>OX104069.1:85287855-85364343 GCA_944474145.2 Dicrocoelium dendriticum | reverse complement strand
CTGAAATCTTCGAATTTACTCTCACAGTGACTTGCGTACTATCATTCGATTGGGCTCCACAAGGTCCTCCTACCACTGTTCACATTTTTGATCTGTCATTCCCTGATCAACACAAACTGTGCTTTTGCAATTTCGAAGTCAACCGTGCTTGAATTTTGTAAGACAATTTATTTTTCCTCTCGTCGCACAAGGACTCTGGTTGTCTTATTTTAAAGGTCTTCTTGAGAGTCACCCGAACATCTTACTACCACTCGTTCTAGTCGTTGTACAAAGCGGTAGTTGTCAATTTGGTCCGCATTTGGTGCAGCCACTGTCGTCAATAGACAGTATTTTCCAAGTCAGTCTGCTTTGCCTCAATCCTACCTTGCATCGCTGCCTATCCAATTACCGACTGGGTCAGTAGCACGCACGCCGCCTATCTACCCTAAGTAACATGTGATTCATCTGGACGCGACACGTCTGACCCCCTAACCCCAAACAAGCGCCGATCGCCACGCAACAAAATTTGAAGCGAAGTCATACCCGGTGCGTCAATATCTCCATCTTGCTACCCCTGTTGTGGGGTACACATCCAGTTACTCCATTCCATCTTGTTAGTGGTGAATCTTTACACCATATCACCACCGTCTGCGGTCATTCCTACTTCGCTGCCCTATTACTGACCGTGACCACATATATCAGTAGAATTATTCCACTCTAAGCTAGTGGTAAGTGAGAGATCTACAACATAGATTCTGAACTATCCTTTTCTACTTATCCCTTTTGGGACTGGTGAAAGTCAAAATAACCAAGTACACGCCTCAAGTGGATATGGCCCATTCTATATTCAATTGTGACCTATGAGTAAAAACCGTTAAGTCTGGTCCAGTTTGCTTTAACTGTCAACAATTGTACCATTCGAAGTGTTTAGGGATGAGTGCATTCGAAACTAGACAATACAGCAGCAACACCGAAGCATTTTGATTTTTCCAGGTGTGCAAATCCATTCCTGTTGTTAGTTGTGTAATTTTCCTAATGAAAAAACGTGAAAAGTTGGCGGAAACAGTTGAGTAACTGGTGAACGCTAGCAACGCAGCTGTGAAAGTAAACAATGCTATACTTGAAACTGTACGGACACCTACAAACTCCCCGTTTATGCCTAGGAAAAGGGCCAGGCGTCCCAACCTCACCATCGCGTCGCAGTCTCCAACGGTCCCTAGCCTCATGACTCCACTAAGTGAAAAAGTCGTTTACAACCCACTTGCTTCTACGTCCTCCAAGGATGTAATAACTAATAATTCAGTTGACATACTCGACACACAAAACTCCAGCAAGCCCACGGTAAAAAATAACTGGACATCCTACGCAGCGGTTGCTTTGAGGAAAACGCTGTCAAAGACACCTGTGACTCCACTTACCGGAGAGGTCAAAACTGTGCCTCAACATGGATTACTATCGCCAGTGAGGTTCACAAATCCACAAAAAGCAAAAGAACCTAATGCTGTTAACTCGAGAACCACAAAGCGGAATCATGATGCATTAAGTCTTGTGTGCACTAACTTTCCTGAATCCAAATCCAACACAATAAGGGGCAAAATGATAGACGATCGTAGTCAGTAGGATTCCATCTGTAGTGCCATCAGCATGCGCGCTGAACCCACTACGCTGAGCCGCATCACACGACACCCAAACTCCTTACACCATGGTGAACCTCGACTACTTCGAGTAACACTACATTCCGCCGAAGAAACGGAATCCATTCTGCTCGCTGCAAATCGACACCACAGAGCATCGAATGGAGTATGTATCTTACCGGATATTCCGTGGAAAGAACGTTCAAAGGATATGAACAATCAAGAGGAAGTAGAAAACACTCGCTAAAAACCGTCATTATTCATGACGTCCCAGAGTCTCAAGCTTCATCTCCTGAAGAAGCTCAGGCACATGACCTGGAGCAATGGCGATACATTCGTGAGGCGCTGTCTTTAGAAAATCTCATTGCTACCTTTCTGAGCAGGATTCCTGTGTCACCAGATTACAAAGGGTGTGGTCCTAGGTTGCTGAAGCTGGTCTTACCGTGTGGGCTAACTTTACAGACAGTTCTAGAGAACTGGGGTAACTTCCGGAACACGCTACCAACAGAAATTCGACTAAAAGCAGCAAGTTTAGTATCAGGGGCTACTGGTTACTCCATGGAGAGAACCAACCCAGTGGGAACAACCGTTGTTGCAGAGTCCACCACAAAGACTGATCTGACTGCCGTGATAGCATCCGGCGAGACACTGCAGGAGGTGAGTGACCACCAGGATAATCATGAACCTGGTCACACGGTGCAGATAGTTATTCCAAGTAATTCTCGCGAGCCTAAGACAATTCCAAAAATCTAGTAGCAGCCGACCTCAAGAGGGTCGGCCAAGTTTCAAACGTGTTGTCTACATCCAAAAATAACCTATGAATCACTCTCCTGTTTTTATACCAATGCACAAGGTCTTTTAAGCAAATTGACGGAGCTTCGCCTACGTCAGACCTCGATGTCAAGGGACCTCGTTATGATAACCGAGACCTGGTTGAATGAAGCGATCATTGATGCAGAAATCGCACTACCTGGGATGTCTATTCTACGCAACTATCGACCAAGTAGAGGAGATGGAGTACTACTTTATTATCGCAGCGAACTACACATTGATCTCATCGATGACCCAGAGGTTCGGATTGTCGATGCGCTTTGGTGTCGTCTTCCTCTAAGCCGTGGGGACGCATGTTTGTTGGGTGTGGTGTATCGTCCTTCGTCAGCGACTTTGGAAATGGACAACCGCCTAACCTTCACAATGAGGACCATTATCTCGCAGTCGTACAGCCACATTCTCCTGGTTGGTGACTTCAATATTCATACCATAGAAATCCCAGCATATATCAACGAACACTTCAAAATGGAAGTACAGGAGTTAATTAGTGGTCTACCACCCTACAATCACATCACATCTCCCACAAGATTCAGGACGGGAAACAAACCGGGTGTCCTGGATCTTGTATTCACTAATGAAGAGCTTATGATCGAAACGGTATCGATAGAGAGTCCTTTAGACCGTAGCGACCATGCAACGCTCATGTTTAATTACATCTGTTATGCAGAGTATTCCTCAGAAAACACCGAGGAATGTCAGCTCATAACGGATTACAGCGCTCTAATCAAACTTATAAATGCTACAAACTGGGCATTTCTAGCAGAACGATCCCCCGATGTCGCCTGGTCTGAATTTGCTCACCAATTCAAGACGTTAGTAACTAGTGTTTCTAGGAAAAGACCTTCGCGAGTGAAGACAGTAAAATCATTCATACGCAGCAGGACACGCAAGTGAATTGTTACGAGGAATTTACTCTGGCGAAGATACAAGGAGTCATCCAGTGCAGAAACATGGGAAGCCTACACTGTTTAAAGGAATCACTGCGTAAATCTGGTACGCGAAGATAAAATACAGCACTAACAGAATCTAGCCGAGAAATTCCTTTCAAACCCCAAGCTCCTGTACAGACACGTTAACAAGCTCCGCAAAGTACAGCGAGGAATTCCTGCTTTACACACATTGTGTGGACTTGCACAAAACGCAACCGAGGAGGCCAACGCCCAATGTCAACAATTCGCCCCGAACTTCCAGAGCACGACATTGCCGCATACACTGTTCCCGATCATTGTACCACCACCAGGACTTAGCCACATCACGTTTACGACTGCAGATATTATGAAAAGGCTAATTGCCCTGCGCGAGCATACCTCTCCCGGTGTTGATAATATTCGTCCAAAAGCGTTGAAATTGGCTGCAGTAAACCTGGCGGACCCACTCTGCAAGTTCTTCCAACGATGCCTCGATGAGGTGCGCGTGCCAACAATGTGGCAGCAAGGCATCGTCACTCCCATCCATAAGGGGGGAAGTCGTACAGATCCGGCCAACTATCGCCCGATAACACTACTCCCGGTGCTCTCCAAAATCATGGAAGCAATTGTTGCCGAAACGCTGATGAACTTTCTGGAAGAACGCAATATCATAACATAAGAACAACAAGGATTTCGCAAGAACCGATGTTACACTTCAAACTTGCTGCTTGCTAGATCCAGTTAGACTGAGACCGTTGACAGAGGCGTAGGCGTTGACGCAGTATATCTGGACTTCTCAAAGGCTTTCGACCGTCTGAACCACCGTATCCTCCTTCACAAGCTGCAGTGTTGTGGAATTGGTGACCCAATCCTCGGTTGGATAGGTAACTTCTTGCTTCAACGACATCTGAATGTAAGAGTTCGTGGCGTCATCTCTGACCCAATCGACGTTAAGTGCGGAGTGCCCCAGGGCTCAGTACTTGGTCCACGACTATTCCTGATTTACATAAACGATCTCGCGACGGTAATCATTTCTAACTACTTACTCTTCGCTGATGATCTCAACATATGGCGTCATTAGAACAACTAGCGACAATGCAGCACTACAGGATGATCTGGACAGGGTCTACAAATGTTCGACTCAGCATCCGCTTCAGTTCAACGCTACAAAGTGCAAGGTGTTGAGCATACGCCATAAAGCCACTTGCGAATACAGACTGGGGGATCAAATATTGCAGCGCACTACAACGGAATGCGATCTAAGAGTGGTAGTGCAGGAAGATCTGGGCTGTTCCCGTCAGGCCGAGAAAGCCTCCAAGAAACTAACCAAGACCTTGGCCTTTTACGGAGGGCATTCGGGCGCTTCGATCCTTCCATCTTTTCTCAGATGCTAAACGCCTACTTTCGGCCTCATTCTGAGTACGCCATCCACGCCTGGCAGCCATGGCAATTATAAGACCTTACCGCTCTTGAACTGCCACAACGAAGGGCGACCAAGAGCGTAAAGGGCCTGTTTCATCTCCCTTACCGATTGAGGCTGAAACCCCTCGGGGTCCACAGTGGACAATATCGACGCCTGCGTGGCGACTTGACAATGACTTATATGATCTTGAGGGATCCGAACCATTCTTGTCGTCACCTACTAAAGATGAATAGCAATACAACACTCAGAGGACACCAGCTAAAGCTGGCCACACAACACAGCCGGTTGGAATGCCGCCGGAATTTCTTTTCCCTTCGTGTGTGCCAACACTGGAACGCTCTTCCCACATACGTTGTTTCTTCCTCCACGCTAACGGTATTCAAAAGACGTCTGGATGATTCGCTTAGCCACTTACATTACGCTATATAATCAGAGATGTCTACGTCAAACAAACGCGAAAAAGATAAACGGTGCTCATTCTCAGCTTTTGTGCTTCACTATTTACACACTGCTGTCGTGGAATATAGTTTCGGATATATTACAACTGCATTCATCAATTACCTCAGTCCAAGAAAGCGGCGCACGAGTAAGCGTTGTCGTTTCTTTTGTTCTTAAGACATGCCTTCACCATATTACTTCCTATATTACTCTACTGTAACAATTCAGTACACATTCTACAATGTTTATATGAATAAGGGGCACCTGAATCACTAGACGCTTAAATTGACGATTTACACTTATGTTTACTTTCACTTCAACCATCCTACGGGACTTGTAAAGCTATCGCTTTTTTACCTGTAATATATCATTGTTCATTGTTCATCTGCTAAGGTAGTATCCTGCGTGGCAGTGGAATATAGATCGTGCTTTATTCCAGTTACCCTGCACATTGTGTTGCAAAGCCGACGTCCCGCATGGCTTATTGGTTTAGCGGCTGGCTACTTGCCATCTGCATCTAGCGGCCATGTGTTCGATTCCCAGGATGGTTATTATGGATTTCGCGCAATTGGCAAGCCTAACAATGGTGAAGCGCGTCTGGTGCTCTTCCGGACTAGGCTTATTATCATCTGGGATGGAAACATCACAAAAATTTCCTCCAACTCTTTGGTTGTATCAAATATAGCATCTGCTAGTTTCAAATCATTATCTGCTTAGTTAGTAACTTGCGTGGCAGTGAAAGATTGGTCGTGCTGTATCCTAATTAGCTTGAAAATTGTGTAGCCCTGCCGACGTACCCCATGGCTTATTGGTTTTAGCTGCTGGCTAGTTGGTATCTGCCTCTAGCGGTCATAATTTCGATGCCTAGTTATTGACCGAGGAAATGCGTACCCCTGACGAGCTCTACTATTGCGATACGTTTCTGGTGGTTTTCCGGACTTGGCTGTGCTATATAGCTTGTGATCTTCTGGGAGGATACATTAAAATTATAATCTTCCTTCTCATTATTAAGGTAAAATGATTCTTGTTACTTTCGACTAACTCTGCCTTGGCAATTATCTTATGTCTGTTGGGAACACGGCGTTGGCCATGATCACATTGTACGTGTTATTTTTGGAGCAGGAAAATCGTGTTAACTGCTCTGCACCGTTAAATCACCCGCGGTCTCCTGTTGCTGGGCCACGTGTTGCGCAAGTCAAAACACAGACTTTCGCGGCGTGTATTGTTTGCGCGACCATGATGTGAACGAATTAAGCGGAGGGTTAAGATACAATAATGTGATCAATTGGGATGAAAGCTTTTAGTTCGAAGTTGGCGCCGATTGGAGCCCACCGACTACTTGTTTGTGGCTGGATACACTAGTTGATGTGACGAAAGCCGATCTCAATGGCGTTTTTATTGTGAGTTTCTTTGTCCGTCCTCTTCCAAGCAGGATCTCATTTCTGACACAGTTAACATTTTCGAGACAATAACCGGCTGTTAGCTCTCCGGAAAGATGTCCATCCGTTACCGGTTGCCCAGCTGGCGTGTTTCTGTTGCGTCATATTTTCCTTTCTCGTGTGTTGCTGCACAATGTCTGATGTGTTCCCCACCTCTCACTCAGCTCCAGGCTGAACGTCACATTCTACTTAGTCGCTGTCGCGATTTAGGAATGCTGCTAGCGTGCTGTTTCGTTCTGTATTGATCCCTAAGTTCACATCCACGAGCACTTATGGTAAATTAAACTATGGGATATATGTCTTGGACTTGGGATTCACAGTGTATAATTATATGCTAGTAAAAATGCGTATACTTCTAAAGTGGATGAAAGGTTGCTTTTAGTGTAAAAAGGTCATTAAGTATGACCACGCTTTAGCATGAATGGTATAAGGATTCGGTAGTGTCTGTCTCGCTATAAACACCGAGAGACACGATTGATATTGGTGCTGGGTTTCCGTGTAAAACAATATTTCTCCCACTGGTTGCACGCGTTTTTGCCAATCTTGTATGAATTTATCGGGCCATTTATTTAAAATGAACCTGGTCGCTATATTTTTGCAATATTTTCAAGTTTAGCGTTTGCACGAAATCTGACAATGGCTGGAAGGCTGTTTCACAGAACGACCTACATGGTGGGGAAAATTACTATGACGTATAGCGTCCAAATGTTAGCGGGAGTGTCTAAATTGCGACGATGTCCTGACTATCAATATTACTAACTTTTGGCTAATCTAGCAATGCGATTGGAAGTGTTTTGCTTCATTACATGATTACTTAATGATGCATTTGCTCATCGCTCACCGCATCGCAGTCGGGTGGTAGCGAGCATCATTGCCGGTCGGTAGGGATACGTTAATATCGGAAATCGACACTTTTGATTTTTGCAGCCAGATATCATCATGCAACTTATCACTGTGGTTATCAGAACATGCAATTTGGCAGACATCGCTTCTGGGAGCTTCTAACCTACTGAAGCGGGTCTTCGGAGTGTCCGACTATATAATCGCTCCGGTTTACTTATTATTATTATTATTATTATTATTATTATTATTATTATTATTATTATTATTATAACTATTGTAATCAGCTGTTGCACATGCGTGAACGTCTGTCCCCGTCGCGTTTGTCCTGTGAATTGGCCTGCTGGCATTTCTGATCTTCAAGTGCAGTATGCACCAATTCAAATACATCCAAAGGTGTACCTTTGTAGAATGCGAAGCTTAATGGCTGCTGCAGTGCCCGTTCCATTTCATATCTTATGTGGGTTAAAAGTTGTGCATCCATTCTTTGTTAGCCGCAACGCCAATAACTTCTCCCGCGTTTGTCTTGTATGGATGTGTCCGCTGTGCTAAGTCATTGATTATCTACATCGCTCGTCATTGCTATAGTCTTGTTAGTTAACCATGCATGGTTTGTTGCTGGAGTACTGGGTCCTATTTGACCATTAAACTGATGCGGAGGGAAGGCGGAACACGACCTGTCGACGTTTTGGCTATATCATGAGCCGTAATGTTTGTGCGTTCGATCACAAAGCACGAATAAGATAATACTGACAAAGAGCGACGACCGGTGCCATGTGCAACGTAACATCAAAATCTGACAATCCGCTTGCAGTATTCGTAGGCTCTTGTCGTCATATTTGCAGTCATTTTCCGGTCTTGTATATACACTGCTTATGCTTCTTGTGTGACTAATGAGAACGATGAACATGCATACACAGCCGCCATTGCTCCCTATCTCCGCGAATAGATTGGCTATTCGCTCTACTCCTACTAGATATATTCTGCATTTTAGATTTTCACGCATCACCGTCAGTTTGAGTCGCACGAATTGTCCACTGTCGGCGCTCGCACTGGTCTTCTTCTCAGCAAGTTGGACTGTCGTAAAGTACGGATACGACACCGACGATCCTTCCCGCCGAGGGACGATGAAATGAAACCTCATGCCGATTTCTGGAACGTGGATACCATAGGGTGTCTTCTAGGATATTTTGCTACACAACACCATGGGCTGCTTTTATTCTTCACTTACACTTAATGCCAAGCATATTCACCTGACAAACTTGGAACAGATTCTATGTTCCCATCGTGTAAGGAATTATCGATATCGACTTTGCCTGAGGTGAAGTCCTTACGTCTCCTGCATTGTGCTTCTGCGGTTCGCACAAACGCGGTCCCCTGACGTATCAACTAATCTTATAGTGTAGGCATGGCGGAGCGGCCACTGACCTAGCTCCTCACAGACCAGTTGTAGCTGGGAATCTTGTACAACTGTTGACAGCAGAGTCCTAGTGTACGACGTGGCAGTGGAATCTCGTGTATTTCCGGGAGATGCCGACTGGTTTATTTGATGAATTTCAAATGGCTTACATGAATGTCTTAACTGGTTGTGGCTCATTTCACTATGCATAAACATGACGTGTGAAGCCGCGACTTGTCCTCTTTTGCTAGCAAACTCATCAGTACTCGAAATAATTTGAACCGCTGTCAGCTTAGCTTGGTATATCCGCTATTGAATTGTCGTGTAGGTTGTGCCATCATGCGAGGTGGGATTTTATCTATGCAGTCATTTTGCCAAGCTTAGCGAACCAATCATCAGCTAAACTCATCAGTAGTCCAGTCTCATTCTATAGAGAACATGCCTACTAGTCTTTTTCAACCATTCACCAGCGGAAGAGTTACGCATATCCATCCGATTAAGTCATCAACTTTGGCCAATTGTTCATTGAAAACATACACAGTGTGACCCACCGGTGGGTGGGATTCACACATACTGGAATGGTGTGTGTCGATTCAACTGCTTCCACATCATGGTTACTAATGCGGGGACGTGTGACATCTTATGTCAATGCACACCCCGGTGTAACTGATTCAGTCAGCGCAAGCACCAAATCCATTGATTTCTAATGTGGACGAGATGCGAATTCCGACTTCATTTTGTGACGCCCCAATGTGCTCTGAGCAAAGCCACCTCGGAAACGCCCTTACAAAGCGGCTTTCTCATAGACGTGACTTTCGTTCGATTCTGATTCGGCCGGTGTAAGTAGATTGACCGTCAGGTACGTGCTTGTGCCTTTAATATTGTTGTTCGGTATTATACGTGTGAATCAGACGAACGAGGTGCGAATATCACGCCATTGCACGCGTTCTGTCCCGTTTGAATGCCTTGCTCGACCTTGAGACAAGACACTCAGCGTCAGTGAACCTGGCGGCCAATTTGACTTTTGTGCCGTGTTTTCTATCCAGAGATGGATGCATGCGAGTATTCCACAGACTTTTCTCCAAATGCACTACATGTTGTGAGCATTACGGTTTTACGAAAGCGAGTGCGGTCACCATGGATGCATCCTGAACATTGTCCTGTTCAGAAGAAACCTACAGTGCTGTGACCAGAATCCATTAATCCCAAGGTGACTTATCGCTTGTGTGATACGTTGTATTGTGATGATTCCTATTCGACACGACGCTCATACACAGGTTAACCTATCTTGATTAGATGCTACATAGTCGGTTGGTTTACGTGCCAACGGTGTTTCTCCCTACTCCATAAGTTAGTGTGTATTGTCGATTACGATTTGGACCAGCCTGTGGTCCGGCTCTATCCGATCATGTTTAATTGGTTGTATTGATGACAAAATGCTGGATCTATTTGATCAGTCACATTTTCAGCCAACGTCTTCTATGTGGTTTCTCAACAGCTATAGCCACAACCGGTTTCTTGGTTAGATCCATCAGCTCCCTATTTGAGAATGAGAAAAGCAGGGCACGTTTTGACGCAAAAAGACGTTCAAATTGAGCCTGTTACGTCAACCAACAGTGAGACGCATGCAGTTCGAACGATCATTGCTGACTAAGCAAAGCAATAGTACTGCTCCGTATGACGACTACCTATGTTGTCGGGAAAGAAGCACATGGTCGTTTACTCCGCGAGTGGCATGATTCACGCCATTAGGCACTATCGACTGTGGTCGCAACGATCAATACTGTCTTTATTGTTACTCAGGTGCTTCAGCCTCACACGGACCTGGTCGCTGTTGCGATGGATACTGAAAATAGTATCGGATTATAGGACAGTGAGCAAATGTTGGGGGTTCGGGTCTTAGAAGATTTGCACAGCCTCGACTCGATGTCGTCCATGGGTTACGGAATCCCTTACTCATCAGAAACTTAACCGTAGTGCGTCGTGTCTGTTCTACAATCGAGCACAGCGTGAGCGTCGTAGATGACACCCGGACGAACAGACGACTTGTAGCTCGATGATGAGCACATTCGCGTTCTCTTGTCACATCAGTTTATCGTGCACCGATCCCTGCGACCTCTGTGTTCCGTAGGGATAACAGCATTTCTCTCTGCAGGCCTTCAGCGAATGCACATGATGCCTTCTATAGGAAAGACGATTTAGTGGTTTTCTGACGTCAACTTAGCAAACCGCATAGATGATTAACTTTTGTTCCACGTCGCGCCCGTCACGCAAGAATCGGTCACACGTTCTGACACTAAAAATCCCAACTAAGCGACGAGCACAAAACCCCCAAGCAATCTGTTAACAGGTGTTTTATTTCGACGTGGAAACAACCTGTGTTAATTAATTCGGTGTGCAACTGTTCAGTCTAAGTAAAAACGTTGTACCGCGAACTCATTAGGATGAAAAAAGCCCGCCTCTCCTCGGCATTTTTTTGCGTTGGACTTGCGTGTCAGACAGCAAACCCTGCAACCCACTTAAGCTGGTCAACTGATTCATAATTGAACCTGATTACACGAGCGGTTGAGGTATCAAGGCCACCGTTATCGTGTGAAAGTGCTAAGCAGGCCGAACGCGGGACACCGATGCTATTTGGACGATTTCGCACCAGTTTAGTGTGAAGTTGCTCCATTTCTAAATTTCACTAAGATATCACCGGGTTAAGTGGCACTCGTTATTAGTTCATAAACCAAAGTCTTTGTGCCACGATTGTGGGAACACTAATGTTGGATGTGCGAAATTTTCTTGAAGGCGACTGGGACATCGGTCGAGCCTTCGCGCAGAGCAGACCCCAGAAGTGAAGCACCATTGCGATGGGCAGCTGATGGCGTCTGCCGGATGATGCGGTAGCTTGTACACAGCTACCTCGACCAGAAGCCGATATGCTCTCCTACCCTCCGGCCTTGTTTCTTACTGAATGTGGCTGAAGTGATAAGCATCGGTGAATTCCACTCCCTATAATCGACACATACGTAATGGATTCTATTTTTGTGAAGATTCGTTGCAGCTAGACAGCAATCACATATCCAGGAAAGCGCTAGATGGCCGTTTCATCCTATTGGGACTAGTCAATAGCGCGCACCGGTTGTATGCTACCGGATTAGAACCCATGATATTGCTCTTACTAGTTGGCGAATTATGCCACTGAGCCATGGGTGACGGCGGTGAACCTCCATGACTAGTACCTCAAGTCAAGTCATAATAAGCTTTATATATCCAGAGGAGTACATTTTCAGCATTTTACAACACAGACTACGGATGGGCTAAAATTACATTATCAGAACGTTACGTTTGTATGAATGGAACAAGGACACTGTACAGGTGTCAATTGAATAAACGGTCATTATAAAGGAGCAAACAAATAAACCTTTCCGGATAAAATAATGTAAAGCTGCATTCTGTTGGGAGTCCAGCGTTGCAAGTTAGATTTTCAATCGAGACAGTCCATCATCAAGTGTGCAGTATCCTGTTTTTCTCGAAATGTAGACGAAGGACAGTAGTGTTGACCCTGGAAATAGTTTGACCAAGATCAATGATGTAGAATTCCGAGAAAACTAGTGCATTCATAACGATATTGTAAAAACGATGTGTAGTGAAAACGGCACGACCGATTTAAAGGCCCCGCCATGTGATATTGCAAGGATCATCCTACACTGTCATCCAGGTTATAAAACGTGTAGAGGACAGGGCTGGCCCCCAGAGCTACGACTACCTTTGCAAGCAGGCTGCATGCAGACTGCTAAGGCGGATGCTGACTATTAACGAACAGTAGGGGCATATTGTGTTTTAGAAGAAACCTTATCTAAAAGATCACAATTTGAAAAGTGCAGTCAGAAGACGAATGCTAGTAAATCCATGTAATTCGTATCGTCTCAGTCATCATCATCAACAGCAGTACGTCGGCCTTTTGAAATGCTTTGCTACCATAGAAACCATAACGATCTACGGAACGAAGAACAATAAGGGGGAGAGAAAAGGAACTTACCGAAAACATTTAATGCCCTAAGTAAACATTCAGAGTCAATGCGCCTACGTTACAAACAGCGGGTTATTGTACAAAGTTAAGGCGGCATCGGCGAGACAGCTTCCTTGCGGCTTTCACTGCCACGCGTCATAATCAGCCATTACCCCGCAGATGACTTAGCACCAAACACACTTTAAACAGGCAATCCGATTAGGAGACGGCAGCAGACGCGCCACTGGTGTCGGTTGCGAGCCATGTGCTGTAAAGTCTCCAGCCATACACAAGTCGATTCATGTGGACTCCAGCCTGGAAGCCGAGACGGACCGACGGCAGCGAGTTTGGTCGTCAATTACTTCATTACCGCTGCCAAGTCAACTTCTGTCCACCTCGAGCCTTGCGTCACACTACATCTGGCAGACTAAACAATGCCCTCCTAGGTAAGCGGTGACCAGGCATACGTAGCACGTACCCAAGCCAACGCAACTTATTCAATGCTATCTGTAGTTCAAAGGAACTAGCTTGGTTACCATTGCCTAGTACTCGCCTACGCACACCATGGTTGCTAACCCGCTGGTATCCCGAGACACCACCTTGCTCCGCAGGCAGCGATGGTCGAAGATTTGAAGAAGCTTCAGACCGAAAGACGCAAGTCTCACCTCCACAGAGTAGGACGGCTCTCACTGTGGTCTTGTAGACGCAGACTTGCAGAAGAATGGAAATTCCATTCTGTCGGCAAAAGTGTCGCAGATTCAAGTAGGTAGTTCTGGTTTTTGCATTGCATGAACTGACTTCCGTTTTGTCACGTATGCACTTGACTAGTGATCGTGAACACAGGCGCTCCAATGATTGGTTGACAATGCCCTTTCCTTATCTTTCTTATTACATTGGCTTTCTTTTCGGCATTTCTAGCCACTGTAACGGAGGAAGATTTCATTAAACGGTTCCATACTACGCCTGCGTGTTCTGTTTCGTCTATCGGCTACGGACTATAGTCAACAAGTTTCTATGAACCTATCTTTGCTGATGCAGCTACCAAAGTAAGTGAATCGATCAACTACCTCGAGTTCCTCGTCATCAAAGTCAACGATTCATCAACATTATGGTAAGACCTTATGTTGGCCGACCAGATAAAAGAGCGAGCGAATATGTACAAGGTAGAACGGACAAAATAGGAGATTAGTGTTCAGGAAGTATAGATGCATAGTGGCAATGGGAAGTTGTCCTTCAGGACGGACTTGGAAGGGATGGTTGAAACAAATGAGGAGCCACTGACATCTGTCCATGTTCAGGGATCACACACCAAAGCAAGGAACCTGATGAACTTAGTGCACGACTTACGACGCGCATTAACCGAGACCGCACAAAATATACCATAAATTGTTAGAACTAAGCAATATCAATCATCTGCTTGACGTACATCACCTCTTGATTACTTAGCAATGAATATAAATAGATGTTTTCTTTCCTGGTGCGATTATAAGTAATTAAAGACAGTATTCAATTTCCATAATTTAAAACGAATGTAAGAGTTAATAGGTAATTAACTTGTTGAATTAAAAGTTTGTGGAGTAATTGTTTACAGCGAACCCGATTCCTGAGTACCGGACTCAGAATGGTTAAGAACCGCTGCATTAGATCCACCAACAGGTGGTTGTGCGGTAGGCGGACACACCTGTCGAATGTGGACAGCCAACAGGAAGGGCACACTAGTAGCAGCTACTAGGATTCCACGAGTTTAACGAAACGAGGTTGAGATGCATAGCAGAAGTTTCACCCCCATGTCCATGGCAGCCTTGAACTGATAATTGTTGTCTAAACACCCAGCCGGCTTATTGTGACAGCTTCGGCGAAGCGAAAGAAGCATGGATTAAGGTGACGCAACAACATGGTGAATGCTGTTCTGAGCTGTATGTGGTGACGCGTGACCGGCAAGTATGTATCTATTGGTGAAGCCGGCGGCCTGCGCAAGAATGAAAGTTCAGAGACGCTGATCAATTTTACCTATTTTTTCATTCGGGTAGTCAGACTTTTCGGCTCTGTCTATGTAAATGGCTCCGCAGTCGCACACGAATTGGCATACTCAGTGTGAGTTGGAGGTGCCGGCAAATTACGAGTTCGGTTACTGATCATAACTTGAACGCATTGCAACTTCTCTGCGTAGCAGAGTAGACGCCTAGTTGTCTTTAGCGCAGTCAACTCGCACTTGAAAGGCAACTCGATTTGGACCTTATTATTGGCTGTTGCATGCGCCGTCCTTTAGGCATCATTTTATGCTGTTTTTTGTACGACGGCAACCATTCCCCATGTGTGTAGTTGAAATTGACTAGCTCGTCGGCCAGATATGCGAGAAAATTCGTACAGCTTGTACCGGGCTAGTGCGAAGATGGTAAAAATACAAGTGTTTGCCGAACCATGTTGTTTTACTGTAGATGGACCTCTTAATGAGTTAGTCATCCCTGCGACTGATGAAGATGTCCAAGGATTGCAGACGGTTTTTTTGTTCTAGTCCACAGGGGACCCGCAAACTTGCATGCGCACCGTCAAGCTGCTCTACCAAATACCGAATCCACTGGACCGATGAACAACAGGCCAATATGTCGTCCATATTACACTTATAGCATAGCAGGTTGGATCTGCCTGTAGATATATCTCTTTCCGTCTATCGGCGAGTACAGGGCCTACTGGTCTATCCATTGCCACTCCATCGATTTGACGCACGGGGTGTCCTAAAAGTGGGACCTTGACGTACATAGTACACGATAGTAAAGATTCTTTCAGGAGTTCAGTTAGAATTGACAACAAATAACCAGACTGCTCAGCTAGGTCGCAAATGTAATCAACGGTCTGGTGTAGAAAGACGTTAGTGGACAGATTTCATATCCAAAGAATACATGACCTTATCGTACAGGTTGATGTTATCGAAATCAACAATAAGTTTGAGGGAATCCCTAAGACCATAGCGATTGGTCGTTTGTCGCAGCGGGGAAGGATCCTCACTATCCGGCGAAATAGGTTATGCAGTGGCGAATTCAGCACTGATAGAATCGGTCTAAGTGGAACTCCACTCGCAATGCTGCCACTTGGCTCCAAGTAAACAAAGATGTTAATTTCAAGCACACGATGAGGGAGAAGCGTTTCAAGATGATGAATTACGCGGGTTTTAACGTTAAATGCCCCCCACCTTGAGTTCTTCAACTTTACTCGCGCCGTTGGGTATGACACCCAGTTACTGAGAGTAATCGACTTTGTTCATGGCTACCATTCTACAGCCCTTATCCGGTTTCACCGTAACTACGTTCTTTGCACGTCGTTCACGTAGCGCCTGAAAGTGTCGGTTTGTAAGTGCGCAATTTTCACGTATTGACATGGTCCTAACTTCGCCGCTGGTATCAGTCAATTAGTTTACGAAACTGTCACAGGGCTGGTACAACCCTGCCCAACTCACCCTGGTTTCACCGGCGCCAGTGCACTGTCGGGCCCGAACAACGGTCGCTATGTAGAGACCTAACTCAATTCAGAGCGGAGCTCCCCATACGGAAACTGCCGCCAGATCACAACGGAGTTGTCCTCAGTGAGATCGCCCCAATCTCACTATCGTATCTCACAGACACTCCTCAAGTCAACAGTCTACATTCTGGGCTGTGTTCATGCCAGTGGCTTAACCACCGAGCACTCTCAACAACTGTGATGTGCCCAACGTCTCAACAGCATCTTGCCCACCCCATCTCTGCCTGGAGATGGGACCACTACATGGCAACTCATGCGTCAGGAAACATACGCTTCCCTTATAGTGTATATAATTATTATTGCTTCAGTGAAATATAAATATGAAGGTGTATAAGGCACGGTTGTCTTGGTTGAGTCAGTAAAAGCACTTACTACTGAACATTTTTCTTTCTCCGGGTCTAGGTGTAGTTGTGCCGCATTCACGCGTTCCGTCTACCTTCTCAGTTACGGGGTTACGTCTGCCGGCCCAGTCACTAGCCGTTCCAATACGAATCGTCTAGGCTGCTCTGCGCGTGGAAACGAACAACTGAAAGAGTTCCTCCGTTCCGAGTAGGACAGTCGAAACCAACAACGACGAACATAACAGAACCAAACGCGTTGTCAGGAATGGGTGGTCGCAGCTCCTTAAACTGAGCAAAAAAGGTCTCAAATGGGACTTCTATAAACAACCCGTTGAATCCCATATGACAATGCTTATAACTGCAACGCATCAAACTGTACGTCTAATCGACACATGCTTACTAGAATACGAACAATTGGCTCATCTTTTTGGTTGTTTGTTGGCGAATTTCATAGCCTTGTACGACCGAGAGTAAATGTATGAGAGTTAGCAACCACAGTCCGACAATATGTGGATAGATACTATATCACAGGTGGTAAGTGTGCCTCTGGACTCGGTCGTCTCTAGTTTCGCTCAGAGATGTGCGACTTTACTTCAATCGGAGAATTTGATGAATGCCAACAAAAAGTGAATTGATGTTTTACCTCATAGCACATACCTTTAGTGAACTCGGGTGTGAGTAGGTACATATGTTGGGATTCTGCATTCACGTCACAACAGTATCGATGCAAAATTATCCCCACTGGTGCCGGCCCGTAGCCTAAAGGTAACAAATTTGTAATCTGACGGCGCGGGTTAGAGCCTAGATAGGAGCAGGGCGACCCTCGCCCGTGCCCACGTGTGACCGGTGGTGGTTGTGCGGCAGGGAACAATGATTTATGCCGAGTAAAAAAGCACTTGATTGACAAGTCCCGCAGGATGGTGGGGGTAAAACTACAATTATCAAAAGATAGATGAGTTGTCTGTTTGAGCGTTTATCTAGCAGAATGTTAGTAATGTTGTTAGTAATGTAAGTTGGAATTGAATGCGAACGACGAAGCAACATGGGGACAGTTATAGTTGATGTACACCGTGAGAGAAGTAAAAACCGAATACTCATTTCTGTTCCGCATCCTCAGGTTTATACAACATGTTAATTCGGTTTGGAGGGGTAATTAACATATTCCAAAGTAGCACAGTTTAGGGAACGAAGTGAAGGAGGCCAAGGGCAAAATCCAATCATTTTTTGAAAATATCCAATGTCGGGGAGGAAACAACTAAGTTTGGCAGAGAGAGTTCCAGAGTTGGCAAACCCGACGAGAAAAATAATTCCGCCAGCATTCCAGGCGGCTATACTGTGCACACAATTTCAGAGGGTTACCTATGAGATTGTTGTCATGGCTGAGTCTAAAAAAGTGATGGCATACGCGATTAGGGTCACACAATATTTGGTAGACTAATATGAGATCGCCGCGCAGCCGTCGGTAGCGGCCACTGAAAACTCCCAGTGACTTCAGCCTTTGATGGTAGGGCAGATTTCGTAGGTTCTTGACGTTCTTTGTGGCCCTGCGTTGTGGTTTCTCTAGCACTTCTAAGTTGCGCTTCAACCAGGGTAGCCAAGTTTGGATGGGGTATTCAACGTGAGGGCGCACGTAAGAATTGTGCATCATGGGGAAGGTGGATGGGCCGAATCTTCCGAACGCTCTCCGCAGCAAGCCCACGTGCTGGTTGGCTCTCTTCGCAGCTGCCTCTGACTGCTTTGAACAGTTAAGGTCACTGAATGAGCACACCAAGGTCGCGTTCTTGGGTAGTTGTTTGCAATACATGTGACCCAAGCCTATACACGTAGTCATGCCTATGGCGCAATTGAACAGCGTGATATTTTGCCACACTGAACGGTAGTGTATTAAGAATTGACCAGTCTGAAATCGTGTTGAGGTCACGCTGGAGCTTTTCGTTGTCTTTCAGTTCTTTGATCGCTCACCATAACTTGATATCATCCGCGAAGAATAGGAAATCGGAAGTAATTTCCCTTGCCAGATCGTTTATGAAAATCAAGAATAGACGGAGCCCGAGCCTTGTGGTACGCCGCACTCCACCTCAATTGCGTCGGACAGGGATTCTCGTACTCTCACTTCCAACCGACGTTCGTGCAGGAAATTGCCTATCCAACGCAGCAGTGGGTCACCAACGCCATAAAGCTGAAGTTTATGGAGAATTCGGTGGTCTAAGCGATCAAACGCTTTTGAGAGGTCCAGGTAAATGACATCGACTCTTGCTCTACCATCAACTACTTCAGTCCAGCTAGTGCATGCAATTAGCAGGTTCGTAGTGCATGAGCGCTTTTATCGGAAGCCATGTTGCTCTGGCGCTATCAACTTGTGATTTTCCAGATATTGCATGAGTGCATCAGCGATGATAGACTCCGTAACCTTGGAAAGCACAGGGAGTAGCGTTATAGGACGGTAATTAGTTGGGTCAGTACGACTACCTTCTTTATGAATAGGAATGATGACTCCTCGCTTCCATAGTGTGGGAATATGGTTCTCCTCCATACAGCACTGATAGAATATAGTCAGAGATTCCGCCAGATCACTGGTTGCTGCTTGTAAAGCCTTCGGTCGAATGTTATCGACACCAGGAGAGCTGTGAATACGTAGGGACAACAGTTTCTTTGACACACTTTCTGCAGTAAAGGTAACATTGGATAAAGTTGATGGTGGAGCAATAGGAACAGGGATACCCGTTGGGTCCATTACTCTCTGTAACGTTTGTGAGTAATGGAACCGTAAGAGATCGGTTGCTTCCGTTGCTGATCGTGTGCATCCGTCAGTGATCAGTGCTGGAATTCCGCGTTGCACTTACGAAGGCCATTAACATTGGTGGACGGTAAATCATAGCTATAAAACATGTGTCTTTGTTCCGCAACCATAGCCGGCACCATTGTGAATCTGGGGCACGGATCTCTGGTTGGTCAATAACTTTACATCGGAGGTTAGCATTGTAATACAGAATTATGCCACCACCTCTTCCAGTTCTGTCATTCCGAAGCAGTGACATACCAGGTAAATTGACTTCAGAATCTGCTATCTCAAGGCTTAACCAGGTCTCCGTAATCATAATGAGATACCGCGGTTGTGACGCCTAGCGTTCCCTAAGTTCGGCCAAATTACTAAGAAGACCTTGGGCGTTAGCATGCAAACATAATAGTGTTTTTGATGTTAGAAGTGTGTGGGTGGACAACAAATTCATGTTTAATTTTAAGCCGACCGTTCGTCGGTCGGCCAATAATCGTTTTTTGCGTGGGTCATTGGTTCTTGAATTTCAGACAGGCTGCATGGTAGCATGGAGCATCCCAGATCGAGATGTTCTCTCGTGTGTCTCGCTGTCCCGTCAGGTGTCGCGAATGCTATATTATCTACAACTCTGCAGTGTTGTGGAGGCAACTATGTTATTAAGATAGCTTGTTCCAATGAAGCGCTCAAAACTAGTGGCCGTGCGCCTGCTATATTTAGCCTAATCTCGGAAGGCAACCAGGAGCGATGCTTCAAGCAACTATCCAATAGGACTTCTGTCATTCCATCGGAGTGTAGCACGACTTTCAATATTTTTGGACCACAGCCCTTGTAGTTTGATGAAGGAATTCTCGTTAGTGATTTAGCGATAACGTGGTCCAGAGGGAGTGCTTCGCGGATGTAGCACCACTGCTCTCG
This sequence comes from Dicrocoelium dendriticum, assembly GCA_944474145.2. Taxonomy (NCBI): domain Eukaryota; kingdom Metazoa; phylum Platyhelminthes; class Trematoda; order Plagiorchiida; family Dicrocoeliidae; genus Dicrocoelium; species Dicrocoelium dendriticum. The sequence continues at coordinate 85,343,907 of OX104069.1, read as the reverse complement.
GTCATATTTTTGCGCTTCGTGATCAGGAGAGCCCAGTAGTTCAGGAACATCATGAACAAATACGGTTTTCTTCCTTTCGTTCGTAGAAGGGCCGCAATGGTTTTCTTTTGACCATTCTTTCCAAGGAATATCGGGTAGTATGCGTACCCCGCTCGATAAGTTGCGAAGATGAACTGCTGAGAGTAGGACTATCTCTGTCTCCTCAGTTGAATTCAAGGTTACTCGAAGAAATCGGGATTCGCCATATTGCATTGAATTTGGGTGACGTGCTACGCGTCGTAGCCCAGTTGGCTCAGTGCGAATAGCAATTGCATCGCTTTTGGAATGTCACTGGTTACGATCAGCTACCAACTGGCCGTTTATTGTGCCAGATCTGGATACAGGAACGTTAGTGTACACGACCGTTAAAGCACTGTGGTTCTCTTTAACAAATGTCGGTTTGAGTCTTGTGGCTGGTAAAGGATTGTTTGGCGGGCAATAAAGAACGTTGTGAAAACGGCGTCGCATCGCTTGCGCTTGGTCCAGAAATTGGACATACGGATGTCTCTTTAGGCGTTTTCATCGAGGCGATCGACGCGAATGTTACCCGGCTCTGGACTGTCGGTGTCGGTATTGTAACCAACTCGTGAGAGATGGTATCTAGGGATGAGTTAATAGCAGTCACTCCGGATGTGGCTTGCCTACTTAAAGGTTTAGTAATTGTCGTAGTAGGCGGCGCAGATGCCGTTAGGTGGTTAGCAAGCCTGACTTTAGCCATCGACTTAGGGGCAGAGCTCTGAGGGGTTTGCTGTAGAGCAGGATCGGTATTGTTAGATTATGATGGCAAAACCCTGAAGCTCGCCATCTGCTGGACTGTTTCAGTCAGTTTTTCACACTTCTTCATGAGCGATATTATGCATTTGACTATTGGGATTGTTCTGCATGTTTGGTAAAACCACAGCGAATCAGTCAGGTTGAGTTGTCTCTTGTATTTTAGTTGACTTAAACCAGCACAGAGGGGTGGTATGGAAGACCGCAAAATTCACAAATAATGTCTCCTTTAACTGGACGTGTACACTTTTGCTTACCGCATTTGCGGTTAGATGGAATCAGTTCCATTGAGAGCCATTGTTGCAAACGAACGCTGTTATTGTTTGGTAACGTTCGCGTTCGTTGTCCCAGTCGCACTCTCGATGTCGGTTAACGTGGGTGTGTACACGACGAGGACACACGTACACGGAGTTTGGCCAGCTTATTGATCCACACTGGTTCCTGTAGGACAAAGCCGTTGGAAGTGGCTTGTAGTCGGTGGATGACAGCGAAAAGTGCGGTGATGGGTGAATGTAATTGAAATCACAGATTGAGTCGTAACTTCCTTAGATATAATCCTATGGATTTAATGCTAGGACCACCAGGTAGCGCGGAAATCGACCACAGCAGTAAAGATGGTTAAAAACAACAGAGTGGCGCGTCTGGATAGAAACAAGAGGCGCGGTAAAACAACTTGGGTTACACAAAACACTTTCCGTAGAAAATAATTCTCTAGAAATACGCCCACTGAACACGGGGTTAATACGATTCGGATCAATGTATGATGACTGCGCTAAGAGGAAGACGTGAAACTGTGATAGAGAAGAGCACGTTTACTATGCGACCAGTCAGGTCACGATTGTACTGCGTACTGCTGATGTCCTTATTATCACTGGTAGATTCACACGAAGAAACACGGGTACTTACCTGTCTGAGACAACGCGTTCGCGATTACTCCGCCAATTGGTATTGACGTTTGTCGGGAGGACAGCTGGTCTAAATGCTGAAGTGTGTGTGGCTAATTCGAAGCCTCGGATTGCGGACATTGATGGTCGCAAACTGAGGTCACCTCGCATGCTGCTTACGCCGCACACATGCGTCGCCTCGCCGCACGTCCACGAGGCGAGATAATGTAAATATCCAAACCGCGTTTACTGCTTAGGTTGTACCAAATGAGCACAGTTCGAGAACTAAGGTTTTGCGGTCCATTCGAAAGCAAACCGGCTTTCTCTCTGGCCGGGATTGCATCGACTGCATAGTTAATCTGCGTCAATTGTTAGAGCACACACACACCAACTGAAGAGCGAATACGATGGTTTTCCGTGACTTGAAATCTGTCTTAAACTCTTCTGACCACGCCAGATTGCCGCACTGCCTGTCCGTGAGGGAATTGCCTGCAAAACGCTTTTCCATTCAGAAGTCTCTCCATTGTGATTCCCGAAGCAGAGTAAGGGTCTACGGAAAGCTTGTATTCTGAGCTCCCCACGGGATAGTCAGGGTTGTCCTATGTCCTCTGTTCTCCAACTTCGTGGTGGAAATTTTCATCAGTGGCTCCGTCCCTCCAGACTTCCGGAGTGGAAGTTCCACCAGGTGACCGATTGACAAACGTTAGCTATACGGACAACACTGTGCTCCAAGGGTCTGACGCACTGGCTAACGTACACTGCGGAATATACTGAACGGTTCGGCATGTGCTGCGCAGTAGCAAAATGCAAAGCATTCTTGTATTACTGGACCGATGTGCCACCAGTTCTAGTTAGTACTGAACAGCCATAGGAAGTGGTGGATCGCTTCACTTACCTTGGTAGCTGGCAAGTCATGTGATCACATCAGTTAACAGTGAAGGCATTAAAAGCTTGGCCGTGTTTGATCACAGTTGAGTATTGCTCCTATCTGGTGAGAACACTAAGGTCCGCCAGTTTATTTTTGACGATAAGCTTTGGCGCCTCAATGGGGCGTCTGCTGAATGAACCGTTTACTTTGGCTAGGTCATGCCCCCTGGGTGCCCCTCGACCGGCATCCTCGGCGTATTGTACGCGCCATCGCTGCACCAAGTTGGGAAAGTCGCGAGACAATAATGTGGCATAGAGACATGAAGAAATTGACAGAGACGGCCAGGCCGGTGTATGTGGACTTCGAGATGGCCCACTGCAGTTTATAGGAAAGCTGAGACACGGCGCAGCCGCGCAATCAGTGGCGTTCTTGCATCTAGATGTTTATTACGTTTGTATTCGTTCTCCCCACTGCTGCCTTGGCTCCACTTTCTTCACACACTTTCCTTCAACACAATTTTCTTACCGTTTATTGTTATTCTGGTGACGTGAATGGTGGCAACCGGACTCGATGTACTTGGTTGTTCAACTGAACTGAATTGGTCCATTCGATTAGCACAGGGTTTAGCCACAGCCTGTGTCCACATCCTTCGAAGCATATGGAGTACCTCGCACTAATTCACACTTCGGTTTCGTGTTGCGCATATCAGCCGGTTGTATCTGGTTGAATGTACATCCAATAACCCCGCACTCACCTGGTGCGAGCCTCGATCCAGGAAGCATGAGCGCGCATCAGAGCAACAAAGTGCAAGCCCCCTGATACTGGTAACAACATTACCGGTTAGTCAATATAGTCGTCTAAGGTGAAGGACAATTAAAACTAGTCGGCCATCAATGTTTCGTTGATTTGCACTAGGATGAAGATCCGGCCAACAGCACGTTAACAGTGTAAAGCCTAGATGCATACGGAATCGCTCGCCACTTGAAACAGCTTATACTAGATGCATCGGTTATGACCAATGAAACACCCATTCATCTTCGCACACCTTGTTGGAGGTTGCATGACGTGAGTTATTTCTGCGTCTAGTAGTTGTGTGGTGTGCAATGCCTATGGGTACTTCCTTCCTGCGCATACAACTGCGGTTCGGAAGTGATCCCTTCCTACGGGGAGTTAGTACAGCCTGCTGCTGGCTGGTCGTTGTTTCGCATGCTTGCACTTCCATTCTACTGATAACTGGCGCAGTAGTATCTGCCTAGTCCACCACGACGCGTCTGGTCTTTGAGCATAATGGACAACAAGAGAAGCTCAAAAATAATCACGTAGTCGGAAAGGTGCGTGTTGTACTAGAGTTGATCTGCACAAAAATTATTAGTAGTGAGGCGTAGATTACTACTGTCGACATATTGGCGGCTCTCGATCATTTAAGGCATGGCATTTGCACGTTCGCCTACCTGGCCAGAGTATGCATGCCATTTAACTGACATCTTCGTGAATCATCTTCCATCGAAGGTAAAATACCTTACCATGTGTCTGCCCGGAAAACTTTGGCTTGATAAGAAGTATAAGCGTTTCAGGGTCCATCCGGCCCGGCCCTTCTGACATGCGCATAACACCGTGACCATCAATAATTTTTTACAAGATCGAACAGATTGGTACAGTGTGAGTCATCACAGTGTAAAAAGGTTTGATTGAAAGAAAAATCGTTGATCGCAGAGAATGGAAAACATTCAGCTGTTGCAGTCTTGGAGGCAACAGTGAGCGAAAAATACGTGCCAGAGCACGTGCCTCTGTTCATGGCAGTACGGGAACACAACAAGCGCAAATGGTGCATTTTACTTCTCGGGCACAAAGACTCAATGCATGCGACCGCTGTGACGCACACAACTCAAGACTGATGGGAATGGGAATCTGTGAGCTGATCGGCATTCTTGTTGTTAGAGCGTATCTCAGCCCACGGTTGTTTGACTGCACTGGTGCACAGGAGGTTGATTGCAGCGCCAAACCATGCCAAACCGGTGGCGACGCCGAACACAGTTTGCCAGTTGCTGATGCTTGACTGAAGGGATAACAGAGAGGAGACAGTGAAGTGAAAATACCCAACCCCCGTTTGTGGCGACAAATACACTTTCGTTATAAATAGTCATTTGCTTTCACACACTGCCAGTAACAAAACTCAAGAGTGACCGTGATGGTGGTTGTGAAGGTGGAGGCTGGTATATAGCTGCTTTTGTTTGATACGCGGCGCAGTTGCAAAAAAGTGGTACTTAAAATGGCTAGACAACACTTAATTCGAGTTTTTGGTTGGAAATACCGAACGCTATTCTGCACTCCTACCTCAGATTGCGAGCGAGATTCAATAGTAAATGTATTTCATTTTACCATGTGAATCGCTTTTTAGGAAGGCGAATTCACATTTTCTTTTTCTTTTTAGTGAACTTGGTACTTGCTCCAGATCTCGCTGGTGTGCAGGCCTCCAAACGATATGGGGCTACCAAATTGCCTGCCACAAACTACTTGCAGATTTGATGCCAGGCACGCGAGGAGCCAACGAGTTCATTACTGCACATACCAAGATGACTTTCGCCGCTGTCCTGGCCAGCGTCTCCACGTGAGCCATCTGAATTGCTGCGCACGGATTAATCGAACCAGACAAAATTTACTCACCAATCAGCATAACGATTGCGCAGCAAAAGAGCGCAGAATTTAAACCGGTTTTTCTATCGACTCAACTGACCAGTGTAGCCAAAGGATCTTAGAAAACGAACCAGGAAATCGTCTTCCCGTGACTAGACAGCGAACCTGATTGTAGGTAATGAAGTGGATAATGCAAGCAGAACCCACCAAAAATAAATGTGCCGCTCAGTTACCTAATCCGACACCTGGTGTTGCCCACAAAGTCGGTAACCTATAAAATAAGGTAATCAAGTGATTGAGAAGCTGATATCTGTGCCACATTTAAGCCGTGTGGACGATAACCCTAGTTCTGATCATTTGCAAAGAGTCGTATGAATTGTTTCGTTGCATAATACAGAAATCCGTGAAAGAATTAATCGGCCTTGAAATGTTGTTAATTCCAACATTCACTAGGGATCCGGAAGGCACATTCTACTCAACGCATGCCGTATGAGTGGAACGGGTTGTCACCTTACGCGACTAAGCAAACCGAATTTCAAGTACACAATGGCCCCATTCGTCTTAAATTAATGGAGGAGCGTTACGCCCAACTGTTCTACGAGAAAAAGCGTCTAGATGCTGATAGCACAGTTCAAACGCTTTGTCACCAAACTAGATAAAACACCACTCTAGCGAGAAATAAAGGTTAAGCAACTTCAACCCTATGGAACCCTTAGTCCCTAAAAGCCTTTCGGCCATCCCTGTGTGGAATCTACTAACAATCCCAAAGTAGATTTGGAGCTATCGTAGGGTCAGAATATTTCGGAACTATCAAGTCTCAAACCTTTGGATGCACCAACTATTGGCTCCTTCATAAAGCGACGCCGTGATACGTTAAGTAAAAATTCTGATTTAGCAGGGGCAGTAGATCCAGTCCTTATGTCACCAATCCATCTAATAAACGTAGTCCGATGCCTGAAGATAACGAGGAAACACTTACCTGCATGCCTGCTGTATACAACTTGTCCTCATCCAACCGCGAGCAAAGAGAGAAGATAGCACAAATTAAGCCTCCTATTAGAGAAACCACGTACAAGAACCAATACAATTGAAGCGTAAATGGGAGAAGCAACGCAGGTAACCGACATCCAAACATGACCGGCAATTATTTATAAATAAGTAGCTACACCTGAATAATTCGAACTACCAATCATAATGATAAAAGCCACACTTATACCGATTCACATCAACCGCAAGCTTTAGGATATACTGCTTTTCACCCCATCGCAACGAGACTGGACCTTAACGTGGTGCGACGGTTTGCGTACCTCCTTGACCCATTGAGCTATACTGGGTGGTGCCTGCGGGCATCTTGAGAGATACTCCTACCAGGTTGGTCAATGGTGAGAGGTCTGACAAACTCAGTCTCCTGGTCCTCAAGATTGGGGGGTTGTAATGGGATGGCGTCCGTTTCTGTCAAACTAAATAATTGCCATCTCCCCATTGCCTTGCGAACAGGCTTTTGAGCCGAAGGCTTTGGATGAGGACCCTAATGGTTCTCCTGTCTAGGTCTGATCGCTCTGGCAGTATCCCAGCCTACATACCACTGTGACATTCTTCAAACATCATCCTGCATCGCCTATCGCGAAGATTTTTGTCGACTCTGAGCATGCCTTCGTCAGGCTTGTCCGATTTCTCCAGTTTTGTTCAATTTCGTCATGGAATCTATCATGGAGTGTTCCTTTGCGGAATCTCACGATGTAGGCGTTGAAGTGCTGCCTGGTGAAAGATTAGTTGATCTTGATTATGCGGACGATATCATCTTGCTTTTCGACGATGTTGAGGCGGCACAATCAACCGTGAATAGCGTGTTTAGAGTTGTCCATTATGTGGCATGCCCTTCGCACCTTCAAAGTGGAAAGTGTTGCTGCAGGACCACCAGCCACTTTATGAGCCCATGACCATTGCTAAGGAGGAGCGCGAAGTCGTTGATCAATTCACTTATCTTGGCAGCTGCATCAGCAACGATGGGCGCATAGGAACTGACGTCAGCTCACGCATCGCAAAGGCCACAGCTGCCTTCTTGAACCTGCGGCATCTTTGGTGACAGAATTGAGTTTCCCTTCGTCTGAAAGGCCGTGTATACAAAGACACAGTGAGGGCCGTTCCGCTCTATGGTAAGGAGACTTGGCCCCTTCGATCTGAAGACCTGAGGCGCCTTCAAATCTTTGATCATCGTTGTCTGCGAAGAATTGCTGGTGCCGGATGGCACCAGCGTGTCCGCAACGATGATGTGTGTAGGCGAGTACTAGGTAGTGATAATCGCGCTAGCTTCCTAAAACAACAGATAGCACTGCATAAGTTGCGTTGGCTCGGGCACGTGCTACGCATGCCTGATCACCGCTTACCTAGGAGGGCCTTGTTCAGTCTACCAGGTGTCGGATGGCGCAAGGCTCGAGGTGGACAGAAGTTGACTTGGCAGCGGGAAATGAAGTCACTGATGACCCAACTGGCTGCCGTTGGTCCGTCTCGCCTTCCGGGCTGAAGTCCACGTGACTGACCTTGTGCATGGCTCGAGACTTTACAGGACATGGCTCGCAACCGACACCAGTGGCGCGTCTGCTGCCGTCTCCTAATCGGATTGCCTGTTTAAAGTGTGTTTGGTGCTGAGTTATCTGCGGGGTAATGGCTGATTTTGACGCGGGGCAGTGGAAGCCGCAAGGAAGCTGCCTCGCCGATGCCGCTTTATCTTTGCATGATAGTCAGCTGTTTGTGACAATATGTTGTCTGCACAAGGTGTAGGCACCTTGACCCTGAATTTTTGCTTAGGGTATTAAGGTTTTCCGATAAGTCCCCCTTCTTTCCTTGTTAGTATTCTTTATTTCATAGGTCATCATTGTTGTATGGCAGCGAAGCATCAGTTCAAATGGCTGATATACTGCTATTGTTGATCATGTTTTCTACTCGAGGCCGAGACTTGGGGTACACTCTTAATCATCATTCTGAAAGTGCCAACGGATATCTCCTATCACCTTCGACTATGCCGCTTCAAAGTATGCGCTCCCTCCCAATAGTCCCGCATCCTATAACACGTGCGTGTAGTTAGGATATGTGCTCTCATAGGGTCTCTCCCTGCGTCTCAATAATACGACCAACGCTAGAGTATGGCTCTCCCACATATTGTCCTATCACCCGGGGGAGGTGGAAAAGATTGAGCGAGTGCAGCATGTGGCAACCAGACTAATCCCTAATTTAGGAGGTGTGCCGTACGAAGACCGGTGTAAGAAACTAAGGCTCTACATCCTAGCTTACCGTCGACTGCGGGTTGACCTCATGACGCACCGGATATTACATCTGAGTGAGTAACCCGTGTTGAGGCCGCTGCTTCATCTGCGAACACCAAGAAGCACACGAAGACACCGGTACAAGCTTGTCGCACCGGATTTGAAGCGCGTCGCTCACCAACTCCCTTTCGAACGGAGAGTGGTGAATGTATAGAATGACCTGCCGCAGAACGAAGTTGAGGCAAAGTTGGTGCCGGAATTTAAGAAATTGCTGGACTAATACTTTGACGATATACAATATATCGAGCGCACCCCAGTATAACGGGTCTTTGTCCCTGAGTGACATTAGATGCAGTTACGCAGGTATCTCTTCTTGCTGATCCAAACCAGTAATCAGTAAACAATACATTTGGCAAAGGACCAAATGAGTCTCAGTGGCAGGTGTTGATCCAACAATTACCCATCAATTGGTACAAACTCTTGGCGGGCTTTAAGCTTAAGGTATCATCACCCAAGAGTGCAGCACAACAACCACTGAATACGTGTGGAGCATGTGATACGTGGAATATGTCCGACCATCTACCTTGCATATTGGCTCTCTGTTAACAGCTATGGACATTTGAGTGTTCATTCCGCAAATATTTATGAGAATCAACACGCTAATGTATGACCACTATTAGATTCTTCTGAGGAGTGTACACTTATTTGCTAGATAATATCCAAGCACAAGGTATTTTGTATCCAATGCCTCACTATACACCATCACTAAATAACAGACATACGAAATGCCGAGACATTGGGGTTCACTTTGAACCAAGGTGATGGACCGCTCCAATACTGATTTCCGTAAACATGCGGGTAAATCCTGTTATGAGGACTCCATCAAACTAATGCTTCTTAATGCTTGTTCTCTGGATCATAAAATACATATGCACCACTGTTTCGTCCCCGTTTCTCAGTCTCATATACTATTTTTTACCGAATAGTGGCGTACAAATGCAATCACAGATCACCTTAATGACCACAGAGGGTGTAATTTTATTCAAGAGATCGCCGTTATAAACGATGAGGCCGTTATATCACTTACTGCACGAACAATTGGAGATCTTTACAGGATACTGAGGAGCCACTATCATCACACGATGAGTTTGGATAACAATAACCTAGAATAGTAATAGAATGAGCGTAGAAAAAAGACATAAGTCGCAAAATGGCAACATTCAATTGCGCTCATCAGTCGTGAACATGTGGAAACCAAATGGAAACCAAATGATCCATCAAAACCAAGGCAATCTAACAGGTTGCTTCAGGTGCTTCTGTGCACACAACGGTTGGGGATACTTCGAGATAAGTAAGGCCTCGGTGGTCAAAGAAGTTCGTCACTCCAGTTGATTAAGCTGCTTTTTAAAGTTTTCGGTCCAAGGTTCCAAGCATTTTGACAAACTGTGAATCGGCCGCCCACGCTCGTCACGTATGGTCTCGCTAACATCAGGTCTCCTTCTGACCTTGTCACGTAACAAACCGTATAATTTCCCATGGTTACCAAGAGCAGAAGCCATTTCCATCTGCGATGCACAAAGAGACCACCATGCTTCGCGGTCTCTCCTCAAGCTAGCACGCAGTTTCACCCCATGGTCTTTGCGAGCCTCATTGTGTTCGCTCCCAGACGGAATGTGTCAGCGAACATCCAAAGGTGCCATAGACTGCATAGAAACCCATTGTTCAGGTTAGTAACTTGATTTGCCACATGAAGACATCTGCTGCTAATAACGTCTGGTGAATATGCGACCAGTGGCCCGCTACTGTGTTCAGACAGCGCTTACTCAGCTCGGATGCCAGCGTAACTTGACAGGCATTCAGGACACCTGGCTTCACCAGCAGGCATGTATCTATGACCTCACAGCGTCGCCGCATGCGACCACTGAAGCGAACTGTAAGATCGGTATAAACAATTGCGTGGTCAGAGTTCACGCTCGTGCTCCAAATTGAGCTACAGTTTTGGACACTGTCTCTCCAGCGGTAACCAATCGCGATGTGATCGATTTGCGTCCATGGATGGTGGGCGCCAAGTCACGCTTCTGCGGGTGCTGTGTCGAAAGTTTGTGCTCACGAGAAAGAGATGAGCATCTTCACACAGCTGTAGTAATCGCTCACCGTTATCATTACGGGAGCCTACACCATGTTGGCCGCCCAGAAGAAGCTCTTCAGAAGACACTTTTCCGACTTGGGCGTTTAGATCGCCAGCCAACACCACAGTACCTGTGCTTCTTCTGTAACGAAGGAGCTCGTTCACTTGGTGATAGAATACATCCTTATCGAATCAGCGCTACAATTTGTGGATGCGTAGGCCGTAATGACAAAGAGGCACCTTTTGTCGCCGCGCGACTTCGAAGCTTTGAACGAGCCAGCCAAGCTGACGGCGCACATCCGGCTGTTGATTAGGATCCGATCGATCAGGGTGGCTTTAGTCCGAGGACTCAGAACAATGCCCACACCGCCTTGACCAGTTTTTGAAGCTGCGTTATATCCAGACAAACGCAATGCGAACATGCCGCTAGTGTCGCTTGTGGGGCATCGCAAGGTAATTAAGAAACTCGAATCTTGCATACGATCTTCCGATAAGCAGTAGATGTCGGTCGATAGGGTCTCTAGTGTTTGAGTAAGTGTTGCCTGTTGGCCAATCTGTAACAAAATGCGCACATTGAGGCATGTCAGTCTTAATGAGGATCGGGGGCTCTAGAGAGAAACGGATGAACCGACATTGTCCGCTTGGTTGTACATGGATTTGTCGACTGGATTGGAGCGACACGCTGCGATTGTATGAGTCGAAAATGGAAGATAAGGGACCACTGAAGAAAGATGTCGTAGGGCCAAGAATTAGAGGGTTGAAAACAAGGGGGATAAAAACAAAGTTGGAGTGTGACGACAAGGATGAAAAAGCGAGACGGGGGTAAGACGACGGGAAAGCTTGGGCAGTAGCACCCTTACCCATATGCACCCCGCTCGATGCAGCAGATAGGTCGCCGTTTATTATCCTCTGCAACGTGCGGAGAGAAGTACATAGAGTTGTATTGCGCGAGCAGGATACTGTCAGCTTGCCCAGGTCTAGATGGGAAAACGATTAGGGTTCTCAACTAAAGCCTTTGGTTCAAAAATCTTACCGCAAGACAGTGGGGTGTGGTGCTGGGCTACAGAGAGTTCGTTTCATAGAGTAAGGAGTCATCCTCACTTCAACCCTCAAGCTGGAGGGCCAGGAGACAGTTTGTCTGCCCTCTAACTACTGATTAATCTGGTATGAGTGGTTTTGAAGGTGCAAAAGCCACGTCCCAACATAGCTCACTGGATTGGAGGTATGCAAACCAGCGCACCACGTTAAGGTCCAGTCTTGTCGCGATGGCGTGATATGATGCTTGGTTTGAGATCCTTGGCCGAAGCCCGGTATGGATGCACTCGAGATCCCACTGTGAAATGCGACTAAAATGTTATCGAGTCATCTCATCTCCAAAATCAACTGCGGCTGAAAACTTTAAGAATATAAAGTGGAAGACATCGTCCTCTATTAGATAACTTCACACTAACGTACCACTCTTTAAGAAAACCCCAAACACGAATGTTTCCTATTTCCAGGTCAACTTGGTCCCTGTGAACAAATACAGAAACTTATTGAATTTATTCTCTGCCTTTCTGGGACTAACGCACCTATAGAATATCTACTCACACATGAACAGTGTATGGATAAAGGAGAAAACGCAGCTTAGCGTTCAAACACTGAAAGAGATGCTTACGGTGAGATACAATTTTGAGGACAAAAGCACCGAGTATCCCTGCGAACGTCTTTACGACATGCGGATGCTGGGCCCAGATCTACTACGGGAAATACAATCATCCGAGAAGTATTGCTCTACGAGTGTAGGTACCAAATGATTTAATGTCAAGCAGCACACCAAGTTCGGTAGTGCTGCCATTCTACTGACTAATGACGTAAGTACTCTTTGTTATCGCAGTACATTTAGATTATTAGGTTTAAATTTTTGTACGGTCAGCATATGCTGAAACAACCGGGAGGTAGGTTAAGTGTCCCGCTTTGGCCTGCGAAAAATCTGGCCACCTTACGGTGAAACAAAGCACTATATGCATTGAAATTATGTGCCGTTATCGGAAACAAAAATGAACGGTGTACTGAACGGTCAAAATAGCTCCTGTAACTTTTATACTGTGGACGCTGATGTGATGGTAGTTAGCAGGTACACCTGCAGCCACTTGATGTACGGGTCAACTACTACTGAGAAACACTGGCCTTAGACCGGATGGTGGTGAATTGCTTTCGACTATGTGTATCTGAAAGGAGGAAGACAACAGAACTGGCGACGAAAATCCACGTAGAATGTTGACTGCAGAGGAGCTGAGGGTAATCCTTGATCAGCAGCAAACTCAGTTTGAAGCCGTGCAGATGCGACTAATGGAAAACTTGATGTGATACTTCGCATTAAGTCATCAATTCCAGTTCTCCATAGAATGAATTCGAGTCAAATGCTAATAGCATTAGGGAGTCCCACGATGAACCTAATGCTGGTTTGGTTTTTGAGCAGTGGTTCAAAACATACAAAGATATTTTTAAAATCAAATAAAAGCCAAGAGATGATGCATAATGAGTCAAGCTGTTACTGGGGAGCCTTGGTACAACCGAGCACACAGATATTCAAGTTTTATTATGCCTAAGTACACCAGGGACCTTCTCACTTTCGACGAAACCATGCACCAGCCATCAAAAATTGTTTAATGAGGGCTCTTATTTGTTCACTTTTCGATATCAACGTAGAAAATTGGTCAAACAAAGAGGCGACACTCCGCTATCTATGCTAGTATAGTTAACCTTGAATGTAAACAGTTCAAGTCTACCATGACCGAAGATCAGTTCAGGAGTTTGATTTCCAGTCGCCGCCTCTATTCACATTACGACGGTGACATCGGAACCAAGTTGCTAAAACAAGATTGAACCGTCCCCTGATATTACATCATAGCAAGTTATCGATGAATGCCAGCGTTTTCTAAACCTCAAGCACGGTACAGTCATGCTGGAGCTGCCATCACCTAGCCCCACTTTCAATGTCACCAAGACCTCCAGATAACCCACTGCAACAGCAGCTCCTGTCATAGTGAAACCACCATCCGTATGGTGCTGGTGTAGTGAACGGGATTACGTAAATTTCGGTCCCTATAAGAAGCACAAATGTTCTATGTGCAAGCAACCGGGCCACAACGAAATCCAAAGCAGAACAAGGACGTTTCAGAACACATAGGCAAAGATACCGATCAAACTGTAGATCATGTGGGACCGGACCCAAATCCGATGCCGTGCTTGCAGCAAACGATTGTAATGTTACCAGAACGGACGAAAGAGCTTTTCGTTTGTAACGATACGGCGTCCGATTGTGTCCAAAAATGCCTGGAATAAGATGGGTTCACACTACTATCAAAATAAGAACACGGTCAGACACCTATCAGGTGGTTAACCTGGTCTAATTGGTGAGTTTGATTGTGAACTGGGGATCTCTGGTAAGAAGGTTCACGGTGCTTTCTATATAGCTGCTTGTCGAGCTCGTTCGAGCAGATGCAAATCCTTGCTTAACAGCAGTAGTTGCAGTTCGAGCAATCTCATAAGTAGTTGATGGAGTTGCTTTCACAGAAGTTGAACATCCATATCGAATCTACGAGGACAGTTGCACGGCCATCCGTGGACGCTTTTGCAACCACAAGCAAAGAATTTGTCTTCGATGGATTCAGCGGAGTGACAGTCGAATTGTGGTTTCCAAGGTATGAAGATATTTTTCGATTGGAACTTGCGGACCAAGATGATGTCTGGAAAGTTCGACGTTGTTGAGAAAACTTGGTACAGTTGAGCATGAAAGATACACGAATTTCGTGTTGCCGAAAATTGCAAGAGATTCCAGCTTTGATGAGACGGTGAAAACTATGACACAGATTTTCAGTGAGCAAGCCTCCTTGCGCAGCATCCGTTACAATTAATTGAAACTGGTAAAACGCGATGCCCATGACTTTGTTACACATGCCGAGACCGTGAACTGCGAAGGTGAACGCTTCAAATTGGGCACGATGAAGGCTGATCAGTTCAATTGTCATTTTCGTGTGCAGCTTTATGTACTCACATGGGTACATTTTAAGCATTTTGCATTAGCAACTGTAAATGTACCAAAAAGTATCGTCAAAAACGCTTCGTTTACAAATGGGCAGAAAAATGAAAAGGGTAAACTGTCATAACTCGGTCGAGCAACGATGCCATAATGCTTGACTAAATCTTCGGGATTTGTATCCACTCAAAACGTAAAAGGTTTCATTAAAACATCTCTTCATAATTCTATGCAGGCATTTCCCTTCACGAATTTCAATAAAGCAAGAAGAAACAACATTATAACAGTATTTACTGAATTCAGTAATTTCGCGTATTCTCCTCAGCTGTTTACATACAATGAGTGGAAAACAGTGCGATGTTGACAGCAAAAATTCAAAGCAGTCGAAGGCCTTTAGGCTCACGTGACCTGTTCCGAGGAAAACGCAATCACTAGCCTCATCAGGGTAGGGCATGTTCCGCGAAACATGATCGCTAAGGGTCCGAAGCTATCGACTAGCTCTATTGCCCGCCACATACTTGACTGCCCTGAATGCCAGAACCCACGTGGCAATTTCAGGGTAGTTAGCAAACAAGCTACTCCCCGCTTACCACAGTTTGCGGAGGCGGCAGCAATTCGGCGGCTGAAGCCAAAGCTATGCAAGCAAACGGATTTCGTGACCACGCTAGCCCTACCCTGGTGAGGCTAGCGATTGCGTTTTCCTCGGAACAGGTCACGTGAGCCTAAAGACCTTCGACCTCTTTGAACTTTTACTGTCAACATCGCACTGTTTTCCACTCATTGTATGTAAACAGCTGAGGAGAATACGCGAAATTACTGAATTCAGTAAATTCTGTTATAATGTTGTTTCTCCATAATTCGTTCAAGCCGGGGAGCGTTTGACTTTACAACGTCGAAAAAGTGCTCGTCAGGCTGGAGTTCTGAAGTACAAAATTTGAAATGGCAACGGAATACATTCTCTAAGATATGCTCTTACTTTTCGTTGATATACAGCCCTGCATTGTCGAACAGGTGCTCTTCTGAAAACGAGGTAGCATTT
Source organism: Dicrocoelium dendriticum (assembly GCA_944474145.2). NCBI lineage: Eukaryota > Metazoa > Platyhelminthes > Trematoda > Plagiorchiida > Dicrocoeliidae > Dicrocoelium > Dicrocoelium dendriticum. The sequence goes on along the minus strand of OX104069.1, from coordinate 85,328,260 downwards.
ATTTTTACTCGCACTGTCACAGGCATTGATTTAGCGCCATTGTTGTTAACTTTAATTTTTCATGTTTGTTTCTACAAATAATCAATAAGAATGTCATCCTACTATAAAAGATTACAAAAAATTTCCCTTTGGCAAAACATGTGTTATGAATCCACATGAATGCTGTACTGCAACACAAGACGTAACTCGAATTCAATTAATCCCGCCATTGTGCAGTCAAAAGGTCCCATTTCGGCTGACGTTGAATGTTGGATGGTGCGCGATATCTCAGCGTTTCTATTCAAAAGGTGGATAGAGTAGATTGGTCTCAGTAACCCTGGAAGTTGATTGAACAAAATATCTGTCCGCTTATTCTTGCAATACTGATATATCTACAGTTGATAATGTATAATGATGTTCGGCGGTCAAAGCAACGGACGAGTTAAAGATCTCGCTCAAATCCAGATTCTGAAAGAGCCGACTGATTCATGAACAATTTGATCACAAAGTTGAATAGAAAGTAGACATAGAACAACCCTAACACGCTCTTCATGGATAGGCAGCGTTACAAGCTGATGCGGTCAACAGAGTCGAACTCCGCCTTCAAGTAAAGGAAATCTACCATAGTCCGTCGTCTGTATGTGTCTATGGTATAAAACTTGGCGAAGAGTAAATATGTGGTGAATACAATCAAGACCAGGTCAAAAGCCAATAAGTCGTCGGAGAATGATACTCGTGAGAAGTTTGGATGCAATAGAAATAAGGCCAATGTCTCGATAATTTTCGCACAAAGTACGCTGACCATTCTTGAAGATGGGCATGGCAGATGACTGTCGCCAGTTTGAAGGCACCATTTCACTGTTCCAAATCGTGTTAAATAGACTAGCGAGTCAAGCCAACAAAGGGTCATTATCATCTTTCAGCAAAAGTGGAGGAAAGTCGTCGGGTTCAACAGCTTTGTCTCGTTTCAACTCGGAAGGCTCATGCCAAATTTCTCTCAGAGTGCGAGTTGTGACATACACCTCCCACGTCTCTTCGGGTGATTCGACAGGCGTCAGTGTCGCACCAGATCTGCTGAACTGCCCTTCAAAATGTTCTGCCGAAAGGGCTAGTCAAGGGTGCTGAGTATGGAGCTACTGTCCGTCTTGCTCAGCTATTGTTCGGCTAACTGGCGGCTTTCGCAGACCAGTGTTCCGGATAAACTGAAATAGCCCTCGGTTGCTCCCAATAGCAGTGGCTTTCTCCATCTCTCGGGACCTAGCCATCCACCAATGTCCCCGTCAGTCAATAAAGCTCCGATGATACTGTTGCGGGTACGTCAAGTATCCCCGCAAAAATGCGCAACACTAGTGCGTGGGCTGTGCTACGTAGAGTTCAATTCCTGCCCACAGCGTAGCAGGATCAAGTCACTCCGAGTCGGGGCGCAACGGGGCTAAAGTCGACAATGTTCGCTCCTAAACCACCAGCCCGAGGTGATTCATACACCCATAAAATTAAGCATTGTTCCAATTGTGATTCGGCCTTTGTGAGTTGCAAAAGAATTCTCCAAGGTCCGCTTCGTCTTCTCTTGTCTTCTTGTGGATGGGAATCGCGTGGTCACCTGATCGTGTCCGCCGCTCTAGACGTGTGTTGCATGTCTGTCTATCGTGACTATTCCCCCGTCGTGTGCGTATCGTTACCTGTTTTCGACGACAGCGCGTCATCCGAATGCGCGCGTGAATAAGAGCTAAGCGTAACTTTCGTCTAAGCTAACGCGACCAAGTCTGCGCAGATCCACTACAGATACCAAAAAATGACGCATCAATTAGTGGATTGGGAGCAGTCATAAACCATGAATTTCCTGACGGAAAGAAGGTGATAGCTCATGCCGCTCGATCCTTAACCCCAGCGGATCGCAAATACAAACGAATCGAAAAAGTCACCGGTTATTATGGTTGCTGTAAAAGTTCATAAAACGTCTTAGGTGGGAACTCAACCTTGTTTTCGACCACAAGCCAGAGGTGCGGCTACAAGAGAAGCAAAACGGTGCACACGGTGAATCGATTACAGCGCTTGGCCACAAGACTACTGAGCCACTACTTTAATATCAAGTACACATCCATAAACAGACGCCACATCAGAGAAGGTTTCCGGTCATTCGTGTTTGGGTTGCTTGCGTCCCCCCAGCCAGGGAGTCGAGAGCGCCCAACCACGACGAACTTTCAGGTTAGCTCCTTCATATTTCCGGCATAAGTCGTACGTTGACCACCATGCTTTCGCTTCCAGCCGACATCTGCTCGCGCGAAGAGGGCAAGGCGAAGTAAACGATGTGTAGGTATGCGAAGTACATGCAAAAGCGACTGAAGTCTGCGCAGTGAAAGTATGCTGCTCAGTGACCGGCAAAGTCTGTCTGATCAGAAAATCCTCCGTCGAACATCTTCATTACTATTGTGATGCTGCAATCGTACACCAACAATGCTCCAAAGGCAGCAGTTATCAAAACCAGACAGCCTCCCAACATCGTTTGCGCGAACAGGCCGACTTGCAGCCATAGAGCAGAACCACTCGCACCTTGGCATTGTAAACTCGGCCCTTCAGAGAGACTAAGATCGCCTGGAAGCCATAGATGGCGGAGAGTAACAAAAGCAACCCGAGGCTTTTAGACGCGCAAAGAAACCTCATCTGTTAAACCACTAGTGCTGAGGTAGCTTCGGAGGTAAAGGAACTTATTTACACTTCCAATGAATGACCAGAAAGAGTAAGAATAGAAGCAGAGCCTAGTCAGTCCTGCAGGTAGATCTTGCGCTTCGACGGCGCGAAGGTTAATCCAAACTGGGAGGCAGACACATCCAACCCAGGCAGGACATCTTGGGGGACATGTGAGGAATCGCAGGCTATGGTGATATCGTCTGTAGAATTCCAAGCCCGAAGTCGGCCTTCGGGAAGCAGCTCCACGCCGCTGGGTTCGCAGTTCTCCAGTGCACTCTCCAGGATTTCGTCCATAACGAAATTGAACAAGAAGAGGATGCTGAGCAACCCTGTCATACATCACTAGTGATACTAAAAGGGGGGGGGGCGAATGTCCGCCGTACACTCGCACCCAGCCCGAGGTTTGAGAGTAAATGGCCCGAAGAATGGTGACATACTACTCGGGCGCGCCTCTTCTCAGCAGACAACTCGAGAAAGTAGCTCAGTCAACAGAGTCAAACGCGGCTCGTTTGTCTAAGAAGGCAACGATCGCTGGTCGGCCAAATGTTTGACAACGATCGAGTATTTGGCGCAGTGTAAATATGTGATTGATGCAATTCCGACCTAAGCGGAACCCAGGTTGCTCTTCATTTACGTTCTGTTCGCGTACTAGGCTAATGCACCTTAAAAGCAGAGCGGCGAGCACCTTGGAATCAACACGGATGAAACTAATCCTTCTGTGGTTGGCGCAGTCAGTACGGGTGCCCCTTTTGAAGACGTCAAGCCGTCTTTGGCGACGCTGCTGGGAGTCATCAAAATGCAGCGCGACCTTGGCACATATCAGCGCGTGATCCGAAGTCAGATAGACACTCCATGTTGATTTGCAATTCTGTATGCAGTCTGTCAGCGATAACTGATGGTGATGTGGTCAATTAGTGTCCATGGTTAGCCAGGTGGTGGGGGCCTCCAAGTGGCGTGCTGGCGCCAGCATCCTCGAAAGCTAGTGCTCGACAGAAAGAGAGCGTGAATAACGCAGAGATGAAGCAGGCTATCACCAGTGTTTGTTCTGAAAGTATTATGTCAACGATGACCACCGAGTTCACGCACTTCAATCTCAAGTCTACCGACCTGCGTGTTTAAGTCCTTTTCAAGCATACGATGTCTGTACGGCGCTTCTTTCGGAGTAGATCGGACAGTTGACAGTAGAACCCATTTTTACTGACGCCGGACTGCGGTCTGTGGGAGCGTACGCTACTACAACGAACAAGCAGCACTTGCTGCTCCCACAAATGAAAAGTTGCACTGAGGTCTCAAGTCGAATCGTGCATAGCCGACTGTTGACAGGGATGCAGTCCAGTAGCGCAGCCTCAGCAAGTGTGCTCAACGCAATCCCCAAGCCAGCAAAACCAGCGGCTTCGGTGCTTGCGTCTCTAGATAGGCGCAATGTGCAAATGCTAGCGGAACTCTAAGACGGTGAAACCAGTCGTAGCGTCGTGTCAAAGTCAGGTAAACGGGCCTCCCTGAGGAAGCAGACATAAACAGCCGTAGTTTCTAGTGTTCGAGCAAGAGCTGCCTATGATTCGATCTGCATCCGCGTCCGAACATTGAAGGTTGCCAGCTTGAATTGGGAACGGGGCGCTAGAAATGGCTTGCCAACACGACTTGGCGTACCCTCGAACCTAAATTCCTGGTCCGTATAGCAACAGCGCTCGCCCAAGATGGCACGGTGTTGTGGACTCAGAAACGGAGGAGGCGACCAAGGTTGGGGGCGTTGAACAAACATTGAATAAAGTGACTAAATGGTGGTGCGATAAAACGTGGTTTGGGCAGGTTCGAACACCAGTACCTCGGTCGAGGAGAGCAGTTACAGAGAGTAAGAGCGAAGATTTGTTGAGACATGGATCCATAGGTTCTGTGGGTATGGTACTTCCCGGTTGCTTATGTCGTGGAAGAAAGTTGACTTAGAGGACCCTACCCAGAGGCTTGAGTCATAAAGACCTAAGCCTCAAGGCAGCGGGGTGATTGACGTATACTGCGACCTTTGGAAGCCGGTTATCTAGGTGAGGATAAAAAAGCTTTCGAGTAAAAATAAACTACTCACGGCGCCCAAAGAGTACGAGTGAAGCAGCAAGGAGGCCAGGATATCCTGGACCACCGAACTCGCCGACAAGTACGAAGGCCGTTGACAGGAATGTGGCTCATAAGCCTTCAAAGAAATAGGTGGCCATCGAGACGGTTCATCCGCCTTCCGTTAAGTGCTCACTTATGTGATCAGAGGTGAGTGATTAGTGATCATATATCCGGTCACATTGGCTTTGACCCAGCGTCTTATGAGCTTTTGTGGTATTCAATGAGAAACTAGGTGAACAACCTAGAACCCTCACGGTCTAGAACGCTGCCGCTGATTGTCCGCGATTGCTTATCCATCTCACTTGCCTTCGTAAGGAAGGCATTCCCAAATCCACAACTTAGGGACGCGCCCAGTGGCGTACAGCTACGCCGATGCAACTAGACATCGGTTCATTTCCGTCGTCGTTCTTTTCCCCTTAGACTTTTATACGGCTCGCTTAAGCGTGTCGACCAAAAGAAATCGTCATGTCGAAAACCGCCGTGGAACCCGTAGTCAGAGCCACTGTTTTGGAGCCTATAAACCAGTTACCGGTGACTTTTGACATGATCCGCGAGGCAAATGAAACTGCTACTACCCTCCAACAGGCAATGAAATATCACCGGTCTCCCTGGCATTTACGTTGCCCAACTGGGGAACTTCGACAAGTTTTCCAGCGTCAAAAAACATTATCTATCAGCGATGAATGCCTTCTTTTGTGGACTGCATCATCATTCCTGCAGATCACCGTCGCGGAATTTTGATGGTCTCATGTTGAATACCTTTGCATAGATCGAATGAAGGTTCTGGCACGGCGTTATATCCATAGACCTAGCATGGATGAGCAGTTAGAACGTTTACGCCGAGGCTGCTTTATATGCGCCACCGCTCAGAAGCTGCCCAGTAGACACCCAACTGAACCGTGGCCAAAACCAGAGGGACGATGGTTGCGCATCCACATTGGTTTTACCGGTCCGATTAACAAACAAAATTTCTTAATCGTTATGGATGCTTTCAGAAAGTGGACGGAAATTTTCATCATGGACTACACCATCACAATTGCAACAATTGAGAAATTACGATTTGTTCTCCATTTTTAAATTTTCGGAGACGATTGTGTGCGACAACAGCACTGAGTTAACTTCCCGGTTTTGAGCTGGTTTCAAAAAAATGATGCGACATTACCCACATCAGCGTGTCCCTTTCCATTCACAATCTAATAGACAGGTAGAGAGAATTTTCGACCAGCTTAAGCGGGCCCTACAAAAGTCTACGGGAAAAAGAACGACAAAGGAAATTTGGGACATATCAAATTGAAATAGAGAACCCCAACAAATCACCAGTGTCCGAAAGGCTGCTTCTGCGCTGAAACTGTTGAACAGACAGCTTCGTCTGGCGTAAGATATATTCCGACCAGTATTTTAGCAGTCGGTTGTTGTTGATGCAGTATAAGCGTTGCGTCCTGGTGATGGCATGCTAGTCGGCGACTATCGTTGTGCTCCATGAAAGTGGATCGGCGGCATCATCCAAAGACGGGTTAACCACATTATGTACGCTTTTCAAGTGGGTCCACTGCTGTGGAGATGCCATGTCAATCCACGCCGACAAAAGCATTGTCGTGCTCAAACAGGTGATGATGGCTCTTTTAGACTTGATCATCCACTAGTCTTCGAACTGGGAAGATCAGCTGACGTCCAGTATCAACGACATGTCAATTCGCAGCCGACGTAGATCCACCTGTCAACGTAAGCATGTGACCCAACACTAAGCTGACCTAAGTCGGAGATCGTACACCTGAATTAAAGGGGGAAACGTTGGGACGGTTCGCTGCTTAAGACAGTGTCGAAAGGCATGTGATGCTTATGCGAGGTCACATGTACCCGAAGCACTGCGAATCACCTGCAAGTCACGTGAACATGACCTGGAATTAGGCAACTGACGTTAAGTTCGCACAGTTGCAAGGACTGCGACTGTGGCGCGAGGTCAAAAAGGGTAGGAATTGGAATGCGAATGTGGACAGAACCTGAGAATGAGTAATGCATTGTAGTTTTCGGCTCTGCATCGGGGTATTCGTCGTAACCAATGAAATCAAACAGTACAATTCTGCGATTGTAGCCTTGTGTTGTGTGCTTTTAAAATGCTAGTTGGATAATGAGGACTGTGCACCCCAAAGATAGTCTGGGATAAATGAGTGAAAACCACGTCACTAGTCACCGAAGCATCGGAGCCAAAATCTTCCACCATCCCATGAAACCAACATTATTCATGAGAAGCCAAACTTGAAAATGCAGGGCCTTGGGGGAACACATGGCGCATTCACATAAACAATCCTGACGCGGAAAACGAGACAGCGCACGAAGCACTGAGTAATTAATATGTACAGTTGGTTCGTGAAGACAAGTTGTCACACCAGTAGGAGCTAGCGAATGGATTCCGTTCGAATTACAAGCTTCTTTACAGACACGTGAATGCACTTCGAAAGTTGCAGCGTGGAATCCCACCACTCAGTACGATTGGTGGGTATACACACGTAAGAAAACAGGCGGCCAACCCCTCACGGGCCTAGTATTGGCCTCCTTTCCAAGGGGTACTAGCCTCAAACCTTATACTTGCTTCTGTCACCACACCATCAGTATTATCAAGCATCAAATTCACAGCAAAAATGGTTCTGAAAAAGCTGCTATCCTTGTGTACACGCAGCTTTCCTGGAGTGGATAGCCCTCACCCTAAAGCACTGCAGACAACAGCCATTCACATAGCCCAACCACTTGCCGAATTGTTTCAGAGAAGTCTGTCTGATCATACCAACTACCGTCCGGTAACACTTCTCCATGTACTTGCCAGTCATGGAAGCGATCATCGCTGACGTAAGGATGGGCTACCTGGAAAGCGTCGTTGATGCAGTATTAGGATGGGGTGGTAACTTTCCGTGAATAGCAGTTAGAAGTTAGTCCGAACATCTCCGCCGGACCGTAATGGAGTGGAGTGCGAGGATTTTGCGAAAGCCAGCACCTCAAAAATTTTACTTTTCGCGGATGACGTTACAAGTTGGCCGGCGATCAAAGGAATAGACGACTACAAGATCCTCCATGTGCGACCTAGATGGGACCTGGCATTGACCGACGAGGAATTCACTACCATTCAATGTGGTCAAGTGACACGTTGTCCACATCCGCCCAAGGCACACCTACCTCTACAAACCGGGGCATACGACCTACAAACAAGTCAAACGCTCAGGAACTTGACCTCGGTGTGCTGGTGCAGGACGACTACGGTTATTCCAGACAGTCGGTATCCGTTTCAAAAGTGGCAACCAGCACGTTGTTAGCTTGCGGATGGCATTCGAAAGTTTGGATTCATTCAGCTACTCTATGATGCACAATGCCTACGTGCGTTCCCACGTCGAATACGCAATCCAGGCTTGGCACGCTTACACCTTACAGCGCTCGAAACTCAACATGGTCGAGCAACAAAATGTGTCAAGTGATTGTGCAACTTTTCGTACCAGCAGCGAATAAAAACACTTCGAGTGTTCAGTGGACGCTATAAGTGGCTGCGTGGAGACCTCATATTAGTCTACCAAATACAGAACGATCCCACTTACGCAGGTTGCCACCTACTGCAACTCATCCCGAAGACCAACTTCAGAGGTAATATCCTGAAACTGAGTCACCAACACAGTCGGCTTTTCATTAAGGCTGGACGAACTTTAGCTCATAGCGACCCAGGGATTCCACTATAGGTAACCATCGAACGTTTCGTTGCCTACGTTGTTTATGTGCTCAACGACAGTCTGGATGTTAAGAATTCTATTCGACCGGACGCATTATTAGCACCACTTGCCAGTGGACCAATTTAGTCGTTAACCGATTTGTGAAAGAGGATAAGTATAGTAACAGAAAGATAATGGAACGATCATTTATGCTAGTAAAGAATATGTTCAAAATGTCCGCCGGCATTCCGCTTGCAGTGCAGAAACCGCTTGATGCAGTTGGCGAGCACTTGGTTCAATGTATCCCTCGTGAGCGCGTGACATTTGTTCACAAGATTTTCTATCAATTGGTCCAACGTACGCCGCCTTGTTTTGTACACTCGCCGCATCAGATAGCCGCACAGAAAAAATCCATGGGGTTCAAATCTGCTGAACGAGCAGTCCACTCCACTGGTCCACCGCGTCCGATCTAATGGTGACCAAATTTGTCGGTGAGGTAAGCACGCACGGTTTTAGCAGGTGCACCATCCTACTGCCATGTTCCTTCGGCCTCCAGCTTTCGAAGCACAAATATCTGCAGCATTTCCGGTAAAATTCACGGAAAACAAATATGGGCCCAAGATGTTATGGCTTGTTAATCCAACCCAAACCATCAGTTTCACACTGCGGTGCATACGTGATGCGGTATATTTTCGTGGGTTGCTGGTTGCCCGAGAGTAATGTTTCATTGTTCCATGCAAATGTAACAGTACCTCATATGTAAAGATGACAGAACGAATATCCCCGTGATCCAGAAACAGCGGCAAAATTCATGCCGCTTCTCCGGATCGCAGCGGTTCAAAACGTGCACATGAAGTGCACGGAATCTTCGAAATTTTCTTCCCTGTGATATCCGGCGTATCGCATATCGGGTCGTGTCAGTGCTGTGTGATCCGACGAATGCTGAGATCGGGACTTTTTAACACTTTATTGACTACAGCGCAAGCTGAACAGTCGTCCGTGGTGATGCGAGGCGGTCCGGTTCTCTTCATGGTACACACTCCCAGTTTGCTCGAACTTCTTCACTAGTTTAAGCACGTACCGGGCGGTGACGGGACGCATTCCTGCTTTCATTACACTGTATCTTCATGAAGTTGATGCGGCGTTTAAATCGCACACACCGTACAGCCGAATAATCAGCGCGCGCTGAGTAACAAGCACGTTACGTGATCCGACCGCAATGCTTGCTCATGCTGCATTACCTCTGGAAGTGATTCAATGACATTGACACGATTTGCAATGCCTAACCTCGTCCTAGCTGAGATATCATCACATGCGCACCTTCACGCCGCAGTTTTGGTTGCGCGCTTTATCTTACCTACGCCGACTTCTCTGTGTAGCCAGCGAGGCACAGAGACAACTATCGATCGCTCCAACGTCCACGGTTAACCATGACCTTCAGCACCCAGCGCGAAGTTAGCTGACAGCTAACGACCGCCGGAAAGGCGTTGTGGCTGTTTGTACCCATCTCGCTCGATGACCAAAACAGACTCATATGGCCTGTCGGTGCGTCCTTTACCAGCTTACGCCTGCAATCAGCGTAGCCGTGCACTAAATCACTCGTCCGCCGAGAATTCCATACGCCCTTACCAATAAGGTGAGCGAAAGTTATGTTTCTGCACGCGCAGCAGTATTTTGTGAATTTCACTAAACATTGGATGGCTACTGGATGGTGGGGACAACAACCGTAAATGACCGGTGTTCACCATAAGCGAGCCACGGTATGTGCATGAACGCGGTCATCGGCCTTCTACCGTCAGACTAACTGTACAAGATAGTCCATGTTAGATGACAAGAATAGAACTCTCTCCGTGTTGCTTGTTGTCCTTTCTCGGCGGACTGTCTAGATTGCTCTAGCAGTTTGCTCGTAACAGCCAACTCGCGATACCGAACTGCAAGGAAAAATACCGGATCGAAATACTGGAGAACCACTTGTCAAGTTCACTTACTCTTCTCGCTGATTCACATCAGTCGACATTGTTGACGTATCGAAAGTTTCCAACGTGTGTGGAACAGCTTCCTGCCAGAACGAAAATGCAATAAGGTGAAAATTAACTGGAGCGTAGAGGCGCAATTGTTAAGGTGAAAATGTGGATATAAAGTAAATGATGCGAAAGAATTCTCACAACCGATACGTGCAAACAGGCCCCTTGGCTCTTGACTGTTTAACTAGCCTTAGTGGCAACCCTGTCCTCGTTACGAAGACGAGTACGAAACGTGGAACGCATTTTTGTTAGGTTGGGAGTGATAAGCACGGTGACCTAAGATCAAATGGACTCGAAGTACAGTGGCAGTATCGGGGAAAGCAACCAAACACAGTCTACGGAGCTAGGGGAACATCTGGACATTCAAACAAAATATCTGATAATGCTTCCCACAGGCAATGTCCGTCGCCACTTGCAGTCTAGTCAGACGGAATTTGTTTCAACCGATTAGATGAAGCAAACACGCAGACACCTGTGAATGGAATGTGGAGAGGGAAATAAGGACGTAGCAAACTGACGAGGAAAGGGTGTGAACTGAATACGACACGTCACAAAAACGCTTATCTTTTGGTGTAAGAAGCATCAGATCACACAAGCTACGCATCAGACGATCGCCGCAGTAATCCAGCTGAAAACCCAATTAGAGCACGCTGAAACATTCATAGCGCCCAAACGTTTAGTGGTGGTTAAGACGATTCAGCACGGTAGATGGAAAACACGCACATACAGGGCACTACAGCGATGCGTTCAATTCGGGAAAACCGCAATACACACGGTTCGTCGGATGAACGCGGGCGGAAAATATGGTAACGGATGACAGATTGAAACTAACACATGCAATAGCATCGGTTTTCCAGTCAAGGCAATAACGCGCTTTAAGCACCCAAGAAGAGTAATGGCCGGTAAGGTAAATGCACAAAAAGCAACGTCATGTGTAGTCAGTAGAAAGTAATGGAGGGCCAAAAAGAAGACTAGGATGATGTGTACGCAACAGCCCCACGTGTTCAATAATGATGGATTTACAAATACACTAGCGTCGATAACTTCGCAACGACTAACAACCTCGCAAACTGTGCGGAAATTGTGGACGATGATACACTGATATGTCGTCCTGTAATCACCTAAAATCGTACACAAATAAGTCGAGTTTCTCCTGTGGTTGTTTCTAATATAACACCATGCGACGCATGAATTTGTACGTTTTGCTACTAATTTTGTGAGCGGAAAATTTTTTTGTTTAAGTAGCAACGAAAAGCCTACGCCTGACAGGTGAGAGTAACAGAACCCAAAACAAAGGTATTGAAAAGAATAACGCGCGTCGGTGGATTTATCGTAAGGTTCACTTGGTCAGGTCATTTGTGTATTTTAAGTTGTGGTCTAATGAATTCGGGCTAAACGAGGCAGAGTGTCATCAGTTCAGTTCAGTGGGCCAACTATGATCCGAGCATGGAAGTGCCGCGGATCCAGTTGCCACGATTCACATCGCAAGAACAACAAGAAATAAGAACGGCCAGATAGTGGAGCTGAAGGAAAACATAATGTAAAGAAAATGGAAACGAGAAGGAAGTGCGTGAAAATAATCAGATTGGAACGAAAATGAACAACCAGATGCAAAAAACCAAACGCAGGAACGCCCTTAACTGCGTGACTACGCCATATCTGATAGGGTCACCAACCATTGGAGTGGACAATCTAGAGTCCCCCATGCATGAAGTCGGCAAGCATCAGCCAGATCAAGTCCCTCAATGAATTGCTTCATACCCCGATGCCAAGTCATAGATTGGCTACCTCGCGGTTTCCCCCAACTTAGTGCAGCCAAGGCGTATAACGCACACCGAGGAAGCCGGTCAACGGGCATACGAAAAACATAGAGTAGCCAACGTAAGCGATTAAGATTTACTAAGCACTCGAGTGAAGCACTAGAAAGTTTCTTGGCAATAACCAAGTGGCCGACCGCAGAATTGTTCACTGTTGTTCCCACCAGACGTGAGCAATACTCCGCAATCACCAGTGAGTCATCAGGTCAATTCTGAATACAAGTCATGTACCGTACGTTTGATAAGAGTCTTTCGATTTTGCTCAGTCGCCGTAGATCATGCGCGCAGGTCAGGGTGAGATTGGAGCGCACTAATTTGCCGACCCACCAATGGCATGTAAGTCTACTGTATTTACTCTCCCACGCATGTCTGGGGGTGTGAATACGACGTGAGGACGCATAGCGGTGCATGTGTCGTTGAAATATGTTAATTACCCCGGCGATTTTGATACCGGTCAGTTCAGATTGGGTCGCTGCCGACGTTTTTGGCTGGTGGTTTGCAACACCTCGACAGCAGTGCATAATGCACTGGCTACCGTGTTCAAATGTTGGTGGCGCTTTGACAGTTGCTTAATGTTATCCCAGCAAATGATAAAAGGGTTGGGATGTGATTGTAACGCAAGAAGACCAAGACTTTGTTCATGCTACGCAGGTGGTTTCTGTCACAGAGGAGCATTTCCAGCAACTACTACGCCACACGGGAGCAGACAAACATCGGCAGTCCTTCTCCACAAACACGTGAGGAGCGCCGGCGGACGAATTCAGGGCAGAGAATCAAAATCAAACCATCGCCGCACCCATCCTTAACAGGGTTTACATGTATGACCTCGTAACGCGGACCACCTGTGACCGTTCCATGCACTATTTGGAGTGATGAGTTAATCTGTAACACGATTGACTTATTGCCTACCATTCGTAGCGATTATTATCCCAGTTCGCTATAAGTGCTATACCAATCTTCCACTGGTTCACTCGGCCTGAGGAATCTTTTGTGTCAAAAGCGAAACGTTGCCCAGAAACTGTACCAACCGGTTGTTTTCAAACTTTTCTGAAATCATCCAGCCCTCTTTAAATTTCGGGGTTCTGCTCTTGTTGATGAGTTACATGAATTACTAGTGAAAATGCGGGAACAGAAAACTGTCCCAACCGACTGGATCCGCTCCGTTATTGTTCCCATCTTCAAAGGAGGCTCCCTTTCGGAATGCGGCAACCATAGAGGAATCAGTCTGATCCCCATCGCCTCCAAATTACTTGCCTCCGTAATCCTTCGCCGACTGACTGGCGCTCGTGAAAGTCAGATTCTTGAGGAGCAAGCCGGGTTTCGTCAGGGTCGTGGCTGCATCGAGCACATCTTCGCCTTGCGTCAGTTGTTGGAGTACCGTCACACATATTTGCGGCCCACCGTAGTCGTGTTCCTCGACATCAAAGGTGCCTTGGATTCGGTTGATCGATGTGCCCTTTAGAACTGTCTACTCAGGAAAGGTGTGCCCGAGAAATATGTAAATATTATCATAGGATTATACGCGCGTAGCACGGGTAGAGTGAAGGCTTACGGCAAACTCTCGCCACCCTTCAATATCTCCAGCGGTGTGAGACAATGATGCCCGTTGTCACCTTTCCTCTTCAACTTCGCTGTTGACGAAGTCATGGAGATTGCATTTACAAAACACAACTTAGCAGTATGCAGGTGACATTACCCCCATCTGCGACAGCTCACAAACGTGCCAAACTGCACTGGACAGATTGGCACTGCTAGCCACATGTATCGCCAATTGACTGAAAACGATTCATGTAGTAATTAAATGGGACGGACGTCGCACACTAACAACAATTGATCGTGTGAGTGGGTATCAAAAGTACATGGACGGGTTGGATGAAACATCAACAAGGATAAGGTCAGGCTAACTCACACGCGTGCGTCCACCACACAAACCCTTACGTTTATATGGTGGGATTTGGAATACGCTGGAATACATTGGAATATTGATAGCAGGAGAAGGATTCTTTATCAGCTCCATCGGTTCCGAATCATCACAGTATGGCATATGACCTCCCTTATTTTGCGCAATGACGCATACAATACGATTTCATCGGCAGTCCTTCTCCACAAACACGTGCAGCGAGTAGTCTCTTAATTGGCATACACAGCAGCATGTAACCATCATTTCGTTTGAAATACACCTACGTTTTCCTGAGAGACTGAGCGACACTGTCAGCCTTTCATGTTACACCGTCAAGGTCACTGTTAAACAAATTAGACAGCGTGCACCCCACTTGGTTCCTGCAATTGCTATCAAGACTGTGACGGGAGTAGTCTGTCAACGACAGCTTTTCCGGACTCATTTGTGCAGAAGTAGCATCGCATATTTTCACCGTCTAATTGTTACTAATTCTTATTATGCTAAGGTGGTTTATGTGAAGGTAACATTCAGTCTACAACAGCGTTGTCACCAACCCTTTTATCATTTGCTGGGATAACATTAAGCAACTGTCAAAGCGCCACCAACATTTGAACACGGTAGCCAGTGCATTATGCACTGCTGTCGAGGTGTTGCAAACCACCAGCCAAAAACGTCGGCAGCGACCCAATCTGAACTGACCGGTATCAAAATCGCCGGGGGTAATTAACATATTTCAACGACACATGCACCGCTATGCGTCCTCACGTCGTATTCACACCCCCAGACATGCGTGGGAGAGTAAATACAGTAGACTTACATGCCATTGGTGGGTCGGCAAATTAGTGCGCTCCAATCTCACCCTGACCTGCGCGCCTGATCTACGGCGACTGAGCAAAATCGAAAGACTCTTATCAAACGTACGGTAGAAGTGCAAACGATGGAATTAGAGACAGTAGTCTACAGCTGACACAAAGTAATGGGGGAACTTTCTCGCGGTGTACTGATTGGCAACAGAGTGTGGGTCATGGAAACTGGTTGTTGTAGACTGGTGACAGGACTAATTTCAATAGATTCATGAGGACCTAATACTTGATGGCAAAATTGCATAGAAAACCCGAAGATATAAGCTGAATATAGTCAGGGAGATGACACAGAGCCTTAGAACATTTAATCGAACTTCACTATGGAGTCTCAAGTAGAACGAGATCGTCCTCTGATCAGAACTGCCAGACTTTTGGAGGTGTATTTAATGTGAGGCCAAGATAAGCAGAAAGATGAACACATCGAATCACCTAAATAACCCCTGGAAATGAATAATATGTTGGTTGGAGTTACTTGATTATTTGTCAGTGCTTTGATGAGCAACACAGACTACCCTGATCGAGCATAGAGAGATCGCCTTTATGGAGAGGGAATGTAAAAGCTGTGCAAGGAGCAGGTGCTCGGTTTTTTTATTGGTGTTTGCTTAGCAAGATTCAGTTGATCACGTTGAACAGGAGCAGGTTTTGAGTAGACAACTAAAGTATGGTACCATCATCCGTACTGAGTTGTGTCACCACGATGTAATTTATGGTGCATCACACAATATGCCTGTAAATACTAATCAATTTATTCCAAGGGATGATGCCTGGTCTCATTAAGTGGTACATGATTAGTGCCATTATTGTTCATTTTATTCTACTCTTTTTTCATTGTTGGCCACGAATTAACCTATCTCCTGAGGTGACACAGTGAAGCTTCTAAGTAAAGCAGTGTACCCATGCAAAGCGAAATACCACAAATATACTAGCGGCATAAAACGTGCTATACTCAGAACAGTAAAATGGGCCGAATGGCTGAATTGGCCACCTAAATGGCATATAAAATGGACTGAAAATATAAGTTAAAGCCATGATGACCTGTCTGATTTTAGATCACACCGGGATGCGACCAGATTGGGCTGTAGCCATCCTAACTGCAGACAAAAATGCCTTGAGAGATGATTGAAAGGAATGAAGGATTGCATGTGTTAAAACCATACTAACACATTGTCGGATGGGCGCGGAAGTGCGGGTGCAATCTCGAAGAGATCACAGCACATGGAAGCACGTAGTTACGAAACCTTTCCACGAATGGCCGTATTACCATAATTGAAATTTTGATCATTTCTTTCTCTTTAAAATCCGATGCAGCCCTTGCTCCATTTCGGTGCAATTGTTTTCTTCAGTGGTTGAAACCGCGTAACACGGTTGCACAATTCTAATCATAACGAAAAAAGCATGTCCAACGAAAAAGAGAAATAAACAATTATACTTATAATCAACAATTGGTAATGATGCTTCGATGTCGTACAACCGTCGTGAATTACGGAAGGAAGAAAGATGGAAGAGAGAGAAGGGGGACCTACCGTAAAACCTTAATGCCTTAAACAAACATTCAGGGTCAAGGCATAAACACACTGTGTCAAGAACATACCGTCACAAACAGATGGCTGTGGTGCAAAGACAAGGTTGAATCAGTGATAAGCCTTAATTGTGGCTTTCATTGCCCTGTGCCATAATCAGCCATCAGGCGGCAGACAACTCAGCAGCAAACACAGTAAACAGACAATTCGAGACGACAGCAAACACACCACTGGTGCCGGATGCTAACCATGTGCTGGAACGTCTCAATGCAAGCACAAAACGGGTCACGTGGACTCCAGCCTGGACGTCTGTCACGACAAGACTAGACCTTGACGTGGTGTGATTAGGAATCTCAATCAAAGCCATTGGCTCACAAGACTGTGCGCGAGGTAGCGGGGAGGTGGTAATGATTTGGTTTTACGGAACTGGTCGTCAATTCTTTTCCAACAAACAACCAGGACCAGGTGACTGAGTTTGCCTGATCTTTAACCACTGACCAAGCTGGTCGGAGGGGTACTACAAAGTATAGCTTAATGGGTCGACGAGTTGCGCAAACCATCGCAATAAGTTAAGGTCCAGTCTCGGTGCGATGAACATCAACTGAAGTTGATTTACAAATTAGTACTATACGCAGTTTGTTTGTGGTTTCCGCTTTTGCCCTCACCGATTGCTGCCAGGGGCGCCATCTACTACGAACTGTACCAAGTAATCCGCGTTGTTACCAGGTAAAAGGATTTCAATGTTCAAGTAGATCATCTGAAGTCTTTAGATGTCGAAATAGGGTTTAATTATGAACTTAGCTCTGATCGTACGGACAGCGGTGCATTAGTCACCGGCTGTTTACTATTACCACCGCTTTTAGACGCAGTGCGTGCCGAAGTGTCTATTGGCATCCTCTTATAGCTGTCCAGCGATGGACTCAAATAGATCATATTGACCTAAGCTGAAGGTGGCGTGGATCCATCCTGGATAGTCGCTCATTGTTGAGTACTTGCGTCTACTCCAATCATGCCATGCTACATTGTCACTTTTCCATGAAGTTTATTGGAAGGCGTGCCAAGCCTCTCCCGCAATTGTCAACCGAGATGTTGTCTCAGTCCTCGGTCAGGCAAGACAAGCAAGCTGCGTTGCATGTCGAACTTTCTCTTTCTCGTCCTAATGATAATGATCCTCAGTGGAATTGGATCCCGGCCGCCATGCATGACGCGAAAGCCACTGCTTGCGGCACTATTAATTGTCACCGCATCAGTCACTGGATATCCGAGAGGTCTATGGACCTGCTGGAATCCAGAAGGAAACTCCTGGCTGGCTGTGAGCACAATGTAACCAGAGGCATTATAAAGCGTGAACTAAAGTGGAGCCAATGTGCTGACAAGGAAGCTGGTGGTCTAGTAGAGCTCAAGAAATAGAGAGATGGAACAGTAGGTAATTATCGCAGGCTCATCCAAATGATCCGCACCACCGGTACCAAGAAAGCAGGTGACAACGAGATAATCGGAGATTGCGCACGTGGAATGATTCACAATGTGGAGCGCCGTATGCTCGGTGGGCTGCGCGCTTCAGAGAACAGCTGGTTAGCGCTTGCTTTCGGACCGCCACCCACTCAGGTGCTGCAGGACGAGCCATGGACGGTAAGTTTAGAGGCTCTGTCCGAGGCTGAGGTCCAAAACGCGATCACAGCGCTTGATTGATTTCGAGCTGTTGGCCCGGATTCCCTCGCAGCCGGACTATTTAAGATTGGTGATGAGGTCCTCTGCAAACCACTAACTTCACAGTTCGAACAGGTCAGGAAGGAACAGACCATCCTAGCTAACCAGAGTGAATCGATTACAGTGCCAATATACAAGAAGGGCAGTTGCGACGATAATGTTAACCACAAGAGTATTAGTTTAAACATCGTTTGTGACAAAAGTATCTACATCAATTATCCTTCGTCGCATCACTGTAGAACGTGAATCTACGATTGGAGAAGAGAAATCAGGTTTCCGTCCCGGACGGAACTATGTAGACCAAATACTCATGCTGCGGCAGGTGCGAGCGCAGCGCCACACTTACCGCAGACCGACAATAACTGTGTTCCCATACCACAATAGTGCGTTTGGTTCAGTCAGTCGATGCATTCTGTTCAAAATACATATGCGGAAAGGCGTTCCGATGAAATATGTGAACAATTTGCGTGCTCTGTACTCGAACACCACAGGTCACATCAAGTTTTACGACGCTTAGTCCTCTGCTTTTCTGGCAAAATTTGGCATTATTCAGGTTTTTAATTGCCCCATATCGTTTACTTTGGAGGTGGACCCGATCATCGAGCATTTCCTCACAGAATGTTACGATGCAGGCTTTGAGGCGCTACCAGGTGGGGAACTAGTTGATATTGATTATGCAGACCGTATATTTTAGCTATTTACACATATTGGGGCAGCCCAATCAACCCTGAATTGACTCACTAGATTGGACCCATCATTAGGTATGCGAATCGCACCTTCAGAGCGATAGATGTTGCAGAACAACCAGATACTGGATGAGAACTTGATCCTTGAAAAGGAGGAGCACAAGGAAGTTATCAATGCAACTATGTTGGTGAGGGCACCAGAAACGATAGGCGCATAGGCACGGAAGTCAGTTTAAGTATTGCGAAAAATGGAACTGCCTTGTTGAATGCCATATCCGTTGCGACTGGTTAGTCGAACTACTCAAGGTGCCAGCTAGAGTGGCTTAGGTGTACCCAGTTCCAGCGAAGTGTTCGGCGTCAGTGTTCCACCTCGGCGGGGCATTGTAGTCCAGCAATTGAGGATTGGGCCCATGTTTGGGGATCTACCAACCAAAAGAATTATGAACTATGCATGCAGTCAACGACTCCAAATCGGCGCGGTTCCCTGAATTAGCGCTGCTGCCTTACGGGTAGGCTTTTTAGCCACAGCCTCGAGTTTGGGTACCTTAAGTCAATTCCCCACTTTGGCTTGGGCAACTGGGTTGTATCACGCCCTCTCACAAAACCATGGACTGTACTACAACGTGCTCATAGGCTACCGTTTCTGCTTATCACATTCACGCGACTTCATCATACGCCAACTCTTTGTTTGCTAACAATCCTTACTTTCCGTTACCCTGTTGCGCCGTGAACTAAGGGGTTCAATCTATGACTCTCCTTCGTCCCCATCCTCGTTCCGTCTGCAGTGCTTCAAGGTTCGGACACTCATGCAGATTGGACAGCAAGCCGGTCTAGCGCGCATCTTAGAATCCCTAGAGAATGAGGTCTGCTGCCTTTCAGAAACGCGTTTGGAAGACTGTGTTTACACTGATATCCTCCACTGGCCAGCAAGCTAGATATCACCTGCATCGTACTGGAGATCCAGAAGCAGCCTCAGCGAGTTTGGCTAGTGTAGGTATAAGACTAAGTGGAAAGGGCGAGGCGGTACTACTGGACTGGTTGCCGGTTAACAGCCGACTTTGTGCAATTCGGCTCCGCGGTTCATGTAGAATCAACAAGCGCGCGAGGAGAAACGTAACTTGTTTGTGATCTCCGCGTACGCTCCAACTGACTGCAGTAGTGACTCGGCCAAGGACGACTTCTACGGGATCTACATCAGCTCTTGAATAACGATAAAAAGTCGGATGTCGTGGTCCTTGAGGTGTATTTTAACGCACGGGTTGGCCGCCTGTTACCATACGAACCTCATCTTATTGGTCACAACGCGCTCGATAGGAATCACTCCAATAACAGAGTCTTCTCACATTGTGCGGAGACAACCGTCCGTTTCTTTCGAGCACTAACTTCAGGCGTACGAAGAAGCGTACCGCAATGTGGCGTCCTCGTTCGCCAACACAACCGCAGTCTCAAATTGATCACATTGCAGTCAGCTTCAGATGGCATGGCAGCGTACTGGACTGCACGTCCCGTTGGTTAGCATTCCTTAACTCAGAGCATGCACTAGTCTGCGCGGAAAGCTGCATGTGTTTTGGGGTCCTGAAACACGAAGCACCTCAAAATTGATGTAAACAGATTAACTGATTCCTGTGTCAAGGCGAGCTATCAGTCTTCACTGGCATATGCACTAAGTTGCAATTCACCGCAAGACAGAGCAACACTGCACTTCTATAGTGAAACTGATTACCATTTCCAGACAGTCAAGCTGCGGCCTAGCTTGGCACCCCTTAAAGTCTTGGATCTTTGCTCCTTCTCTTGGAGCTGTTCGAATTCCGTTCTGCCAACCGGCTGTTCAAGCAAGCCTTAGGCAATGAATCGCGAAGCAAGGTAGTCTGAGCGTGGTTTAGAGATGGAGACCGCTGCCCTCTCTGGCAACACTAGCAAGCTTTTCCAACTCATTCGGTCCAATGACCACAGGAAGCCTGGTGTCAGTGAAGTCATTTGCGACGGGCATGAGTCTCCGATTAACAACAAACAGAGGTGTATGGAACGCTGGGCAAAGCACTTTCACTCGCAATGCAACTAGCCTTCACTGTGCATGCAGTACACCTTGTTGTCCAACCCGGCTCCTCCCAATGATTCCACTCAGCGAAGCGGAAGTCTGTCTCGAGATTCGACGCTTGAAGTGGTTCAAGATTGCCAACTCAGATGTAGTTCCTCTAAAGCTGTTCAGATATGGCGGAGTGGTGATTATTAACCAGCTGATTTCGCTGTTTGCAAAAATATGGCATGAAGAGGAAGTGCCTTCCTCTTGGAACGAATCAGTTATTGTCCCGATTTTCAAGAAGGTGCTCAAACATCATGTGTAAATCGTCTCGGGGTAGTCTTATTTCGGTTGCCTCTAAGCTACTGACATCCATTCTGCTCCGTAGACTATCCCCAACACGTGAATCATCCTACCGTGAAATACAAGCTGGGTTCCGTCCCGGCCACGGATGTATGAATCAGATCTCCACGCTCCGCCAAAACCTAAAACATCCTCACATTTATCACAGGTCCACTATCGTTGCATTCCTAGACATACGTGCTGCATTTGACTCAATTGATCGACCTGCTTTATGTCGTTGCTTGCTAAAGAACGGGGTGCCAGAAAATTATACCGTCATCTTACGAGCAATTAATTTGCATACCTCCGGCAGAGTGAAGGTCTTCGGCAAGCTTTCCTCGCAACTCGCTGTCAATAGTGGTGTGCGACAGGGTTGCCCTATGTCCCCATTCCTTTTCAACTTCGCAATCGAAGACATTCTGTCGAGTGCTCTAGAATGTTTCCAACATTTTGGCCTAGAGCTTCTACCGGGTGAGCGCGCGACCGACTTAGGTTATGTTGATGATATCGCCTTACTTGGTGACGATCCTCAGGGTATGCAACTCATTATGGATCGTTTGGCGGTTGAAGCCTCTAAGTATGGCATGAGCTTCGCCCCATTGAGGTGTAAAGCACTGCTCAAGGATTGGCTTTCATTTGTCCCCGTTCTCACTTTTGAAGATGCACAACTTGAACAGGTAAATAGTTTCGTCTACCTTGGGAGCTGCGTTTCTGCAGACGGCACTATCAACAAAGAAGTTTCTCTTCGCATTGCTAAACTCCGATCAGCACTTGCCAATCTGAGGCACTTATGGCGTCGTCACGACTTCTCATTCTCGCTTGAGAGTCGCGTTTACAGCGCATCTGTTCATGCAGTGTTGCTGTATGGGAGCGAGTCCTGGCCGATTCGCGTGGACGACATGCGTCCTCTTTCTGCCTTCGATAGCGGTTGGTTAAGGAGGATTGCTCGTGCTTGGTGGCAACATCGAGTTCATAGTAATGACGTTCGACGTCGCATCTTGGTGGACGCGAGTATTCCCTTCAACAAACTGGTTTTGCTGCGCCAGTTGAGATGGCTCTGTCGCCTCCTACGCAGCGCAGCTGAGCGTATACCGCGTCGCGCTCTATTCGTTCGTCAAGGACCTGGCTGGAGGTGACTGCTTGGTGGTCAACCTTCCACTTGGCGATACGATATAAAACCGCTGACTCTTGAAGTCAGCGATTGTGTACCGAAGCCTTGTGTACCGAATTGTCCTGATTCACATGTTTAATACTTCAAACATTGAAAATGAGAAAAATCGGCATTTGAATAAGAATAAAAATATCTTGTTCTACTATTTGTCGAAATGTTCCTTTCCTCCTGCGACATAGTAGCTGAAGTGTGTTGCTCACATTCAACTACTATGCGACGATGATTATGACGCAGTGACTTCCCTTTATCCGCTAATCTCCATGGCTTTGTTGGTTCTGGGTGCAGTTGCTAGACTGTTGAAATTACGTACAAACAAAACGTTGCGTCAGAAGAGGATGTAACCTCGGTACGGAAGGCCGTATTTACAAGACCTAAGTGAGCGCCGTCCTACTCTGTGACAGTGAGACTTTACTATTGAATCTGTGGCACCTTATAGTCTTCGATCATCGTTGTCTACAAAGCATTGCTGGAGTCGGATGGCACCAGCTGGCCCGCAACGGTGCTCTGCGTAAGAGAATGCTAGACAGTGATAACTGAGCTAGTTCCTTAAAAGAACAGATAGCACAGAATAAGTTGCGTTGACTTGGGCACGTAGTACGTATGCCCAGTCACCACTCACCGAGCAGAGCGTTGTTTTGTCGGCTAGATGTAGTGTGGCGCAAGGCTCGAGGTGGATAAAAGTTGACTTGGCAGTTGGAAATGAAGTTACTGACGACCAAACTCTGCCATCGGTTCGTCTCGCCATTTTGGCCGGATTCCACGTGAACCGCCTTGTATTTGGCTTCAGACGTTACAGGACATGGCTCGCAATCGACATCAGTGGCATGTGTGCGGCCGTCTCCTAGTCGGACTGCATATTTAAAGTGTGTTAAGTGCTGAGTTATCTGCGGTGTAATGGCTGATTATGACGCGAGGCAGTGAAAGCCGCAGAGAAGCTGTCCCTCTGATGCAGACTTATTCTGCTGTTTGATACAAGGTGTAGACACCTTAGAGTATTAAGGTTTTTCTACTAGGTCCCTCTTCCCTCCCACTTATTATCTTTCGTTCCGTAGGTCACCATGTTTGTACGACAATGAAGTATCAGTCCAGACGCCACAATGGACTTCAAAATGCCATAGACGGCTGCAAGGAGATAACGGTCTTCCCATCCAAATAGTCAAATGCAATTGGAAAGTCCAGATAGGCAGCATCAACAGCTTATCCGTCATCGACGCATCCAATCTAGGTTGTACGAACTACCAAAAGGTTCGTGGCGCTAGAACGGCTTAGGTGGAAAACGTGCTGTTCTAACACAAGCATGCTAAATAGCCCTGAACATTTGATCAGTAGTACACCAGTTGTAGCATGCATGACGTTAGAATGTTCCCAGAAATGTCATTGGCGGCAATTCAAGGGCTTAACACGATTACCCATTTGTGAATGGGGGGGGGGGGGAATTCTACGCTTTCATATAGTGGCAAACCGCATTTCATCAGAAGATCGTTTACGATGCTGAGGCAAAATTTCAGTCAAAATAGCGGCGATCATGTATGACGGAGTTGGGTAAATATCAAAAAACCACGAGCGTTATGAATGCACAAGGCCAAAGGTCAATTCTACACATTACTTTCGCAAAAGAGATGAGGATAAGACATGGTGAGGTTGTAATCTGAGTACAAATGACATGAGACGAGAGCGCGCCCTGTAAAAAGGTCGCAAAATCAGTTCAATCGGGAAAGTTGACTCAGTGATGAAAACGGCATGTCTGACATGCAGGACGCCTCTATGTATATACTTCGTGGAATTTAATAAGCAACAATTTTTCAGCCGGCCAAGTTCCTCTTCAGAGTCGCTTAAACGAAAGATGCGGAACTTTTCTTAATACGCACAAGCATCAACCAATCAGTGTCCAAGGAGCAAATCCGTCAGGTTTGCCTCTGTTTGACTGTTTTCTATAGTCATCTGATCCATCTATCCAATATGATAGGACACTTCTATTAAGGAAAGGGTAACGGAATTCTCCTCAGAGTAATGACCACTCACAGTGCCGTCTGTGCTTGACTGCTTAATATATCTAAAACGGCTTTTCATCGTCATAATCTGTGGAGTCTGCTGACGGCTTTGAGGTAATTTGGAGTTAGGACGGAATCGAATTGCAAAAGCTGTGTTTCAGTCTATACTCATAAATCAACTTCACACTCTACTGTGTGATATTTGCCATTTTCGGTGTCTGGAGATGCTATGTATGCCCTACAAAATGTGTGCCTCGCAATCATACGTAACTGCAGGGATTGCTAATGAAGGAGTTTACATTGTTCGAGCTAGCGATCTTGGCATCTCTTGCGCTTGCTACGAGTATGCTGAACTGGTTGACGCCCTCCCAGGTGTCGTCAGAATTTGTTCAGCTCGGAATTACGAGATCGAAGAGGATGCTGTGCTGGGTGACGATAACGGGTACTTCATAGTCCTTTCTGAAAAGCGCAGTTTAACAGCCGTGAGGGGGCAGCAGTGTAGCCTGATTGCTACGTCCCATAAAGACTGCTCACAATTGTCGTTTTAAATATAGGTCCATCGTCTGTGAAAACGACGTTCAGGATGACAAGCTTGTCTCACGTTCTGAATGTGATAGCTGAAGTAACACAGTCAGCTTCCCTCATGCGCAGATTGAATAGCCACAGACAGAATAATACTGTAAAATCGTACCAGAGTTTCCTTCAAACAGAAACTGGGTGACAATCAATTTCTAAACTGGACATCAAAAGCGGTGCATGTGGATCAGTACAAATCTGTCACTACGTCTTAGCTGCAGGCGGCACCAAAGTGAGTTAGCAGTATACGGGTAGGTTGTTTGAGGAACAATGAAGCGTTCAGTTGGCGATGACCATACACAGTTAAGTATCAGTAATAATAGTCCAGTATCCTGAAGGCATTGATCCACAATTGGATTACTACCGATAAAAGATGCGCAAAGGCTTAATATTTCCACTACGAGAGTACGATCAAGTGAATGAAGACCTAACGTTGAAAAAAGCGAGAGTGGCATGAAATTGGCCAGACAAAATACGCTTTATGTCTCAAGACGTAGCAATCTTTGAGTCCTGTGCTTAGGCCTCAAACCTCAAAACGTATAAAACACTGGAATTATTTTTTTTTACCTTAAACTAGTGTTATGGGACCTTCAGTGTTGCAAACAGTTGCTGCTTTCATTCTCGGGTTGCTTGTGCGTGAGGTTCAGGCAATAACTCATCCGTAGATCAGGTAATAATAAGAAGAGTGCGACACCTTGTTCTAACAAAAAAGCGGTCGATTTTTGTCTAATGCCTCCTCACCCAGGCCTTGTACATGTGGGGACAGCCGTTCGCGTGCTAAGCCCTTCTTCGTGGCTGCAGCTGGTTTTAGGCTGTATGTGTATTAACAGAGAAGATCGAACAGCGTGAACTAGGGTGAGATAATGAATTGACGAGTGAGTCAAGCTGTGTAAAGACAATCAACCAACTAGTGACACTAAAACTGAGAGCCAAAAGATGAGAGGTATGTTCGACTCACACCAGATTTAAGCACCACGACTAACATGCAGTCTGGTGCGGTAAAATGTCTCATACAAAGGTAGAGAATAGGCAATGGAACGCAATATCACAGCAAGTGGTGCTGCTTCGCAGTCTGCCGGTGTTCGTCGTGGTTCAGTGGTGGGACCAATTACTCGAACTCCTCAATGGAAGAGTTGAATGCAGAGATACAAAAGGAAGAGACAGCCGCACAACAACATCCTGTGAGTGTTCGGCTGAGTATAGTTATGAGGCCTTACAATGTAAAATGAATGTGAGGCCCGTGAAGATTTGGAGCGAAATGGTAAATCGGTTTGAAGCGAAACCACATGCAAAAGTAAAGCGGACTGGGTGGGACAGACTAACACCAGTTGAACGCATAGTTTGCCTGCATCAGTTTGTGGACGCTTCGGCGATTAAGCGGCAGAAACCTACAGAAAGAGCTCAAAAGCAGTGGTGTCTTGTTAAAGTGGAGATGGTGACCCCAAGTTCCTCTAAATGGAAAGCCAAAGGAGTGTAAGAGCACCACTGAATTAGTGACTGTGCCAAATGCTCTATAGAGGATATGACCACTGTGCTGTGGCTAACCTCGAGGTCCACATTAAGGAAAACGGTAAAGGCCAAAACAGTAAGCATTTTAGTGGGCTACCTCTTGCGCTTTTAATATATATGTCATTTTAGCTTGCAAGTTATGACGGTTTGGTACCGTACCTCGTGTCTCAGTGGCATAAGCTGCGAGCTAGTTGGCACCACTGAAGAGTCCCAATACCGCGAAATGGTCGTCCGGTGACTTTTCGGATTGGTGACTAGACAAATTAGCTTGTTACCTGTCAGGACACATCAGTAAGATTTCAGCATTATCAGTATGTCATTATTAGTCCATCTCGAGGCTTCAACCAACTGGGTAAAGTGTTAGCAAATGGTAAACGCCGCGACAACCGGGCTACAGCTATAGAGTGAGCACATGACCGAGCCACTGAAGATGATTTCAATTCAACAGGCACTCGCCAACGAGGAACCAGGTGGCCTGGCGCCAAACACCAGATAATAAAGTTCAGCGTCATTCATGTACTTTTGTGTCATCAGGAATCAGCAGCGCTGAAAAGGTATCGGTGGTCACCTACTTCAGTGATGCGACCACCAGGGGTGGCAGTTATCTATAAAGTAGGCCTATCAACGTTTTCGGGTACCTGTTCCATGAGTGTGGAAACTAGTGCCGTATTAATCCAGCTCGGTAATAGTACTTTGTACTTTGGTGCAAAGTAAAAAACAAAAAACGTATCGATACAAGGCAGTCAATATAGTAGCTCCTGAATCAATCGAAAGAGAGGCACCTCGTCCGCGTAATCAAAGTTTGAGAGTTGCTTATCGTCATAAAGGTCCTGGTTGGGTTACGACTGTTTTAGTCGGAACGCACAAACTCTTTCATTCATCGGTTCGCATGCGTTAAGCAGCTTAGACGATTCGAATTGGAACGGCTAGTGAACTTAGCCGGCAGACATGAACTCGCAGCTGAGAAGGCAGACGGAGCGCGTAACGCCACACAATTGTACCGAGACCCGCAGAAAGAAGACTGGTCAATAGTAAGAGTGCTCTAACTGACTCAATCAAGGCAACTATGCTATCTATCCCTTCACATTTATAGCTTACTAAAATAGTAGTAATTGTCTAAACCATAAGGGAAAGCGTATGGTTGTCGGCACATGAGTTGCCATGTAGTGGTTCTAGCTCCGGGCAGAGACGGGATGGTTTCAATGCTGTTGAGATGTAAGGCACATCACAGTTGCTGAGGATGCTCGGTGGTTAAGAAATTGGCATGAACACAGCTCAGGACGCAGACTGTTGACTTGAGGAGTGTTCGGGAGATACGATAGTGAGACTGGGGCGAGTTCAGTGGAAAGTATGCAGGATATGTTGACCGTATTCTCACTGAGCACGACTCCGTTGTGATCTGTGCAGGTGAATGAGCCCTTGGCGGCAGTTTGCGTAGAGAGAGCTCCGCTCTGAACTGATTAGTTCGGGTGGGCATAGCGACCGTGTTCTTCGGAACCGAGTGTGCACTGGCGCCTGGGAAACCCGGGTGAGTTGGGTAGGGCTGCGCCAGCCCTGGAGCCTCCACCATTGAAGATTGACGGTAACACAGATGACGAGGGTCTACGTATAGTTTTGTCGGCCCTGTGCAAATGCGTCCTGTTCGACAATGTGGACTGTCGGGTTGCCCAGTCGGTTAGGAGCTGTTTCTGGTTCCAGTTTCTCCTCTGCGAAATTGAGGTATCCAAGAATATGTGCAGTGGCAGCTGTGTGGGCAACTGGTCCTCTGTATCAACCATAACGCGCTGTGCTCGGAGTTGGCTGCGGTGACGAAGCATGTGTGACCAGACACAGCGAGATCATATAACATACTGCCATGGTTGGTCGTCGCCGCTGTTTTGGTTCAAGTTAAGTGGTTATCTCGATAGTCGTCGGCCGGTGACCGAGTGGTCTGCACGTTTGCGTTGCAACCATAAGGTCACCGGTTCGAATCCGCGTAGGGGTAGGAGTCCTCGCGGTATACTCAGCCCGCGCGCGACTGGTGGTGGTCGCGCGGCAGCGAATCGCCGTTATGGCGTACGGCTGACACATTATTTATTATTATTATTATTATTATTATTATTATTATCTCGATAGTCGCGTGCGTAAACAGGTTATCCAAAAGCAAAATGATTGCGGTTACCGGAAATCAAAGGTTGCGTTGGTGGCTCCAATCGCTAGGGTCCCGATTCGACCAAGGTTAGGGCTGCATGCGGAATGGGTCTTTTCGGACGGAAAACTGGATGAGCCGTAACACTGGAGTGAATTGTCTGTTGATGTAGTCGGTATTGCCGGAGATTGTACCGCCCTGCAAACGGCCCGAAAAGGTAGATTGTCCGAGCCCAGGTGTTCGAACTAATGGGAAGCAAGAAGATTGAGCTTCGAGCTCCTGATGCAGTAAGCAGCATCTACGGTGGTACCGGAAACGATATAGAGCAGTGCAGTTGCCCAGCTAGCTGCACCCGACCACCGCAGGCAGTAGTGGCGGTTTGTGAGGTTTCTTGGAAAGGCGGCTTGCCAAGGGATAACCCGAAATCCTCCGAGATAATCGTGATGTCCGAGGCAGCGTCCAACTGCATACGAAGCGGTTGACCGTTGATTGTGACGTCTACGAACTTTCTGCGATCGGCCGCATCGATCTGGAATGTGGCTAACAAACTCCTGGTGTTACCCACCGGATTTTCTCTACATCTGGGTCTGGTTCGGTATCTCTTCCTTGTACTGGAGGTGCCAGCCGTGCCAGATTTGGCACGCATAGTTGGTGTAGTGCGACAACAGCCATCTCGGTGTCCCACCCGAAACGAAGGCAGTAGGACGGCCTCTGTGTCACCATTGGAAATCACTATCACTCGGAGAAGCTGAATTTCA
Source organism: Dicrocoelium dendriticum (assembly GCA_944474145.2). NCBI lineage: Eukaryota > Metazoa > Platyhelminthes > Trematoda > Plagiorchiida > Dicrocoeliidae > Dicrocoelium > Dicrocoelium dendriticum. Next base: position 85,298,780 of record OX104069.1, on the reverse strand, counting down.
AAGCTGAATTTAGGGAGCATGCTGTGTGGTTGGGCTGTGACTCGCAACCTGTATTGAAACCTCGGCTCACTTTGAGGTAAACCTCGGTCATTCAGAGCTCGAGGACCGTATCCCGAATGGATATATTTGGGTGTTGCTCTTCCCAACAGTGGCACACCACGACCGCAGTTTCGTCTTGGTTTAGACTTGTCAGGTGGAGATAGCCTGAGCTGGGGTGGAACTCAGAGTTTAGTAGTTCATGGCTGACGCCCTGAACACCAGGCTAAGCTGAAGTTCACCGTAATGCACGTAACTTGGGTGTGACCCGCCTCAGCGTTGCAGACTCAACGGAAATGCCAAACGCACCACAAATGGATTTCCACTGATTACGGTCATCTATCAGCGTCCCCCTTATATTGATAGACTGCGATAATGGAAAATTTACGCACGTTACCGTTAACGTGTTGGGAGCAGATACGAGGGGATTGATTGATACCGCTTTTAACGTCTGGTTGGTTGTGAGAGCTGTCTCACTCGAATGTTGGTCGGTGTTGCTACTGCAGTCAGAGGTGTTCTCTCCGGCGTTTGCATAGGCGCAACCGATGCATAGGATGTGCGGTTTTCCTCTACATTGGACGAACTCTGTCTCGGAATTACCATCATTGCTACCGAGTTAATACAGTTTGCGTTGCTAAAATGAGTGGAGGCAGGCACAATCGAAGCTTGTTCGCGTATGGGAGTGAGGTGAGTCAGAGAATTTAGGGACAGACGCTGTAGTAGGATTGGAACGTCTGACTTTCTTCTTCAGTTTAGAGGCGAAGTGTGATTGGGCTGTTTGAGGTACAAGCATGGCAATATTCATCTCCGAGAGTGCGATCATAATATTCGCCAAATGCGCGATTTTCTCAGTCAACCTATCGCACTTCTTCACGAGCATACATAAACAGTTGACAACTGGAATGAGTCGACATGATGGATAAAACCAAAAATGCGTCGGCTATTTGTTCAGCTGCATAACTTCTTGGACGTAAACTTCCATACCTTTAAAATGGAACGATGTAATGCCGTTTGAACCCGATATCCCCATCTAAAGGACATTAGAGCACCTTCGGAAGAGTACACGCGGCGTTGCAGCAAGTTGGAATCTCGGAGGTACTTTTGTGGTTACGTGAACATTGTGAGGGTCACTGCAAATTCCGGGGTCAGCACTGTTGTATTACCATAAGGTCACAGTAGTGGACAGTGCTGAGGTCGGAGAAGAACTCAGAAAACACTCTGGACCTTATAGTTTTCGGTTGACTAGCCGAACAATCTTCTCGTGGTACCCGCTGGGTGGGTCCGGTTTACCCCGTTCCAGCAAATAGATCGGCGGCCGTGTTCCAGGACGTGGTTGGTTTTCGCCTGGCAAGCGTTCTCCCTATAAAAGGCCACAGATGTCTGCTTAACAACACTGACGTGGCGGTTGTGATTCGCCACCAACTAAGGTCACACCTCTTGATTACCAGGACAACCGCCTCAAGTGCACAAACAGAGAGCATCCTGTTAGCACTGACGACACGACCAAAACTACAGGAAAGCATTTACAAATCCCATAAACACGGCTACACACGCATACATCGTTGGCGGCGTCCAATTTCGAATTTGCCTGTCATTGTGGCCAGCCACAGGACGCCTGCGTCTACAGAGGGACAATGGGTGGCTTGCGTTGCACCATCCACAGTTCCACCCACACACCCCATATCCAGTGTAAGGCGGAAGGAATAAGACCAGGAGGCATGTGGATGGGAGCCATGTTTCATCAACAGAGCCGGCCCACACTCCTTCACAGACAAACACAAGCACACTGTATTTGGGGAATCAAGCGCATACAAGGCGGTCGTTGGACCGTAGTCCGCTACACACTGAGTGCATGGAACCACTCTTTGATCCTAACACAGCCACAAGGACCGTGCACCCCGTCCCCTCTAGCAACGACCAACTGCCTTCTAGAGCCAATATGGACGAGGTAGTGGGTAATAGACAAGTAGGCACCTTGTCACCATGAACGTCAAGCGCAGCCACACCGGGGATATCAAGCAACATCTATTCACTTGAAACGACAAGATGAAGTAAAATAAATCCAATAACGCATACAGATACGGTGACATAACTTTTCGCTAAATTACCATATGAAGTAAGTTGGTTAGCAACGATTCCGCGATAAGTAAGAAATATCCACGAGTTATTTAAAAATGCTACGAACGCAACAAATTTCTCGAAGATAAGCCAGTATGGACGAAGTAGTGGGTAATAGACAGGTAGGCACTTTGCACCGTGCACACCAAGCGCAGCCCCGACGGAGATATCAAGCAACTTAAAACGGCAATATCAAATAAAATAAATCGAATAATTCATATAGATATGCCGACATAGCTCTTTAATAAATGAGTATATGAAATAAATTGGTTGCCAAAATATTCGATATAGTTTCAAGAAGTCAGAAAACATATTTTAAGAAAACTTAACAAACGCGAAAATGTTATCAAAGTTAATTACAATTAACTTAAGCGACGTGTGCAAGTGAATAGAAAATACTTGACGTAGGCAATAGTGAGACAAGATAGCAAACCCACCACCTGAAATAAAGAGACTCAGCATGCAAGTAGACGGTTGGTAAATCGAATGCAGCGTACCTACAAACGCTGCGCCGGTTCTGCCTACGTTCTCTGCAAGACCCGTCGTCGCTTCGGTGGTGGCCCCGAGTGGCCTTGCTCATGGCTCACTAGGCCTGCCTGACTCAGGCACACTCGACCGCATGTGCAACAGCAGGATGTACTCGTTGTCGATGGAGTACAACCTAACGGCGCTTGCGGCTTCTTCTCTGCATGCATGAGGTCTTTCTCCCACACCTCGCCAACTGCCTTGGTGATCAGATCGCGTCATGCACACCAGTCAACCGCTTTCGATTCACATGAAGTGTGATCAAGCTTAGAACGTGAGAGGCTCAATTTGATCATGTCCTGGTGACGAAGCTTCAGTTTCCCTACATGCCGCTTCTCAATACATAGCTGACCACATAACAGTTGTTCCGCTATCTGCTCAGAATCCATATGGCTCACATGACCGAGCCACCTCAGGTGTCTCATCAAACATATACAGTCCACTGCATACACTCCACTTCGACGCAACACGTCCGTGTCCGCAATTCCGTCGCCCCAACTGATGCGCAAAATCCGTTGCAGACACTGCTGATGCAACCGCTTCAGATATCGCACATCCCGCCAGTACATCGTCCACGTTTCACTGCCGTATAGAAGAACGGACAGCACAATGGATGGGTACACGATTAGCTTAGTGCCAACGGTAAGCTAATGGTTGTTCCACACTCGGCATTATAGCTTACCGAATGCTGCCACTGTCCTCGAGCCGTGGATACAAAACCCAGTGTATATACGGTTAGTCTGATGGAAGAAGGCCGATTAGCGTTCATTTACCTACCGTGGCTCCCTTATGGTGAACTCCGGTCATTTACGGTTGTTGTCCCCAACATCCAATAGCCATCCAATGTTTAGCGAAATTCGCAACATGCTACTGCGCGTAGAGAGACATGAATTGCTCTCTCACCTTAGTGGTGCGGACGTGTGGAATTCTCGGCAGACGAGTGATTTAGTGCAGGGCTCAGCTGAGGAAAAGCCTAACCTCTAAAGACGCACCGACACGAAGCTGTTGATCAGCGAGCGAGTCACAACGTGTTTCCCGCTGTCAGCTAACCGCACTGAGTGAAGGTCATGGCCAACCGTAGGCGTTGGAGCGATCGATGGTTATCTCTGGGTGTCTCGCTGGCTACGCGGCGAAGTCGGCTTAGGCGCTCGAAACTGCAACGTGCATGTGCGCACGTGATTGCAGCCCAGCTGAGGACGAGGTTAGACATGGCAACTGTTGTCAAGGTTGTTGCATCACAGATAATGGAGCACGAGCGGACAATGCAGTCGGGATCAAGTAACGTTTCTGTAACCCAGCGCACGCTGATTATTCGACTGTACGGTGAATGCGGTTTAAACGCCTCATCAGCTTCAAGAAAATACAATGCAATGAACGCAGGAATGCTTCCCATTACCCGGTACGTGTTTAAACTAGTGAAGAAGTTCGAGCAAACTGGGAGTGTGTGACATGAAGAGAACCGGACCGCCTTGCATCACCACGGACGACTGTTCAGCTTGCGCTGTAGTCAGTGAAGTGTCAAAAAGTCCCGATCTCAGCATTCGTCGGATCGCACAGCACTGCGACACGACCCGATATGCGATACACCGGATATTACTGGAACGAAAATTTCGGAGGTTCCGTACACTTCAAGTGCAGGTTTTGAACCCATGCGATCCGGAGAAGCGGCATGAATTTTGCCGCTGGTTTCTGGATCACTGGGATATTCGTTCTGTTATCTTTACAGATGAGGCATTGTTTCATCTGCATGGAACAATGAAACATTACTGTTGAGCTACCACATCACGTATGAACCACAGTGTGAAACTGATGGTCTGGGCCGGATTAACAAGCCAGAAAATCTTGGGCCTATATTCTTTTTCTGGGAATGTGACCGGTAGGTTGTTGTTTTGAAGTACTAAAGCCTTATCTTTTCCTAGCATCGTCGTATTTGGAAATGCTGCAGACATTTGTGCTTCCCCATTTGGAGGCTGAAGGGGCATGCAGTGACATTTGGTGGCAGCAGGATGGTGCACCTGCACATTCTGCTAAATCCGTGCGTACTTACATCACCGACAAATTTGGCCACCATCGAATCGGACGTGGTGGACCAATGGAGTGGCCTGCTCGCTCACCAGGTTTGAACCCTATGGAATTTTTTCTATGGGGTTATCTGAAGCGGCGAGTGTACAAAACAAGGCCGCGTACATTGGATCAATTGAGAGAAAATATTGTGAATGAATGTCGCGCGATCACGAGGGATACATTGGACCAAGTGCTCGCCAATTGCATCAAGCGGTTTCTGCACTGTAAGCTGAATGCCGGCGGACATTTTGAACATATCCTTCACTAGCATAGATGATCGTTCCAATACATTTCTGTTAATATACTTATCCCCTTTCACAACTGTGTTAACGACTAAACTGGTCCGCTGGCAAATGGTGCTAATGATGCGTCCGGTCGGATAGAATTCTTAACGTCCAGGCTGTCGTTGAGCACCTAGACAGCGTAGGCACCGAAACGTTCAATGGCTACTTATGGCGAAATCACTGAGTCGCTATGTACTGAGGTTCGTCCAGCCTTAATGAAATGCCGACTGTGTTGTTGACTCAGTTTCAAGCTAGTGCCTGTAAACTTGGTGTTCGGGATAAGTTGCAGTAGATGGCAACATGTGTACGTGGGATCGTTCCGTATCTGGTAGACTAATATGAGGTCTCCACGTAGCCACCTGTAGTGTCTACTGAACACTCCGAGTGCATTTAGTCGCTGCTCGACCATGATGAGTTTCAAGCGCTGCAAGGTCACGGTTTAGCCAAACGTGCCAAGTCTGGATTACGTATTCGACATGTTAACGCACGTAGGCATGGAGCATCATAGAGAAGATGAATGAATCCAAACTTTCGAATGCCATCCGCAAGCTAACAACGTGCTGGATTCCGACTGTCTGGAATAACCGAAGTCGTCCTGCACCAGCACACCGAGGTCAATTTCCTGAGGGTTTGTCTGCAGGTCATATGCCGCAATATTCTAGAGATAGGCGTGTCTATGGCGGATGTGGATAATGTGTCACTTGACCACATTTAATGGCAGTGATTTCCTCACCGGTCAATGCCAGGTCCCATCTAGGTCGCACATGGAGGACCTTGTGGTCGTCCATTCTCTTGATCCCCGGTCAACTTTTAACCTCATCCGGAAAAGTAAAATTTTTGTGGTGATTGCTCTCGCAAGATCGTCGCACACCACTCGATTAGAGTCGGGCAGAGATGTTCGGCCTCTAACATTGAACTGCTGTTCACGGAGAAAATTACCAACCCATCCTAAGAATGCATTGCCTACGTTTTCCAATTAGCCCATCATAACGTCAGCGATGATTGCTTCCATGACTTTGGAAGGCGCAGAGAGAAGTGTTACCGGACGGCAATTGGTAGGATCAGACGGACTTCTCTGAAAGAGTCCGGCAAGTGGCTGGGCTAGATGCTGGCTGCTGCCTGCAGTGCTTTAGAGTGAAGGTTATCCAAGAATGGTAGCTTTTTCAGAACCACTTTTGCTATAAATTTGACGCTGGATAACACTGGTGGTGTTGGGACAGAAGCAAATATATGGTTTGAGGCTAGTACGCTTTTGAAGGTAGGCCAGTACTGGGCAATGAGGCGTTGTCCGCATTTTTTGTTTTGTGGGTATACCCACCAATCGTACTTAGTGGTGCGATTTCACACTGCAGCTTTCGAAGTGCATTCACGTGTTTGTAAATAAGGCTGTGGTTACAACGGAATTGTTTTGCTACCTCTAGTCGGTGTGATGACTTGTTTTCACGAACCAACTTTACATATTAATTGCTCAGAGCTACGTACGCTGTCTCATTCTACGAGTCAGGATTGTTTATGTGAAGGCGGCATGCGTTCCACCAACGCCATAACTCTCCATATTTGGCTTCTCATAAATAATGTTGGTTTCTTGTGATGGTGGAAAATTTTTCGTCGATGGTTCGGTGACTAGCGATGTGGTTTTCAATCCCTTCTCCTAGACCACCTCTAGATTGCACTCAGTCATGTATGTCCAACTGTTATGCTGAAAACGCACAATGAAAGGCTAAGATCACCGAATTGTAAGGTATGGTTTCATTCGCTACGAAGAATACACCGATGCAGAGCCCGAAAAAATGCAGTGCATTTCTCATTCTCTGGTTCTGTCCGCATTCGGAGCAAAATTCTTCTACCATCACATGAAAGTGGTTCTTAGAAAGCTACCATTCTTGGATTTCCCTCACCCTAAAACATTGCAGGCAGCAGCCAGCATCTAGCCCAGCCACTTGCCGGACTCTTTCAGAGAAGTCCGTCTGATCCTACCAATTGCCGTCCGGTAACACTTCTCTCTGCGCCTTCCAAAGTCATGGAAGCAATCATCGCTGACGTTATGATGGGCTAATTGGAAAACGTAGGCAATGCATTCTTAGGATGGGTTGGTAATTTTCTCCGTGAACAGCAGTTCAATGTTAGAGGCCGAACATCTCTGCCCGACTCTAATCGAGTGGAGTGCGACGATCTTGCGAGAGCAATCACCACAAAAATTTTACTTTTCCGGATGAGGTTAAAAGTTGACCGGGGATCAAGAGAATGGACGACCACAAGGTCCTCCATGTGCGACCTAGATGGGACCTGGCATTGACCGGTGAGGAAATCACTGCCATTAAATGTGGTCAAGTGACACATTATCCACATCCGCCATAGACACGCCTATCTCTAGAATATTGCGGCATATGACCTGCAGACAAACCCTCAGGAAATTGACCTCGGTGTGCTGGTGCAGGACGACTTCGGTTATTCCAGACAGTCGGAATCCAGCACGTTGTTAGCTTGCGGATGGCATTCGAAAGTTTGGATTCATTCATCTTCTCTATGATGCTCCATGCCTACGTGCGTTAACACGTCGAATACGTAATCCAGACTTGGCACGTTTGGCTAAACCGTGACCTTGCAGCGCTTGAAACTCATCATGGTCGAGCAGCGACTAAATGCACTCGGAGTGTTCAGTAGACACTACAGGTGGCTACGTGGAGACCTCATATTAGTCTACCAGATACGGAACGACCCCACGTACACATGTTGCCATCTACTGCAACTTATCCCGAACACCAAGTTTACAGGCACTAGCTTGAAACTGAGTCAACAACACAGTCGGCATTTCATTAAGGCTGGACGAACCTCAGTACATAGCGACTCAGTGATTTCGCCATAAGTAGCCATTGAACGTTTCGGTGCCTACGCTGTCTAGGTGCTCAACGACAGCCTGGACGTTAAGAATTCTATCCGACCGGACGCATCATTAGCACCATTTGCCAGCGGACCAGTTTAGTCGTTAACACAGTTGTGAAAGGGGATAAGTATATTAACAGAAATGTATTGGAACGATCATCTATGCTAGTGAAGGATATGTTCAAAATGTCCGCCGGCATTCAGCTTACAGTGCAGAAACCGCTTGATGCAATTGGCGAGCACTTGGTCCAATGTATCCCTCGTGATCGCGCGACATTCATTCACAATATTTTCTCTCAATTGATCCAATGTACGCGGCCTTGTTTTGTACACTCGCCGCTTCAGATAACCCCATAGAAAAAATTCCATAGGGTTCAAACCTGGTGAGCGAGCAGGCCACTCCATTGGTCCACCACGTCCGATTCGATGGTGGCCAAATTTGTCGGTGATGTAAGTACGCACGGATTTAGCAGAATGTGCAGGTGCACCATCCTGCTGCCACCAAATGTCACTGCATGCCCCTTCAGCCTCCAAATGGGGAAGCACAAATGTCTGCAGCATTTCCAAATACGACGATGCTAGGAAAAGATAAGGCTTTAGTACTTCAAAACAACAACCTACCGGTCACATTCCCAGAAAAAGAATATAGGCCCAAGATTTTCTGGCTTGTTAATCCGGCCCAGACCATCAGTTTCACACTGTGGTTCATACGTGATGTGGTAGCTCAACAGTAATGTTTCATTGTTCCATGCAGATGAAACAATGCCTCATCTGTAAAGATAACAGAACGAATATCCCAGTGATCCAGAAACCAGCGGCAAAATTCATGCCGCTTCTCCGGATCGCATGGGTTCAAAACCTGCACTTGAAGTGTACGGAACCTCCGAAATTTTCGTTCCAGTAATATCCGGTGTATCGCATATCGGGTCGTGTCGCAGTGCTGTGCGATCCGACGAATGCTGAGATCGGGACTTTTTGACACTTCACTGACTACAGCGCAAGCTGAACAGTCGTCCGTGGTGATGCAAGGCGGTCCGGTTCTCTTCATGTCACACACTCCCAGTTTGCTCGAACTTCTTCACTAGTTTAAACACGTACCGGGTAATGGGAAGCATTCCTGCGTTCATTGCATTGTATTTTCTTGAAGCTGATGAGGCGTTTAAACCGCATTCACCGTACAGTCGAATAATCAGCGTGCGCTGGGTTACAGAAACGTTACTTGATCCCGACTGCATTGTCCGCTCGTGCTCCATTATCTGTGATGCAACAACCTTGACAACAGTTGCCATGTCTAACCTCGTCCTCAGCTGGGCTGCAATCACGTGCGCACATGCACGTTGCAGTTTCGATCGCCTAAGCCGACTTCGCCGCGTAGCCAGCGAGACACCCAGAGATAACCATCGATCGCTCCAACGCCTACGGTTGGCCATGACCTTCACTCAGTGCGGTTAGCTGACAGCGGGAAACACGTTGTGACTCGCTCGCTGATCAACAGCTTCGTGTCGGTGCGTCTTTAGAGGTTAGGCTTTTCCTCAGCTGAGCCCTGCACTAAATCACTCGTCTGCCGAGAATTCCACACGTCCGCACCACTAAGGTGAGAGAGCAATTCATGTCTCTCTACGCGCAGTAGCATGTTGCGAATTTCGCTAAACATTGGATGGCTATTGGATGTTGGGGACAACAACCGTAAATGACCGGCGTTCACCATAAGGGAGCCACGGTAGGTAAATGAACGCTAATCGGCCTTCTTCCATCAGCCTAACCGTACCGGTCAGCCGACATCACACACCGATGGTAGGAAGCGGGAGTTGGTTTCTAATACTTCAGCACGAATGCTGATTCGCGGCAATATTAAAGATGGCACGCCGAAACGACGGATGTTCAGCAACTCACCATCAATACGGTGCTCTACACGGATACCGTAAGCACAAGCCGCATCAAAAACACATCCTTGCATGAAGATAAATATTAAACAGAGCAGGAGCTAAGACACAGCCTTGTTTCACACCAGTGACAATTGCAAAGTCATCCGAGGTCTCTCCACTCTCGCCCGCATACCACTATGCAAACATTCAATTAAACTTACAAACATACGCGGGCAACCAAACTTACCCAACACCAGCCACAATGCCTCGCGTTTCACCGTATCAAATGCCTTGGTGAAATCAACAAAAAGCGAGTACAATGGCTGGTGTCGTTCGCTTCACTTCTCTTTCAACTGACGAGCTGCAAACACCATATCTATAGTGCTGCGACCCGAACGGAATCCACACTGCTCCTCCGCCACGTTAGGTTCCACAACCTGATTGACGAGGCGGTTGAGCAAGATTCGGGCAATCACTTTGCCCACACAACTCAGTAAGTTGATGCCACGATAATTCGTGCAACATAGCTTGCTCCCTTTGCCCTTGTACAGTGGTAGCACAAGGGCATCGTTCAACTCAGGAGGCACCTCCTCCTCAATCCATACACGTTGCACCAAGTGGTGCAGCGCAGTCAACAACGCGGGTCCGCCGTGTTTCAATACTTCCGGCGGGATGACGTCGGCTCCGGCACATTTGCAGTTTCGCAGCTGAGCAAGTGCTCTCTGCGTCTCATCCAGTGTCGGCGTATCCGCCAGATTAGCCTTCACATCGTGCTGCTACAGTCCATTTAAAATAGACGGTCGATCTTTTAAAAGTTGTTCAAGAGACAATCAAAGTGTTTTCGCCAGATATGCATTATGTCTGCAGTCTGTGTGCAGGTAACGCCTGAACTGCCATCGATCAGCGTCCTCAGCGACTCCAATCTCGGTCCATACACCGCCTTCAAGGAGTCAAAGAACTCCTTGTGTTGGTGGCGTAAGGCGTAGCATCCCATCTGCTTCGCTTTCTCCGTCTATCATGCATTTTAATGCGACGGAGCTCGCAGGCCAGTTGACGTCAACGTTGGCGAAACTGACTATTCTTCCCCAAGTCACTGGGGTCTGCCACATGTGCAGCAAATGCTGCATTCTTCTCACACACCAGTGCGCCA
>OX104069.1:85259076-85287355 GCA_944474145.2 Dicrocoelium dendriticum | reverse complement strand
ACACACAGCACTGTGAGTCATTTATTGTGCAAATATCCAAGTACTCAACCGTTTATACCCACCGACCTGTACTCTACTGTGGCCATAAGCTATTTTGCTAACGGTCTATTTCGTACGTTCCACGTGCAGCTCATTCGGTACTCATAAAACCATTGTCCCTATGCGCCGATTCATTTCCGATGTTATATCATAACACACTGACGTACCATTCCCGTTAGATGCAACCTTTTATTTAATCCATTCAAAAGATTTGCCATGTGCAATGCAACTTCTGGTAGGCGTCTCTGCACGTCTGCCTTCCATCCGGTTAATACGTGTGTTTTCATAGGCCCCCGGTAAATTCAGTATGGCTGAGGGATAACTGGCACTATAACTATATTCACTCTCTTCACTAGCCTGCGGAGTGGAACATGGAATGGCAACATTGTGATTATCGCTAGTCGGTTAATTGTCGGGATTGTTCACTTGACACAGATTTTCCAGGGAAATTTCTCTTCGAATGCATAATTCAAAGTGGTCACACGAAGGACAATCGTTGAGCATCGTGTTACAAATGTCAAATTTGACATTGTATGCGTACTGTAAACGGCCAACCGATGATAACCTTTTGATTCAAACGTATCCATCGAACTGGAAACATACACAATAATTTGCCACCCTAGCATTGATCCGTAGCAAGCACACAAATCGCTCGGAAATACCGCACTCACATCAATTACGAATGAGCTCATGGATGGACTGAACTATTATTCTGCGACGCACCGGCTCTCTAAGCATCATGCAAGTTAGCATTGAGCAGCTAGTCAAACTACAGTTATGGTTAGCAATACCATGGACTTGACATAGTGATATGAATCACGGCCGAGTAATAATACGAAAATGAAGATGTCATAGCTCACTCTCGGTATGTAACCATACTAGACGCGGCTTGAGAAGGTAGCAAGAATAGCATAGCATAGATCATGATGAGTACAATATCGTAATGAGCAACATGTGAAGTCATCGCGAAATACAACCGAGTTAAATAAGCCTAAAGACGTTAGGTTACCTGTGGCTTATCCGTTCTATGCAGGTGCAATAAAGATACCACATTGCACCAAGTCGGTAGTTAATCATTCTAAAATAAAACTGCACCCAAGCCCGACTTACATGCGGTATATAGAATAAGGATGACACCAAAATGAATGACGGAGATGACGTAAGCAAATTTTCAAATTAGCAGGGAAATGGTGCGATTATGTCCACTGCAGGCTATCCGTGTCGAAAGGTAAAACCAGAGCCGATTCTAATCGTCTGTTGTCCGAGGTAAGCGAGAATCAACAGGGGGGGTAGAACCACCAAGCAGTCCGTCATGTGTTACTATTTATTTCCCCCTGGTCATTCGTTCGGACCGCTAACATATCTCGACCAATCCATCAGTGTCTAGAATACTACCTATGCCCATGCATTTTGATTCGGATGTTACAACGTATTGCCGCTGCTCCGGGAATCAACCTAGATGACTTGTCTGAATCTCAGTGCGTTTACCTGAAGGCGGCAGCAGTACAATGGGGCGTATAGAGACACTTGAGATGAGATACATTGACTTCATATTGCAACCCCTAATAAGTCACGGTGTCACACGAGATGAAATGTAATAACATCCATCTGTCAAGTGGGAATGTATCGAAACACGAACAGATGTTAGCGGGATTTGTACTTTAGGCGAGTCCCATTTAGACATCGAGCCAGCAGATAATGGTGTTACGCGAGTGAAAATGCCATCAGTCTGTCAGGCTGAAGTGTGGTGCTTATAAGTGTTTCTAAATGGCTTCCACTTAGTCATTCAACGTGAGATATCAGTTGACACACCAAAGGTCCTTGGTCCGAGTTACAGTACTGCAGTGTTGCGAACGGGCATTTGTTCACACTTGTGTATGGACTACCACAAACTGGAGGAAGAAATAATAACCGTCATGAACCATAGCACAACGTACGTGCATGAGTTTGGATTGAATGAAAGAAGAACAGCCATATTGCTCTAGTTTTAGAAAATCGCACGTAGAATTATAAGTAACCAATACGACTGTCAGTGGTTAGTTAGCGTTCGGATGAGAACCGAAACGACAGCCTTAAGTTTAGTCAGAAGTGTGGGTATCAACAAATGCCGTGAGTATGGTTACCAGGTAGAATGATGCATAACTAGATGTACTAAATGCACATGTGAAAAAGTCCGCTGCTCCCTGTTCTATCATCGGCTTTTGAAAGAGCGTGCAAACTGGTTTAGCAAACTTACAAGAAGTACCTTGCACAACATTTAATTATCTAATATCTCAAATGAGTATGTCGTGGCCCACCTGGGCATGATGATATCTTCACAACGGGATTTGGAATGGAACCACTTAGACATGGTTTAGATAGGTGTGTGGTACCGTCACTGGGCTCCGGTGAAAAAGACGAAATACTGCAAGATCAGAAGATCGGTTTTGCATTAGAATTGTAGATACAGTATCATTTTGTCGGGAATAAACAGCAGGTAATTCGTAGACAGTTTGTGTACTTCAAAGTTGTAGTTGAAGTACCCGAGGTTGGGTTGGATTACGACATGCCATCTCTAATAAGACCTCGGTCGTTGAGATCACAGGTACCGTATCCGAAATGGAGGTGATCCGTTGTTGGGAGAAACAACACCGAATCAGTTCTAGCTTCTGTAATTTTTCGGATACGACAAAAGTAAGCTGTGAATGCTTAGCGATTCCTCAGCCGAACAAAGCTCGTACGGTTGTGGTTTCGCTATAGTAAGATGCCCTTAAAAAGTTGGCAATTAGAGCAGACACCAAGTGTTTATAAGTGAAACTGCCCCATAATTTGCGTCGCTTGTTCATAAGTGTAGCTAATTCACGATCAACCTAATGATGGCTTAAAGAAAAATGTTTCCTACCAGAAAATGGAACGATCTGAGCCAGAAGTTTTGATGGTAGATAAGTTGGTCAAGAATAGTGACCACTGGAAGTAAACTGTTCAAGGAGCAATTTTTCCAATCAGTTGACGGATAGTCGGAGAATAGCTGACTCTACTGTGTGAAGTACAACGTCAAGATGTGTGGTGACTGGTCCGGACACATCTAAGGAGTGGTACAACATGCCAATGTAGAGGTAAGGCGGGAATAGTATAGAGAAAAATAGCATCAATGAAATCTGGAGAGAGACCACAATAGAGTAGACCCAAGCAGACAACGGTGGAATTAATTTTTTCCATTATCAGACAGTCCCTATCTTTACTGAGTCCAGCACGCAAGCCGTAGATCCCAGAGAAGACCTATAGATGAGAAGTTACCAACACAGGTCATAAATCCTAAACGACAGACGTTCATAATCATTATCAACATTATCAATACACGTTGGCCGAGGGTGTGAAACACACCTCAGCTAATGTTCCACAATAAAGATAAGAGCAAACATTAGACTAAAAATCTAAAAAAAACTAACAATACTAAAATCACATTATGTATTGGGTTGAGATCGTTGTCAGAGAGGGGAGCTAAAAGGCAGGGGAAGGACAAACTGATTCACAACACAAACGCCATGAAATCGACTCTTTACCATATTCATCATCCTTCAGACCCCATCCAGACAATCGAGAAACACTAACCGAAGCCAACTTCGAAGTGAGGGACTTCAGTACTCTTGACCAAGTCATCTCTTGGCCTTCCCTCCACCTTTTCCATCCAGACCCCGAGGGTGCAAACAACGCACGATGCGGGAGTCCGGGGGCTGGCATGCGCAACACGTGGCCCAGCCACTGGCGTCTGATAGAATGGTGCTGAGCGGTTCACTCGCTTTGCTAGTATCAAATACGCTACGCCGAACACGCTCACGCCGTCCCCAATAGACATGAACCAAGCTTTGGAGGCAGTATTACTCGAACGCAGCCAACATCTTTATGTCTGTCGACAAGTTGGACCAGGTTTCACAACCGCACAGGAGGGTTGAACGGCCCGCGGCATTGTAAATCCTGTCCTTCGCATTTCGAGAGTGCAAAGCATAGACCATAACGACTGACAGCCAGCCCTAATTGATGCACTGCAACTTGACACGTTTGGGAGCTGTCACAGATGAGCGCAATGTCGTCGGCATACTCCAAGTCAAAAAGTCGGTCACCTGAAAGCAGCTCCACACGTAAGTCATGCGTGGCGGACGCTGTTTCCATGACTTCGTCAACGGCGAAGTTAAGAAGGAAAGGTGACAGCGGGCAATCTGGTTTCACACCTCCGGAGATATTGAAGAGTGGTGAAAGTTTGCTGTCAACACACACACTGCCCGAACTATGCGCACACACCGCTCTTATGACATTTCAATGTCTATCGTGCACACCTTTCCTCATTAGACAGTCGCAAAGGTCATATCAATCAACCGATTCGAAAACCAGTTTGATGCCTAGGAATACGACTACCGTGGTTCGCTAGTAAACATGGTGGTGCTCCAACAATTGACGTAATGTGAAGATGTGATCAATGCAACCACGACTTCAACGAAACCCGGCCTGCTCCTCGCGCATCTGACCTTCACGGGTACCAGCCAGTCTATGGAGGACGACAGAGGCAAGTAATTCAGAGGCAACTGAGATCAAACTAATTCCTCTATGACTACTGCATTCTAAACGGGTGGTTGCCTTGAAAATTGGGACTATGACCGAACAGCTTCGGTCCGTTGGGACAGACTCCTGCTCCAATAGATTGATCATTATGTAAATCGTCCAAAAGACAAGGGGCCCCAAATTTGAAGAGAGGTGGATGAAGTCGATCTGCTCCGGCGATCTTATTCATTTCCGGCCGTCTGATCTCACGTTCAATTTCAGCGCGTGAGGGCGGAGCCAAATGGACGACCCAGGAATTAGATCGACCAGAGGGCCGATGGAGAAACCGGTAACTCCGACTGAGTGAACTGCTTCTCGAAATTTTCGGCGCAACGATCCCAAGGCTTTGACAAGTTTGAATCGGCTGTCCATTCTCATCGCAGATAGTCACGTTAACAGCAGATCTCCTGCTGCCCGTTTGTCATATCAGACAGAATAACATCCGATGGCTATCAAGGACAACACGATAAGACCACCACCTTTCGCGGTCTCTCGTCAGAATAGTACGCAGTTCCGACCTGAGAGCTTTGCGAGTCTCACTGTATTCACTTCTAGCCGGAACACGTCGGTGAGCATCCATAAGTTCCAGAGACTGTGTAGAGACCCAATGTCCAAGTTGGCGATTCGATTTGCTACATGAAGACATGCGTACTGATAATAACGTCTGGTGAATATGCGACCAGTGATCTGCAACTGTGTTCCGTGAGTTCTTACTCAGCTCGGATGCCAGAGTGCTTTGATACGCATTCAGAATACCTGACTTAGCCACCTGGCAAGTATCTATGCGCTCACAGCGCCATTGCAGACGTCCGCCAAAACGCCCCCGGAGGTCGGCGCAAAAAGGTGTACGGTCAGAGTCCACGACCGTAGTTCAAGTACAGCGACAGTTTTGAACACACCCCCTCCAGCGGTAACATCGCAATGTGATCGATTTGCGCCCACGGCTTGTTTCAGATTTGAGTACCATGTCACCGGCTTTGCTGTGTCGGAAGTGAGCGCTCGCGAGAAACAGATGAGCATCTCCACACATGTGTGGCAACCGCTCACCGTTATCAGTACGAGAGCCTACACCGTATTGGCCGCCCAGATGAAGCTCATCAGTGGACAGTTTCCTAACTTGGACAGTCAAACCACGAGCCAGCACCACATTATTTGTACATTTTCTGTAACGGAAGAGTGCGTTCAACTGGTGATAGAAGACTTCTTTCACCGAGTCACCGCTATAATTCGTGGGCCCGTAGCTCGCAATAACAAACAAACACCGTTTGTCCCCTGTTACGGGCCCGCCAAATATTCCCGCAAAAACGCGCCAGAAACTCCGGCATAATGGTTGTGGAAAGCGGGGTCCAATTCTTCACCACAACGCAGCAGCGTTCAGCCACTCCGAGACGCGGCCCAACTGCGCACTTGTTGACAATATTCTTTTACAAACTACTACCCCGCCGTGGTAACGACTTTCCCTAACTTAATAACCCATTGCATTGGCTGTGATTCGCCCTTTGTTGGTCGTAAAAGAGCCTTCAGAGGACCACTTGCCTTTCTTCCTCTTCGCCTCAGTTGGGAGTCGGTCGGTCAGGTGATTTTGTGTGTGTTGATAGCCGGGCAGCGTTCGCGTCTAAGTCACTAGCGCGCGTCTACCGTAACCCTCTCTCGTGTGCGTCTGTTCCGAGGGCTCAGCGTCTACCCGAATACGTGCGGCTAGGATAGTTCTCACGCTCGCTCAATTTCCGTCTCGCCAGCGCGTACCCCGGGCTAAACTAACGTCGTCAGGTCAGCGCAAATCCGTTCGATTGGCCAGCGTTCCAAGCCGTTACCGCAGGCGTGCTCCAACCGTGCCAGTGACCATCTTATCAGGCATCTACGCAATCATAACAGAGGCGTTCCCTCAATTATAACATCCCCATGCGACATCGATGCCTTTAACGAGCCCGCCGATCTGACAGCGCACATCCGGCTGTCTATTGGGATCCAGTCGAGCAGAACAGATTCAGCACTGGGGCTGAGTAATGCCTACACCGGTATTTGAAGCCGCGTTATATCCGGACAAGCGCAATGAGAAAATACCGCTAGTGTCACACGATGGGGAGCGCAGGGTAATTACAGTATACGAATGCTGGGGGCAAGGTTCTGATAAGCAGCAGATATCGAATGTTGGGGTCTTCAGTGTTCGGGCAATTGCTGCCTGTTGGCCAATTTGCAAAAAAGTGCGCACATTGAGGTACGCCAGTCTTGGGGAGGATCAAGGGTTCCAACTAGAAGCAGATAGATTAACGTTTCCCGTTTGGCTGGAGATGGACTTATCGACTGGACCGGAGCGACGCCCTGCGATTGCGCTTGAATCGAAACTAAAAGATAAACTACCAGTGAACACATATGGGGAAGGTCCAAGAATTCGGGGGGTGAAAATAGGGTGAATAATAGTGAAGTCGGAACGGGACGATAACAATGAAAAGTGCAACAGGAGGGATAAGAAGACGGAAAGGCTTGAGCATTAGCATCCTTACACATATCTACCCTACTCGATGCAGCAGATAGGGTGTAGTTGAGTATCTTCTGCGGGCACCAGAGCATTTAGAAATTTCTTGAGTAATAGTTCATTTTATTGTGTGGGTAGAATTCTGTTAGGTTGTCCATGGACAACCTAGGCCTAGACAGAACGATTAGGGTTCACAACCAAAGCCTTTAGTTCAGAAACCTTACTGCAAGGTAGCGGAGTTTTGGTATTGGCCTAAAGTGAGTCTGTTTCATGAAGTAAGTGTTACCGGGGCCCGTCCATAGCAGCCATCGAAGCTAGCTCTTTCTCTGTCTGGAGCAGACTGGAGAAGATTAGTGGTATGCCGCCTGTAGCCGATTGGCTAGCCAATGAGAATAAGCCAATGTCATTGTTTTGCCTTGAACTAGACCAATCAGAATGACCTTCCTTGAAGCCCTCCAGTAAGCACACTAGTTGAGTAGCCAACAAGCGAGTTTTTGCGCATCTAGTGGTTGCTATCGTCAGGAACTTTCACTTATGTCTATCTCTCATGAACTACTTATTTTGACCACATATTATGCATGTACATTCTGCCTTCCGAGTGCTCTATACAAGTTCCGCCAGAGGTCTTTGTCTTCTGATTTGGAAGACGGCTGTATCGTGACCAGAGTGCCTGCATCGGTTATTCGTACTATCAGCGAAAACACAACAGTAAGGAGCCACCCTCACTTCAACTCCCAATCTGGGTGGCCATGAGACTGACTTTGTCTGGCCTTTAACCATCTACTATTCTGGTATGAGTGGATCTGAAGGTATAAAAACCACACCCAGCATAACCCAATGGGTCACTGAGGTACGCAAACCATCGCACCACATTGAGATCCAATCTCGTGCATCATCATTGTCAAAAGTATATGCCACTAGGTGAGCCACTGGGCACTCCTTCTGATGAAAAATTACACCATCTTCAGAACTAGCTCCAGAGAGATCGATCCGGGAGTAGAGATACCATGGTATATGCACCTCTGAGTCTAAGATACGTGATGATAACTAGGTCACTGTGATCTGGGTAATTACTCGAGGTGAAGAAGCGAATTTTATCTAGCTTGTTAGTTAAACTGCGCACATAATCAGATACCGCGCGTGGTCCATTCATCGATCTTGCTGCTCGGAAGAGAAATACTAGTTTCCAGTGGGCGCTGCGTGTACTATATATCACAAAATTACAATGTGGAGACAGATCCGGCATTTACCTCGCATTCATAGCTCATAGTCAACGACATTCTTCAGTCGCACGGGATCCTCTGCGGAAAGGTGTACATAGGATGTCTCCTCTTGTGAGGCGTGGTCAATTTGAGAAGGCAACATCATTCATTTTCACTACAACAATTGGTACAAACATTTCATGAGTTTCCTGATCCATTTTTTCCAGAACCATTGCTAAAAACAGGGGAATATCGAATTCGATCCCATTAACACCATAATCAGGAATCAACTATCCTAAAAACGTTTGGTCGTCTATATTACCCTTGCAGTCAAAGCAACCCTGTTATAGGCATACGTAATGATCAAACGTCGGTCACGAGGGCGATGTGTTACTCCCAGGAGCCAGCACATTAGAAAGTGGGGATTGTTCTTAACCATTTTAGCTGGTATACTCTATCGAGAGCCTTCTTAACTTGGTAATGGACAACTGGCTTGGATTCGAGCTTAGCTACACTAATGAGTCTCCACCCTCGAACAACCGGATTCCAGAGAAGTAAAGATGGTCGTGCGCTGACATTCACTACTGCTGCGCAAGTAAAAACTGTTAATGCGCTGCTATTATTAACCTGCGTCAGATGATCCAAATGCGAAGTAGCTAAATCGCGACTAAATCAGAAGCAGATAAACAACACAAATGGCCAGTAATGTGACAGCTGCTCACATAACAGCTCGGCTAGAGAAAAGTATCCGCAGTACGCCGGTACGCAGTACCGACGATTCGCTGCCACGCAACCCCACCAGTAGCACGTAGGCCAAGAATATTGTGAGGATCGCCCGGACAATTACACGGACTCGAACCCGCGCCCTCGGATTACAATGCAAGCTTACAGTGTCTGACAAGGAGGGATAGACCACTGAAAGTGTACGCCGAATAGGACCTAAGTGCGATTACTCACAGACAGGTAACAAAAGGGAAAAATCAGTGAAGCTGTCTGCTGGCACGAACGCAGAAATATAGCACTGATCCGTAAACAGAGATCCGATCACCGATGCGAAGCACACACACAACAGTCCACAGCGGCAAGTCACCGAAACCAGAAGACGAAGGAAATTCGAAGAAACGTTTATCTGGATGTGTGTGTTAAAACGAATGTACAATAATTGACGGAAAATAGAATAGAAAGTTACAAAGGATTTATAAACCCTACAGGACTCTCCCCCCTTAGAGCGTCGGTAGGGGGAACGAACGCTCGATTCTTGTGTCAGGTGTTGGTAGTCATTAGTCTGCAATGCAAAACAAAAGTGCGTTACGAGCGTGTGTGCATCGGTGTGTATGGTTCTTTCACTTGCTCGGTGGAGGATGTAAAGGCGGGCACACAGGGTTCACACATCTGCTGGGTAGGAGGAGCACTGGGAACGTCTGTTCGGTGGCTTGTTATGATGTATGGGTTTCGACGTACGTTGGTTTCAAACGAGCAAGGCTCATAGAATCTCAAGAACCGTTTCTATCCAATACGAAGTACTTCACTTTTCGAGCAACAAAGTTGAAGGGACGCTCATACGGCGGTGTCAAGGGTTTATGCACCGCATCGAAACGCACAGAAACGAAAGGGCAAGTATGCAAATCAGAGCGGACTTACTGATTCCCAGGGTTGAATCGGGGCGGTGTTGATCGGACTGAGGTAAAATGTTGTCTCAATCGTACCACATACGAAGTGGGTTCTAGTTCGTCAGTGATTCTGGAATCTAACACCATCTCACCGGGAAGTCTAAGCAGTGCCGAAAACCAGTTCAACGGGGCAGCAACCTAGGTCTTTGACGGTTTTGCGCATACTGAGAAGTATAACTGGTAATCGCTCGGACTATTGCATGTTGGATTGCGAGACGGTAATTGCGGCTTTCAGTTGAGGATGAAAACGCTCAACAAGACCGTTGGCGGCTGGATGGTAGGTGATTTTTCGCAGAAGAGAACAGCCGAGTAAACGGTCTAGGTTTTGAAATAGGGTGGAATTGAACTGAGGACCTCTGTCAGTTGTGACCGTGGCTGGGGTGCCAAATACCGATATCCAGATTTCAACGAACGTCCGCGAAACTGTTTCAGTGGTGACGTCTTGTTAAGGTACTGCATGAGGCCATCGTGTAAAACAGTCGACACAGGTCAACAAATACTGGAAACCGTTAGACAGGAGAAGCGGTCCAACGATGTCAAGGTGCACATGCTTAAATCTAGCGTCGGATAATGCAAATGTGTTAGGAAGGGTGATCGTGTACTTATGTATCTTGTTATCCTGACAAGTAATACAATGCTGTGCTCACTTTTGGATGTCGGAACACATATTGTGCCACACATAGCGGTAGGCGATTAACTTGACAGTGGCTCGAATGCCAAGGTGAGAAAAGTTATGCAGGTGAACAAAACCATTCTCCGGTATTGCTGTGGAACGAAAGGTCTTAGCTTTCCGGTAGATAAATCACAATAGACTTTAGAGTTGGAATTAACGATAGGCAGCTGAGAGAGTTTCAATGAAGTGTTTGCTTTCAAGTCCGCGAACTCATGATCGTCTTCTTGATGGACTGTAATATCCTCGAGGTTAATAGCTTAGCGTGGGAGATGGTGAAGATCGATGCGAGATATTGCATCAGCAACAGTGTTGTTAGTGACATCAAGGCGAAGAATGTCCGTTGTGAATTGTGATATGTAGTCTAATTGACGCGTCTCACGAAGTGAAAACCGATCGGAGGAACCGCGGAAGACAAAAGCTATCGACTTTTGATCCGTAAGAACAGTAAAGGTACGTCCTTCAAGTAGATGCCGGAATCGCTTAATGGCAAGATAAATAGCCAGAAGTTCTCTACCGAATGTGCTGTATCGGGTTTGAGCAGGCTGAAGCTTTTTGGAGAAAAAGACAAAGATTCTGGTTGGTTGTTGATTAGCTGCTGTAAAACGGCTCCAACGGCACTTGGTGATGCATCAGTCCTGAGAACGAGAGATGCGTCAACATCAGTTCTCATGTGGCTAAGTGCGTTAAGGTTTGATAACGCCTGTTTGACTTTATCGTAGGCCACAGTTGCTTTTGCTGTTGGCTCAAACTTACGAAATTTACCTTTTAGTAAATCTATCAGAGGCTGAAGTAACCGGGAACAATCTGGAATTAAACGACTGTAATAGTTGACCATCCCGAGGAAACGACGCAAACTTTTGAGGGACTGAGGCATTGGGTAACCCGCAATTGCCTGCGTCTTTTCGGGAAGTGGGCTAATACCATTGTGGTCGATTCGATGACTGGGAAAATCGACACAGTAGTGGCCGAAAATACACCTGTCAACGTCAATCGGCAAACGATACTTAGTAAAACGCTCGAAGATCAGACGGAGACGTTACAGGTGTTCCTCGTCGTTCAAGCTGGCGACCAGAATACCACCGATGTAGACAAACACGAAATCTAGCCCTATAAGGACTTGATCAATGAACCGGTAAAAAGCCTGGGTAGCGTTTCGCAATCCGAAGGACATACGGACAAAGTTATACAGACCGAAGAGGGTGGCAATGGTGGTCTTTCGAATTTCGTCAGGAGCAACAGGAATGTGATGATACGCACGAATTAGGTCGTTTGTGAGGAAAACAGATTTTCCGTACAAGTTGCTAAAAAAACCATGGATATGGGAAATTGGGTAACTATCGGGAACAGTGACATTGTTGAGCGTCCGGTAGTCGCCACATGGTCTCCAGTCGTTGGTCTTCTTGGGCACCAAATGTAGCGATGCCCAGCAGCTTTTGGAAGGGCGAATAATTCCGAGGTTAAGCATGTGTTCGAACACCTTCTTGCCCGCTTGTAGTTTGTCCGGTTGAAGGCGTCTTGGTTTGGCAGACGCAGGAGAACTGGTTGTGACAATTTGGTGACAGACATCATGCTTTGGCTCCAGAGTGCCGTCATCTGTTCTAACAAGGGAGGGAAAATGCTGCAGCAATGACGAGTAGCGCAAAAGTACTTGAAGCCTGATGGAATTGGCCGTTGCGACTAGCACCGTCTCGCAGATTGCCACAACGCAGGCCTACGATAAGGCTGAATTTGATGAGAAAGTTAATACCATAGATGGGCTTCTGTACATCCGCAATCAGGAAGATAAAAGTGCAATTACGTCGTAAGCCAAGATTAAGCTTGAGCAGTCTCTGACCATACGTCGCAATCTTAGTTTGGTTAGCCGCCTGTAACGTAATTCTGGCTGGTCGCAGAGCGCGTTTTTCCAAGGATTGAGGTATAACGCGTAACTCCGCACCAGTATCAATTCAGATGTGATGTTTGCTAGGTGGAATCGAAAATGTACATGAGGCGACTAATGGTTTGGCCAGCAGCAGCCGTCACCATCACTAGCTGGCGTTGACGTTCTCCTACCGAGAATCCAAAAACGTATTCGGGCATTTACAACCTGGACGACAATTGCGAGCAGCATCGCTGAAACGGCGTTGGAAGTAGCAATATGATCTTCATCGCCTGGTGCGGGACTGACTATGGTGTTTACTCCTTGAGACGAATCTACGGTTAGCAGGTCGTTCACGACCGATGTGACAGCAAGTTCTAACCGATAGAATCTCACTAACAGCATCAAGTGCGATACTTCCAGATGGACTGTTGGTGCTCAGTTCAGTTACATCATTCACAGCAGATTTAAAGAACCGTTCATGGACTTTGTCGGCCATTCGGCTAGTTTGTCCAATGGAAGTTCATCTGCGAAGACTGTGAATAGCGCTGTGGTGTTTGCTGGAAGGCAATTAGTTCAGAGTTGTCGGAGTATGGAATCGTCCAGAGTCGAGAAGCGCACAAGTGACCGCATGTGCTGGATGAGCTGAGATGGACTACGGTCTCCAAATTCTATGCCTGAAAGTAGTGTGCGCAGCCGCACTTCATCAGAAGCCTTAGTGCGCTTTAGGATGGCTGATTTAAGTTTGTCATACGACGAATCAGTCAGCATCGGATCAAAAATGCCAATGACCTCCGAAGCTATCGGAGACAGAAGATGAGCGGTGAGATATGAAAACATTGATGGCTGCGAAGCGATCTTACGCAAACAAAAGATGACCTCCATCTGAATAAACCAAACACGAGGGTTTGAAACAACAAAGGTGGGTAACGAAAACCAATGGAGTTTTCACACGGTTCACGGTGGCAACGTAGTCAGACAGTAGGAAAGAAAAGCAATTGAAAACTATTAAATAGACGGGGTCACCAAATATAATGTCTGACAGAGAGGGATAGACCGCTGAAAGTGTACGCCGAATAGGACCTAAGTCCGATTACTCACAGTCAGGTAACAAAAGGGAAAAATCAGTGAACCTGTCTGATGGCACGAACGCAGAAATCTAACACTGATCCGTAAACAGAGATCCGATGACCGATGCGAAGCACACACACAACAATCCACAGCGGCACAACGTCACCGAAACCAGAAGACGAACGAAATTCGAAGAAACGTCTATCTGGATGTGTGAGTTAAAACGAATGTACAATAATTGACGGAAAATAGAATAGGAAGTTACAAGGAAAGATATAAAAGAGTTATAAACACCACAGGCTTGTGATCCTTTAGGTTACAGAACGGCAAAGGATGGATCATGAGCTGAGTACGGCGATACCATCCAAGTGACGCATTTAACTTAATTTTTTTCGAAAAAGGTCATTGAGAAACTGAAAACCGATGAGGCAAACGGCCAAAGATGCTCGTGGAGATCTGAACTAATAATTTAACTCGACACAACTAGTGCACTGTACATTCGTTGAGTGGGAGGTGATGCATTCACGGTTATTCACGTAATTTCAAGAGAGCAAGAACGAATAGCAATTCTGCGGGATAACCTGAATTCAGCTTATTTCATGTCTTCTCGTTCAGCCGCTTACAGACAAATCGTGAAAAGAGTAAAGGAATGCAATTGAAAAAGGGGGTCAATAGGAAAATCAATAAAACACTGAGCAAACCAAGGTCATTGCCTGCGTCTTACCAGGGCAAGGCAAGACTGGCCACAAAGTCTATCTGTTTGCAAAGGTTCGGTTTCATTCGTCTGATGGCCGAGGCTTCAGCGAAACGAAGCAAGCTCGCGTTGTTTTGTCTGCTGATAACCTTGAATGCGTCACGTGGGTTTTCGCACAAGGTACAATCGAGCAGATGCTGAGCGATGGAGCTGGCAGGGAGTTTAGGTCCACTATTTGCCAGGTTCCGTGGAACATGTTCCATGATCCTAGTTGATAGCCTTCTCTCGGTTCGGCCAATGTACATGCTACCGCAAGTACAGGTGAATTGGTAAACACATGAGGCGGTAACCTGAGAGTGAGGCCTATTCAAGTTGGATTCATGGAACAGCTTCTTGGTTTGATGTAACAACACGAGCTCAGCTGCGTAGTAGCACCTTTTTATGGCTTGGCGTAATCGGTAGCACAATCTTCTGTCGTTCTGTTCCCCTTTGTATGGTAGCGTGATGAAGACCTTTTTCTTTGGGACATCCATTCGTGTCTCTTTCTTAGCAACCTCATTCCCATACCTGGCGATGAATTTATTAGGATAGCCATTATTGCGTAGGTTAGATTCGATGTATCGTAATTCAGCCTCGATTGACTCTTCAGAGCATATTCGGTGTGCTCTAACAAAACAAGTTCGAACTAAGGATCGTTTATAGTTCACTGGACAGTAACTATTGGAATGTAGGTATTGTCCTGTCCAGCTCGGTTTCCGGTAAATCGATCTTATCAGTGAACCAGCTGCTCTTCTTTTAAGTGAAACGTCAAGAAAATGAAATGAATCCTCTGATTCACTTTCCATAGTGAACTTGATGTTAGGATGACATTTGTTTAACGTTTCCGAAAGGACTTTCGCTTGTTGGACAGTGTCAACTACAACAAAGGTATCGTCAATATACCTCATGTAAAAGTGTGTTGCTCCAATGACATTGCGTAATAAGTTACTCCCCAAATGACCCATAAAGACGTACGCTTTAATCGGGATATGTATCGTCAAATTGAAGGCGTGGCGATGGGTAGCCCTCTCGGACCGATTCTAGCTGACATCTTTATGGGTCATTTGGAGAGTAACTTATTACGCGATGTCATTGGAGCAACACACTTTTACACGAGGTATATCGACGATACTTTTGTTGTAGTTGACACTGTCCAGCAAGCGAAAGTCCTTTTGGAAACGTTAAACAAATGTCATCCTAATATCAAGTTCACTATGGAAAGTGAATCAGAGGATTCGTTTCATTTTCTTGACGTTGCACTTAAAAGAAGAGCAGATGGTTCACTCATAAGATCGATTTACCGGAAACCGAGCTGGACCGGACAATACCTACATTTCAACAGTTACTGTCCAATGAACTATAAACGATCCCTAGTTCGAACTTGTTTTGTTAGAGCACACCGAATATGCTCTGAAGAGTCAATCGAGGCTGAGTTACGATACATCGAGTCTAACCTACGCAATAACGGCTATCCGAATAAATTCATCGCCAGGTATGGGAATGAGGTTGCTAAGAAAGAAACACGAATGGATGTCCCAAAGAAAAAGGTCTTCATCACGCTACCATACAAAGGGGAACAGAACGACAGAAGATTGTGCTACCGATTACGCCAAGCCATAAAAAGGTGCTACTACGCAGCTGAGCTCGTGTTGTTACATCAAACCAAAAAGCTGTTCCATGAATCCAACTTGGATAGGCCTCACTCTCAGGTTACCGCCTCATGTGTTTACCAATTCACCTGTACTTGCGGTAGCATGTACATTGGCCGAACCGAGAGAAGGCTATCAACTAGGATCATGGAACATGTTCCACGGAACCTGGCAAATAGTGGACCTAAACTCCCTGCCAGCTCCATCGCTCAGCATCTGCTCGATTGTACCTTGTGCGAAAACCCACGTGACGCATTCAAGGTTATCAGCAGACAAAACAACGCGAGCTTGCTTCGTTTCGCTGAAGCCTCGGCCATCCGACGAATGAAACCGAACCTTTGCAAACAGGTAGACTTTGTGGCCAGTCTTGCCTTGCCCTGGTAAGACGCAGGCAATGACCTTGATTTGCTCAGTGTTTTATTGATTTTCCTATTGACCCCTTTTTCAATTGCATTCCTTTACTCTTTCCACGATTTGTCTGTAAGCGGCTGAATGAGAAGACACGAAATAATCTGAATTCAGGTTATCCCGCAGAAATGCTGTTCGTTCTTGCTCTCTTGAAATTTCTGAAGGGAAATGGCTGCATGAAATTCACGTAATTAAATACCATGGTTAGGCTTAGTAATGTGTTAAGAAGAAATCACGATTCTGCCGGAAAATAGGAAATCAAAGTTCTAAGCAATGATGCACAAAATTCCCGTGAAAACCGTTTCCACGCACTAGTGAGGAGACGAAACTCCAAGCATGAAGCACGTCAAGCGGTGGCTGCTTAATAATAGTTGGTGGCATCCGGTTTCGGATTTGCCTGTCAATGTGGCCAGCCACAGGACGCCTGCGCCTACAGAAGGACCATGGGTGACTTGTGCTGCATCACCCACAGCTCCAACCACACACCCCATATCCAGTGTAAACCCGAAGGAATAAGACCGGGAGGCGTGTGGATGGGAGCCACGCTTCATCAACGAAGCCGGCCCACACTCCTTCATAGCAAACACAAGCACGCTGTATTTGGGGAATCAAGCGCACACAAGGCGGTGGCTGGACCGTAGTCCGCTCCACACTGAGTGCATAGAACCACTCTTCGAGCCTAGCACGGCCACAAGGACCGTGCACCCCGCCCCCTCCAGCAACGATCAACTGTCTCCTGGAGCCAGTATGAGCGAGGTAGTGGGTAATAGACAGGTAGGCACCTTGTCAACATGCACATCAAACGCAGTCACACCGGGTGTATCAAGCAACAGCCATACACTTTAAACGACAAGCTGAAATAAAATAAATCCAATAATGCATACAGATACGGTGGCATAGCTCTTCGCTAAATTACCATATGAAGTAAGTTTGTTAGTAACGAATCTGCGATAAGCAAAAAATTTTCACAAGTTACTTAAAAGTGCTACAAACGCAACAAAGTTACCGAATATAAGTGCAATCAGTGTAATCAGCGTGGTCCGTTAATAGAAGATTATTCAGGTAGGCCGAAAAGATTAAATAGAGTGGAATGAAATTTATCCGGCTTAAAAAGACCTAATTTAAGTGTAAGTTGGTTTAGCCCAACTGCAGTGAAAAAGCATCAAGAATGCAACATCAGCCTAGGCATGGGGCACGACCGCTTAATGATACACGTTTTAATAAAACCAATGTTGTACATGAATAGATGGCATGCGCACTGCTAACTAAAAACGTGAAGCGAATGGCTACATCGATCGCAAGATAGTGCGTAATGTTGCGCATGTCAGATGGCAGCAAAAAATTAGATAAAAGCAAGGTGGGTTCTCGGTATCAGACAACTGGGTGTCATACTGAACTTTATGTTTAGACTGAACAGCCTAAGTTAGTCAAAGAACGCAACTCGCAAGCCTACCGAGTAATCCTTTTGGTAAGTGTTTATAATGCATATAATTAATATAATGAATGTAAATGTGCGAATGGACAGTATGACGGCGGCGGCGGCAGCAGCAGTGAACGATGACACTGTATTTTCTCTCGTTGTTCAACTTACGTCTTTCATTCAAACGATGCAGGGGTTTTGTTTAGATTATTAATTAGTCATTACCTTATTTATCAAGGGTATTTTTAATGACCAGCTTCACAGCGATGTCAGCCAACGTAGATGGAGAGATTCGTTTTAATAAACAGCATGTAAATGCAAAGCTAACCGCAGCGAATATTGCACATAACAAATGAGGCATGTGTACAGAGGGGCATAAAATAAAATTGGACATATCCCTCTGAGGAAAGGATCTATGAGTGCTCACTTGTGCTAAGCCTTGTCCAATACGAACGGCGATCAGTAAGGAAGGACTGACTGAAGCGGCGAAGGGAATGCACAGCTCAAGCAGAGAACAGACGAAGAGGCTGCCGAATCCAACCCACTTGGGACCAAATCTTTGGGCGAGAAGACCACCTAAGTAGCGGGAAACATGTTGCGCAGCAAACTTTGTCAACTGGCACACAGCACAATGGACAGTGTCCTCGCATGAACCAGAAAAGTTAAGATTGGAAGGATAAACGGACCATGTCCATAAGCTTTGTCAGATGCAGTATATTTCTATGCAAACTGACTATCCGCATCAATGAATGAACCAGTATGGTCGGATTCACATTTTCTATCCACACGGAAGGTGACTACTAAATGATAAAATTTTGGATGGTGCAAGATGGATTCACTCATGTAACCAGGCCTAAATCATAAACTCTTCGACGAAAAACGCGAAGATTAAGGAAAATAGGTGAAGAAATAGGTAACTGTTCGTCATCTCAGAAAATGCTCAGTTAAATAGCATAAGCTACATGGCCCTTAGACATGGATGCTGAGGCATAGATTTTGGAACTATGCGCGAAAAGTTCGGATGGGTAAAAAGAAGTTATCCTATGGGTATGCATACTTTACAAATCAGCCGTTATGTATTGTATATACTCCAGTGAACGTATATGGTATAGTCATTTTGGAAATTAGTTAATAGTTATCCCAGTTGGACAAAATTTCAGGCATTTTCTTTGAGACCACAAACAAAGAGTACTCCAGGTAGACTGAGCTATGTTTAGTGAAAATGAAGACCTGTAATTTAAAAGCAGTAACATAAGTTTAAATTTAAGTGGGATTGGAACAATATAAAATCACCGTGCATGCTCCTTTGTGAGCGTATTGTTAAGGCAGGGTATATATCAACACAAACTTGCCATCTAGGACAACCAAGTCACCATCATTATGGACGCTAGCTAGAGGAGGAAAACACCTCAGCTACTGTACCGCAATATATAAAAAAGAAAACATGCAACAGACGCATGCCAGCTGAGCTACCAGCAACGGATGGGCATCGTTCCCGAAAGCTACCAGCCGGCTACTAGACAACAAAAAATTTATTATATAAAATTATATTATGTTAAGAAATGAGATCTTCGTTAAGGAGGGGAGGCTAAGAGGGATAGGGACGGACAAAGGAACTCACAGCACAAACGCCACTGATGTCGGCTCATAGCCATATCAATAAGTGTGTCCAGGCAAACGTGTTCTTCTTCTTTTGGACCACATCCAGGAAGCCGTGACGTTCCAACTGAAATCTTCATTCCTCTCGACCAAGTCATCCACCCCCGGCGCACAAAGCACGTCGCGGGAACCGGTGGGCTAGGATGCGTAAAACGTGGCCCAGCCATCGGAGCCTGGTGCGTGAAATAACGGTTCAGTTTCTTGCCCTGTGCCGTAAACAAAGCGTGGAACACGCTTGTTGCTCACGCGGCGTTCCCACCAGATATGAGCAAAATTGCGAAGGCACCGGTGGTCGGACGTAACTAGCCTCTTTATGTCGGCTGATCTAATGGGCCAGATTGCATAATCGTGCAGTAGGGTCGAACGTACCGCTGCATTGTACACTCTATCCTTCAGGAATAGTGATGTCGCGCCGGCGCCATAGGTGGCGAAGATTAGCAAAAGCGCCTCGAGCTCATGCTATACAGTACGTAATCTCACCTTCGGTCCCAAGATCGCTAATACAACTTCTCAGGTAGTTGAATTTTTGAACGACGCCAAGCCGACCCTCACCAATGGTCAGCGTAGGAGGCTGCCCATGCCAGTCTTGGAAGAAAGCTTTGCACTTTGAGGGCGCAAAACAAAGCCCGAAGCGGTTGACAGCCAGTGCTAATCTGTCCAGTGCCGCTTAGCGCGTCTGGGAGCTGTCGCATATGAGGGCAATATCGTCTGCATACTCCAAGTCAAAAAGTCGTGTATTGCGAACGCGATCTTGACGACTTCGTCAATAGCGAAGTTGAAGAGGAAAGGAGACAGCGGGCATCCTTGTCTCACACCGCTGAAGATATATTGAAGGGCAGCGACAGCTTGCCGTAGGCCATCATTCTGCAGAAACTACGCGTGTATAGCGCAAGTATACTTTTTACACGTTTTTCGGGCACATCTTTCTTCAGTAAACAGTCACAAAGGGCACATCGATCAACCGAATCGAAGAGACCTTCTATGTCAAGGAACACGACAACGGAGGGCTGCCAACATGTGTGACGGTGCTTCAACAGCCTACGCAAAGTAGATGTGGTCGATGCAGTCACGACCCAGAAGAAACACGGCTTGCTCGTCACGAATCTGGTTTTCACGATCGCCAGTCAGTCTGTGAAGGGTTACAGAGGTAAGCAATTTGGAGGCAATGGCGATCACTCATTCCTCTATGGTTGCCGGATTCCGAACGAGAGCCTCCTTTGAAGCTCGGGACAATAACGGAGCGGCTCTAATCGGTTGGGACAGTTTCCCGCTCCTACAGTTTCCCTAGTAATTCGTGTAAAGCATCAACAAGAACATGGCCCCCGGGTTTGAAGAGAGTTGCATGAAAATCATCCGGTCCCGCGGGTTTATTTTACCTCAACAGTCCGATCTTACGTGCGACTTTATAGCGAGAGGGCATATCCAAAGCGGCAGCTGAGGGAGCAGGTTATCACTGCCCGATGAGGAATATAACAATTCCGGCAGATTAAACTGCTTTTCAAGATGCTCAGCCCAACGCTCCAAACGTTTTGACAAGTTGTGGTTAGGCTATCCACTCTCGTCACGAATAGTTTCACTAACACCATGTCTCCTGCTGCCCGTTTCCCGTACCAGACGGGATAACTTCCGATGGTTACCAAGGACAGCGGCCACTTCCATCTCTGGTGCACGATGAGACTACCAGCATTCGCCGTCTCTTTTCAGGATAGCACGGAGTTTTGCCCTTATGTTTCTACGAGTCTCGTTGTGTTCTCTTCCAGCCGAAATGTGCCGGAGAGCATCGATAACTTCCAGAGATTGCGAAGAGACCTCATGTCCATGTTAGGTAGTGGATTTAGCATATGAAGATTTACTTGATTCTAGTAAGTTCTGGTGTACATGCGACCAGTGAGCTTTAGTAGTATTCAGTAAGCGCTTGCTCAACTCGAACACCAGCGTACTTCGATACGCATTCAGAACACTCGGCTTAAGCAGTTGGCAGGGGTCTATGTGCTCACAGGGTCGTCGAGGGTGACCGCCAAAACGCACCCGCAAATCAGCACATACAAGCGCAAGGTCAGTGCCCACATGTGTGCTCCAAATCGAGCGACAGTTTTAGACGCAGCCTCTCTAGCGATAACTATTTGTAGTATGATCGAGTTGCATCCATGGCTGGTGAGCGCTATTTTACCTTCCAACCGGTGCTTTGTCGTAAGTTAGTGTCCGCAAGAAGTAAGCGAGCATCTTCACACAAATGAAGTAACCGAGATGCAACAGTTCCTCGGTTCATCAACCATGGGCGAGACCCTACACTGCGGACTATGGCTAGAGAGTACCAGAAAATAGGCAAGCGATTCTTACTATCATGAGCTCCGTATCGCCCACGCAACGAGCTTACTTAGCAGATCGGGTCATCGAGGGATCGCAGTCACAAGCCGACGCCAGCAAGGTCAACGCCGTCGCGTCCCAGAGCACTTCTATCGCCAGGCTTACAGTCAAGTATAGAAGCGCTGCAAGCATAGGTTGCGACACTTAGTCGCCAAGTTCAACAACTCACCATCAGCCGTCGTCGTCACAGCCGATCAAAATCGCCCTCAAAACGTTTCAAGTCTAGCAATAGGCGGGCTTGCTGTTGGTACCATCAACACTTTGGTACCGCATCTCGTGTGTCAAGTCTTGCACCTTCCCCGAGAAGCAGGGAAACTTCTCGGTCGGCCCGTAACGGCGACGGATGCGACCGGCAAAAACCAAAGTCGCCTCGCTTGCGTCAGGGATTTAACTTCTGGCACCGAGTTTCTAAACGATGTCGGAGCCGATGTTAGCATTATACTCCGTAGGTCAGATGAGATGATCTTACCCTCCCCGACCAAGCTGCGTGCCGCCAACGGTACACCAATCGCAACTTTCGGCGAGAAGCTGCTAACACTCAACCTAGGTCTTCAGCGGAACTTTCGCTGGACGTTTTTAGTAGCAGACGTGCCTTTCTCTATCAGAGACATACACTTTCTCCGACACTTCGAGCTTATCTTCGACTCTAAAAGGAAGAAGCTTAGAGACATTCGGACACAGCTCAGTGTTATCGGGACCAGCGTCATCGTGGCCGCTAGCACTCCCATTTGTGTCCTGCCTAAAGCTCCACAGCCTTTTAGCGACCTTTTCAATAAGCATCCTAAAGTCGTTCGCGTTCCGAACGACGTGCCTCCGTGACGTCAAACGTCATGCATCACATCTGCACTAAGGGTTTAACTGTTCCGACCCGCCCTCGCAGACTAATTCCGGACAAGCTCAAAGCGGCTAAGGCGGAATGCGAGCAAATGCTCGAACTGGGAATAATCCGCCCCTCCAAAAGTTCATGTACATCACCCTTAAACCTGGTACACAAGAAATCCGATGACTACAGGGCACCTAAGGAAATTACCGTCACGGATAAATATCCCCATTCCTCACATGCACGACTTAACCTCAACTCTAGTCGGTAAATCGATCTTTAGAAAAGTCGGTCAAGTTCACACGTATCATCAGATATCGGTGGCTTCAGACGACATTCATAAAACAGCAGTCATCACACCGTTCGGGCTATTCGAGTACTTCAGAATGGCTTTCGGCCACAGTAACGCTGCTCAA
This sequence comes from Dicrocoelium dendriticum, assembly GCA_944474145.2. Lineage (NCBI taxonomy): Eukaryota > Metazoa > Platyhelminthes > Trematoda > Plagiorchiida > Dicrocoeliidae > Dicrocoelium > Dicrocoelium dendriticum. The sequence goes on along the minus strand of OX104069.1, from coordinate 85,264,319 downwards.
TGAAGGAAACGTTCTTAGAGTAGAAAATATCCGAGGGTTAAGGGATATTTCAATTCATAGCGTTAGCGACCGTTTGCAGGCGGTGGATCGGCACGCCAGAAATTTTAGCGGAAACTATCTTGGTTGTGAAGAGTGAGGTGTCGAGTCTAGCGGAATGAAGCCACAGAGTGATCAATTTTACCAACAAGTAGAAGAATGGTCATGTCTACGACATCTGATTGCACTAGGTAAGGCACAAGATCGAGAATATGTGGTGTCTGTCCAGCAAATACACGAGTAGGCACAGTAACAGGATGAAATAAGTTACATTCAAGAACGGTTCCTTAGTGGAAGAGTCTAAAAAAAGTAGCGCAGTGCAGTAAGTCCCAGTCGATACTTGCTGTATTGAAGTCTCCCACTATTACACAGTCCTTGCTTACAAATCGCATTCTAATAGTATCCAGCAGGCAAGTTTCGGAATCCAATAGAGCACTGTAAACAACACTGATCATCAAAGATCTGTGTGCATCATGAACCCGGCACCATAGAGCTTCGAAGCCACCATTGTCCTCAAAACTAGCTTCAGCTAGATGTGCCATGAAGTTCGTATCCCAGTACAGGATCACATCGGCATTTAATTTCCCTCCTTAGTGGTCAAGTGGACAGCGCTTTGCACCGAGTTCAGGATATGCGAGAACAACCACGGTTCGGTGAACATTGGAACATTGTACCGCCGAGCGACGTCCCCTTGAGTGTTACGTGTCACTGAGGTCTTCTGGGCGAAGAAAAGAAAATAAAGATCGTTTTTGGAGAATCATTTAGTGAATATTTGGACTGCATCTTCCATGGCGTCCAAATGCTTGTCCTGTACAAAAGGGGTCACCACTTGTTCCAAAGCAGTGCAGTGCTCTGAATGTGATGAGTGGATGCACATTGCCTGAACAATATTGCAGGGAATCACCTCGCCAGCCATTAACTCCTTTTGCGACAACTGCTGTGTTTCAATAAATAGCAGGCGTCTTCTCGTCGGACTAGCGGCGTTGAGCCTCGATTTTTCTTCTCCGACGAAGCCTGACGCTATACGCAATTTATCTGTTCCACCGTGCTCACCATCACCATCTACCTCTGGTTGGATCCCCTTCATGTGTAAACGAAGCCGAAACCCGTCCACTACTCATTCGGATCCATCTACACAGGTCCTGCCCATTGAGCCCACAACAAGATCTTATGCGGCGGTTGTTAGGGAAAGTGCGGTCTCCGTTCCTATTCGCAAAAGCCCATTTATAAGTGACGCCAAGAATAGGTCTAAGCTCGTCGAGAAACCCAAATCTAAGCTATCATCTTAGTCTCAAATGAAGCTAATTCTAGACAGACTATCCGAGCTGGAGAAAGTGGTCAAGGAAAATCCGTCCCTAAGCAAGCCACAAGTTCCTGAGTGCACGTAATCATCTCGCTACCGTTGTCTCATCATCATGAACGCAGCGGAACCAGAAAAAGCAACATCTGCGGAAAGAATACTAGATGACCAAACACTGCTTGAGCGGTTGATCTTGTTGCCATTTGATGAATGAGAACAGGGGATCAATATTGTATCTGCCTTCCGTCTTGGTAAAAAATAAGAAGATACCTCGAAGACTCGCCCCCTTAAAATTTTTTGCCGAGATGAGGAGGAATTCCGACGCATCCTGCGAAAGACATCGCGTCTCAAAGGTGAGCCATTCTACGTACTTCGTGACCTCTCCGGAGGATGGAGTCAAAATGAAAAAGGCTGTAGAAGAGCTATGTGCTAGATGGAGAAGTGATGAAACAGACCACCATATTGTGGATTTTCGAGTATTTCGGAGGACTCCGAAAGCCCGTTGGAGGCCCATTCTCGTCACCTCGGACAGTAAACAATAAGAACGGACTGCGCGTGTTATCCGCTAATGTGCGAAGTCTAAAGAATAAGCCAGATGATATTCATTTGCTTACCTCATAGACTCATCCAGACCTGATGGCCTTCGCTGAAACGTGGTTATTCCCAGAAATCACAGACTCAGAAGTGTCTATTTCTGTATATCACCTCACCCGGTCCGATCGCCACAGCGGAAGGTCTGGTGGTGGCGTAATGCTCTATTGGAAGGCGGATCGCAAAGCGCCTGTGGTTGAAGTTATTAGGGACCATGATAACAATTTTGTAGCCCTCTGGTGTCGTGTACATGAGGGATATAGATCTCATGATCGGAGTCGTCTACAGGGCGCCATCATGCTCCGGGGCTATTTTGTTGGACTCGATCAGGGCACACGACGGAGGCAAGGACTGTCTTTTCGTGGGGGATTTCAATGCACCAGATATCGATTGGAATTTCCTTCTTTGTGATCGCCCATCCGACCATTTCGATGCCGCCTTACTCGAAACCGTCCTGGATTGCAACCTTTTTCAACATGTCATGACGTCAACGTGTATTTTCCCATATCGGACACCACATATCCTAGACTTGTGCTTTCCTCAGCTCAATCAGACATCCCAAACTTAGCTGTTATCGAGCCCCTTGGCAGTGATCAGTGCTGTTTCTTTTCAGTGGACTCGTCGCTTCGCTGTCCACAGCCAATGTACCGACCGTCGGAATTTCTGGCGTGTAGATGCACTTCGTTGGAAAACGGCTACAAGCGTTGTGGATTGGAGTATCCCTGGTCATCTCAGTGTTGATGATGCCGTAAATCTTTTGTACTCCAAGTTGATGTCGCTCATCGAACAAATCGTCCCTGTCTCCAAGAGAAAACCGTTTTCTAAAGACCCACCTTGGATAGATTGTCAAGTAAGATCCCTTATGAACAAAAGACGTAAACAGTGAACCGTTTTAAGCTAACATGATCAGGCCTCGATTATTCTTGCTATAAAACAATCAGGAATGTTTGTACTTTGCAGAAACGGGAGAAACGTCAACTATACGAACCGTCTTTAGCTATTCTTTCCAGGACCACATCCAAAGCGCTTTTCTCGTACATCAAGCGAAGTACCAGAGCTGACAGTGGTATCCCTGCCTTGTGTTTCAGTGAGCAGGCTGCTTTAGTCCACAAAGACAGAAAAAGCCAACGTTTTAGTTAAGCAATATTCCTCCGTGTATTCAACAGATACGTCTCCCCCTGACAGCTTCTTGTCATTCCTTCTTCCTTTGCTAGAGCACTTGGATATTAATACTAATTTTGTACTGAAACTGTTTCTTAATTTAAACCCGTATTCTTCGCTTGACCTTAATGGTCTACATCCATTGTTCCTTAAAATTGTAGCCGAGCACATCACCGCACCTATCTGTCAGATATTCCGTCTGACTTTTGATAGTGGACGTCTTCCGGCTGCCTGGAAATCGGGCATCATCAAACCTATTTTTAAAGGAGGAAACCGACAAGATCCAGCGTGTTATCATCCTATTTGTTTGACATCTGTAGTGTGCAAAATTATGGAACGGACACTGAAACGCGCGCTATGCCTCCATCTCGGAAAGTTAGATTTCATATCTTCTGCCCAGCATGGATTTCGAAGCGCTCGCTCATGCATCACAAACTTGTTTGTGGCAAGGGAGAAATGGATGTGATCACTAGATGCTGGGAAACGATTGGATGTTGTGTTTGTTGATTTTAGCAATGCCTTTGACAAGGTTTCCCATGTGTGGCTTCTTTTCAAACTCGGCGGAAGTTTATCTTCTGGATCTCCGACTTCCTGCACAGTCGCTCTGCGTAGGTAAGGGTGAAGGATAGGCTTTCTGATCCCTTTCGTATGACCAGTGGTGTCCCACAGGGTTCTGTCCTTGGCCCGGTCATCTTCAGTATCTTTATTAACGACCACTCGTCCGAGCTGCAGACGGAATATTTGAGTTATGCAGGTGACTTGAAACTTTGGATTGAGGCATCCAGTCTAGAGGATGCAGACAGGCTCTAAGAAACACTCAACAGGCTCCACGACTGGTCGGTAAAATGGAAGTTACCTATCAACCGGGATAAATGTTCCGTACTCCCGATTGGTGCTCGTGAACCATTCGGGGTGTACAATATTGGAGGTTCCTTGCTTAGAAATGTCTCTCAGGAAAGGGACCTCGAAGTAATGGTATCATATTACCTCAAAACAACTGAGGACACCCGAAAAAAGATCGCCGCTGCTTACAGGAAGTTTCATGCCTTACGAAGAGCATTCTCCCGTCTTACTCCAGAACTTTTCAGACTCCTGTTTGCCTCACATGTGAGCCCGATTCTCGAGTACGGCTTGTCAGCTGCTCAGACTGTCACGAAGACCGAATGCGATATGATTGAGAAAGTCCAACGCCGTAGATCTAAAGGCGTGTCAGAGCTGCGGTATCTATCTTATCCTCTCTGTCTCCAGCGAGTAAACCTTTTCTCTCTGGATTACCGTCGTTGTAGCAGCGATTTGATCTACACTCGACATATTCTAAGAAGAGAGCTAGGGAGTGAGTTACAGCAGTTCTTTCATCTGAACATTGAAAGTTCTACACGTGTTCACAGATGGAAACTGTGCAAATCGAGGAGACTCCATGTGCGGTCAGACTTAGTTCTATATACGCGCGCGGTTAGTGACTGGAATCGCCCTCCGAAACTCGTTGATGCGCAATCCGAGGAAAGTTTCAAGAAACTGTTGGATTCCCACTTGATAACTGTGTCTGGATATTGCTTCACAATATAGCTTTAAGGTTTCTTGTGAAACCCTATTCGCAATGACCCCAGCAATGTCCGCAATGACTGGGAAGCGACGGAGCTGATACAGGTCTCTCCTTCTGCTCTCTACCATACAATGATACAATGAGTATACAATGATGGCAGTTATTGGAAATAAAAGCTCGAGCTTTACATGATCTACAGGGTAAAAAACGTTAGGATCAAGTCTGATGAAAGGCCAAGCAACCATATACCAGGTTGGACTCGCAGGTTAGTCGTACCTCCCTCGGGCTTTTGCGGCATTCAAACAGGATGCACGCCGGCCCAAAGCGTGACATCCCACCACGCCGTCAGAAACGGCTATGAAAAGGAATTAGGCAGAAAAAAGAAGAGTAGCTCCATCAAGTACTAGTTGTCCCAGAGAATATCGAGATGTAGCTCGGCCAGATGACAGTCCAGGTGTCTTAAAATTCGCCACAGTAGGTGCCGTGACTACATCGGCAGGCAGAGCATTCCACGGTAGATAGATTCGCAAAGCCAAGTGTCATCTGCAGTTCAGCCGACTGTGTTGATGAGTGAGCCTCAGTGGGTGGTGACGTAGGTGGGAGAACGATTGC
>OX104069.1:85222703-85258871 GCA_944474145.2 Dicrocoelium dendriticum | reverse complement strand
TAACCAATTCCCAACCACCCCTCGTACAATATTTTATTATAAACCAACTCACTAGAGCGACGCGATAATTTAAGCAGAAATATTTTCTTTAAGCGATGAGAAAAACACCCCATCCTGCTTTTCGCGACGACTTTAGTTCTCCGCTGCTGAACCCTCTTTATCATATGCATTCGGCGTTTGTAAGAGGACATCAGGTGGGCAACCAGCACTCAAGTATTCATCCCACATGGAAGTTTATCAGAAGTCCGTAGACTTTTGGAATCATACAGAGCAAATGTCCCCTTAGAAAGACGGACATCCGTTTTGATAGTGATGTCACAGCGCACCTTTATTTCCGACACGCCCACATACTTATTCCTTCAGCATGCACGATGATATGCCGGCCATACATTCTTAGCTGTATTTCCTTCCGGATTCTGAAGGACTTCGTCCGCTGCTTTTAACCTCCAGCTGTTTAACTATTGTATGTCCTTTTAGCTTTAGATAGCCACTTAGCTCCTGGCTGACCCCATTCCATGCTTACAGTCTCCCATTTGGATTGTGGTGGCGCACCTCTCACAGCCATCGGACTTGACGACAACTGGATCCCTGCATCTCATGCTCTGGTCACTTTGGCTTTACCTTCTTATTAGCATCGCCTTCCGGATTTTAATATCATGGACTGCTGCCCATGTACTCCATCCGTTTCATGATGGTATGACTGCTAAACCTCAAAGCTTCACGTAGGTTGTAGCTCAATATTGATTTCTCTTGTCCAATTTAGAATTGTTATGAAGGTCGTGGTCCGCGAAACAGAGTCAGCATTCCTTTAAATTTAAGTGACAATGTGGTGTAATGGTCACCTTGGTCAGGTGTAAAGTCCATGATACGCCATCGGAAGGCCATTTGTTCAAGCGACATTGAGGAGCAACAAGCTGTCCATTAAACGCTAACGAAAAATCTCCAGTTGAATGAAGTATCATGATCTTCTTCTGGAAAAGTATGGCACAGAGCCCATTTGTTCGAAGACCAATGAGAATAAGCAAAACTGTCCATGGCAGTGAGGGTAATCACGCCAGCAATAGCAGTCCCCTGGTTTGAAACAGGGATGCATGTAAATAGGTTATTCCAGTTGATTATCTTGTGATACTTCGCATACGCGGCTCTTTAGAGCAGTCGTAGTAGACCAACTAACGCAAGTGGGTAAATGAAGACGTAAAAACGCAGCTGCGAATCAAAATGGTAGGCGGCTACGAAGCTGATGGCAACGGTAGTGTGAAAAGGCTTAGCGAAAGTTCAAGTGAGGGGTCACGATAGTCCAACTAGAACCAACCTCGCAAGGGCCCACGAGGCGCAAGCAAATATGGTTTTAAAAGTGAAACTTCGGAAGGTCAAGAAAGCAGCCAAAGTAGTCCAGTTAGAATCAGATTGATAAGAAAGGGGTTAAGTCTTAGGCGTGGACCAAGTGCGCATGAGCCTACATTGCTACTGCTAATATATGTGTGGAGTCCCTCTTTGGAGATCAATGTGGGTTCGTAGTCGTCTAGTTTGGGCCAACTGGTTAATGTGGAGGGAAAGTCAGCCGGCCACCAAACGCCCAAAGGCATAGGAGACTGATGGTAACAGGATAGTGGCGCGGCTCGTTGGATTTTCAAGAGAGGATTCATAACAGTTCAAGTAGAGCCAGTGTGCTAAGGAAAAGGCGATCCATCCGTGAAGTAAAATCGTAGAAGCCTACGAGGCTGGGGCTACTTAGTATTTGAGAACCCCTACTGACGGTTGTCGGAGGATTCTTATTAGTCCAGTAGGAGCAGCTGGTTAAAGCGAGAGAAGGAGTTAGCCTTCGGGCTAAGAAAGGCCACAGTAATAGAAGTGCAATGGACCAGCAAGGGTGTTGCGGAGAAAATAAGAGTTTTTGTTCAACAGAGACCATACCTTTAAGGAGTCACAAAACTAGACGCGATCAAAGTGCAGGGAGCTGGTCCGACTAGACTGGAGATAGGTGGCGCATTAGGTTAACAGTCCAATTATAAGGTATTGCAAAGAGCACTCGATAGGATAAAGAAAATGCGGTGCGGCATTTGTTGTATGCATTGCTTCGTGCTTTATTACGCTCGGAGTGTTGCACTGCAGTTTGTTCAGACCATCCTCCCAGAGTGCGTCTTCTAGTATTATAATGTCCTATATTTCTGAACTTGCTGTGACGTTTGGATGTCGAGTCATATCTGCATAAAATTATACAGGGTTTTGAAGTAAACAAAGTGAGCTTGGGCAACTTTTCTGCTGCTGCGCTTATCTATATAGGAAGAATTTAGACCTGCAGTACAGTGAACCTACGGGAGGGTAAAACAGGTCGTCTTGTTTCGCCGATGGCATCTAGCCTCAGCCTTAGATCAAACAAAACGCGCTACATGCATGGCAGGGTAGTTAATCCCACTGGACCGTAGCATGAAGTTGGTTTATTGACTCAACCAGTGGGTGCACCTCTAGCTGTTGCTACCGGCCGCAGTAGTTCCACATGGACGGGTCTAAAAAGCGTGTAGTGCATCACCATTGAAATTTCTCGATTGCCAACCTGGCAACTTTATGTGACCTAGTGAAAGACAGTAAACAGTATTCATGGATAGACCTGACTCCAGTCTGGTAGGGCTTGAGGCGCATGTACAAGGGCGCAGGAGAGTTGAAACCGTATGCGAGGTTTGGTTTAGCCTAAGCTGTGTTGTAGCTGCTTTGTTCAGCAAAGTTGAACCAGTTGGAATGATGTACTCCCAGCTTATGCACCGAGTAACCAAGGGCTGGTGTTGAATCATTGAGGGTAAGTGTTTAAGTTGGCACGGTTCCCCGGTATGAGGGTACACAGCATTTACCGGGCGCAAAAGCTGTTCCACCCTTCACAAACTGCATACAATTCCAGGCGTTTCCTTGAGCCAAGTAAACGACGTCGAACACAGCTAACAAACACACGAGTGCAGCCAAGCTTCACAGGTTTACTCACAATGCACACTAACACATGAAATATTTACAGCTAGATAACTCCAGTAGGTTACTTGCTGACATGCCGTATTTTATACAAGTACCAACCACACCTGTTTATACTATCATGCTCATGCCTTTTCAGGCGTGCCGCGAACTGCCGGAAGTAAAACATGTATTCAATTATGTACATGCCGGACAAAACCAAACGAAAATATGTTCGCTTTGGGTACGGGAAGGGCCACTGCGAGGGTCATTTGGGTCAAAGGAAAACAAGAATTTATGTCGTCGACAAAAGGGAATGGGTAGCCTTGTCGGAAAGAAACGTCATTAACGTGGAACAGATACGGTAAGGATCCAAGGATGTGCTCTTGGAAGAGGCCACTAGTTACCAGGGTAAGTGCGTATGTGGCGCCGCCCAAATTTACAGCCTGTGCGCGAGGTGCCAGTTAAAAGACTTACCAAGCGTACGGGTGGCCGGTGATCTCAAACAAGGTAGGTTTCGCCAGCAGGCCATTGTGCGGCACCCGGTCAAATGCTTTACTCATATCGAAGAAGACAATGACCAACGCGTCAACGAGCTATACTGTAGGTCACGTAGTTCAAGCACTCAAACATGCGCTGCAGGCAGGATATAAAAGAGAGGAAACTAGGTTGAGACTTATTACTAAGTTTGCGGCGTAGCACAAAGCTAAGTATAAAATCCTTGCTGATGCATTCCGGCCGTCTTGTTAAATTGAGCGTGTGGCTGATAGGGCGATAATTGTCTACTTGTTGGCGGAAACCACTTTTGTGTCCCAGTGTGACTGCCGCGTACTTTCTGGAGGATGGTGAAGTACTGCTTCTCCTGTTCGCAGGTAAAGAGGTTGAGAAGCAGGACTGGGATGTCTTGCCCACCAAGTATGAACATGTTTGGGGGACAGCAGCAGGGTAGAATAGGCAGACCGTATAAGCATGTTTAGCACGCGGCTGATGATTCGCAGATCAAAATCGATGGAGTGTATCTCTTCGTTGTTTAAGTTAGGAGTGGCAGGTAGCAGGATGGAATGTACTTCGATAAATATATAGCGAAAGTAAACCTTGAAGCGATGTCAAACTCAAGTGGGGCCAGTAATACCGGAGTTAGCTGGAAGCACTAGTGAAGCGAGTGATAAGGCTTGGCGTTTGCGTTGATTCTATGCTTTAACCACCGGGTGAGTGCTTTCAATTGGCGTTCAGCAGAAAGGTGCTCTGCGTTCCGCAGGTTGCGCATCATGTAAGGAGTTCGTTTGTACTTATTGTGAAATGAAAACCTTTCGTTAACAAACACAGTGAATAACGTAAGAAAAGTATAAAAAATAAATTGTTTATTACCGGCAGTGCAGGCCACACCTGCCAGGGCTTGCTCGCAATAATACAAACTGTTATGGTTAGCAATGGTATAACAATGTTACAAGTTAGCCCGTAACCTCTTGGAGTTGCGTGTCCGTATATAAGTAAAGGTGAGTGATAGTGAACGTGGTACGTACATTTTTGGAATGTGACTGCATTCACTGGTATTTCTGATCGGAGGATAGCTTCGAAATGGATAAGTTTCGTCAAGTGTGGATACACCGGAAGGGGAAGAGGCAGTGACTTTTTGGTGGCGAGTCACATCCGCCGCGTCACAGTGCTGTCATACGGGCATTGGTGGCTTTTGTATGAAGGACGCGTGCTAGGCAAAACCCAAGTCGTCCTGGAACACCACCGCCAAAGTATTTGGTGGAACAGGATTAACACTTGCCAATTAGCTAAAACCACCAGGGCATTAATCGGCTAGCCAGCCAGTGTGGCTAGTCGTTATTAATGCTAAATAAGCTGGTGAATCTACAGAGCTGCAATGTAGCTTAATTTTGCCAGTACTTACAGCTGCTATGTAGCTGGCCAAAAGTCAGATTTCCCAACTGCTTGACAAAAATGTGAACAGGTTAAAAAAACCGCGCTGAAAATCATAAAGCGAAAAATATTTATATGTATACTTTAGTTTTGATTACTTTCTGTAATTAGTCTTCGGTCGAAAGGGCTCATCGTGGAGTTTCTTAGGATACTGAGCGTTGCAAAGCACGTAAAGCTAAGTGGAAAATTTTAATAACGCTGAATGTTTGCGAATATAACTGCGGAGTTACATTGAACATGCCCGTATGCTTTAGACTAGGCGGCTCAGGATTCATACGGCACATTTACGCCTATCAAAACTGCATATTCACAGGCGAAACTGCGCCACCTACCAGTTTGTACACTGTTAAATCCCTAGTGACGTAGGGAAATCTCTGTTGATACACTACAGTGGTCTGTAGTTAAGCATAGGGTAAGCATAGGGTTATGAAGCGCTTAATTTCCATAGTTTGTATGTAACCAAATGAACAAAGGTATATTTCTAGACTGGCTAGAGGCTGCACCTTTAATGTTTCAGATCAATCTTTACATGCAATCTATGCTCTTGCATGGAAGTAGGTAAAAAGTGAGTATATGTTCCTCTTTGGCAATTGCGAATGCATTGGCATTGTTTGGTGTACAGCTGATGCGGTCTTATGCGTTTACATTGAAATGCTTCTGGTTCCTTCGGCGATATTGAACTCCTTGAGTTCCTTTGTTGTGAACGCAGCGCAGAGTCGTAGTCGTGTCGGTTTTCTTTGGAACAGGATGCAAGTCACCACAATTTCACTATAAATCCATATAACTATTTTGGCCCGCACAGTCGCCATAATTATTGATGCACACCTGGAAGATATAAGGGTGGCGGAATTATAATAGATCCAAAAGGTTAAAAATAATTTCGAGAGAGGAAGATAAATATAAAAATGAATCGTTGAGAGACTTACTAAGGCGGCGTACTTTACTTGAACATTACACATTAACAAAACTATATCCAAACTTTTCTTGTGCTGATATTGATTTCTGCCTCCAATTTAACATCAATAAATCGCAGGGAAAACGAAAAGTCTTTTTTTAAGGCTAGTATGTTGCCAAAGTAGCAAAAGGTAAGCTGCTAAGAACAACTTTTATCCGCTGATTACGCTAATAGTAAAAAAGGTAAAATACTTGCAGTGGTTTGCGAGTTATTTGCAATTAAATGATGGTCTACGAATAACGCCATTCTTCTTCTTTGCTAAAAATGGCTGATTTGCAAGCAGGCACCCAAAAAGGGAAGTTAAATAGTAGCGAAACGGTATACATTCTAAATAAGCATAGCTATCCTGAAATGCGCCATGTAGTCCATAATACTTGCAACAAGTAGGTACGCCGTAGGTGGCCGAAAAGCACACTTTTTAGGCATACATAGCAAATGTACGCAAATAAGTTATAACCCTGCTCGAAAACACTAAATACCCAGTAAGGAATACTACATTGCGTGGGAATTCAGTGGAACTAATTAGTAACCTTTGGACAATAGGTCTCAGTATACCATTTTCAGTGGCTACTGAGCCACGTAAACCGTTATGTGGTACTAGTTTATATCAGGGCTGCATGAACTAGCTCGATCGGAATAACACAGGAGACCTTTGGGATCATTTGACACGTTCGTGCCTGTAAAGTACACACATTTCGTAGATAAACATCGCAAATTGTATCTCTCAGAGCCGATGTTCTTTATTCAAGTGGTTATGTCTCTCACGACAGTAAGCTAGAGGAGCCTTTCACTAATAATAAAGAACTGAGTACCCCAAGTTAGCACAAGGCTTCGGGGCGTGAAATTTATTTCTGTCTGCGTTGGTGAGGCAGTACCAACAATACTTCTGGGGATTGAGTTTGCTCGAACATGAGGGATAATTATGCCTCAGGTGTTGCTGCACACTATTGTGCAGTTCGTTGATTAATTCCGAGCTATTTCTCTCCAAGTTTAAGTTCTGAATAACATGCCAGCGGTGTTTATTAAGTTGGCAATGTTAACTATACTGTCGTAACAGCCATTTCCTCGGTAGTTTTTCTGGAATGACCTGTTCTAGCACCATAATCAAAGAGTGATAAGGTAAAGCAGGAGTACGATAGTAACAAAAAAGTGGGGGCTGACTGTTCACCCAACACAGCGCATAAAGTATGGTAGGTTTTGCAGCCAGTTAAAAGCTAAACAACGCACGGGCGGCCAAAATAAGACAAGTGGTGATCGAAAATTTCTTATGGTCCAGCCAGCCAGGGTGACAGGGCCTATCTGTCGTTGGTTAGCTTTCGTCCCATTGAAATGGGATCTGTGAATGCGAACGTTTTATTAGCGAATTAGTATTGTGCACTATACGTTACGACACAATATTATTAATTTCTTTGGGATTTTCTAGCTCGTCTCTATTTTGGGAGATCGGCTGCGGGTGTTCCTAATGTAGGCAAGACTAACGGCATGGATGTGGCTTTGGAGACCTACCAGTGATCACATTGGCGCTTTATCTGGCCGTAGCTCTTCTAGTATGTCAGGTAAATGAGCGAATGCTAATACCATCCTTAGTACATCATTTAACAAATCCATTTTACTTTCTCTGCATTCCTCGTAATTATTTTTTAACTTTCTATATCCCTTATAATTCCGCCACTCTTAATTCTTCCATGTGCGCACCAATAACTGTGGTGACTGTGCGGGGCAAAAAGTCCCGAGAAGTTAAACTGAAGTTGTGGTGAATTGGATCCTGTTCCAAAGCAAAACGGCACAACTACGGCTCTGCGCAACTTTCACAGCAAAAGAACAAGGAGCTCAATATCGCCGAAGAAACCAGAAAAATTTCAATGTGGGCGCCTGTGACCCCATCAACTGTACACCAAATCATGCCGATGCACCTGTAGTTGCCAACTAGAAACATATAATCGTATTTTGCCTACTTCCTTGCAAGGTCATAGGATTATTGCAAAGATTGATATGAACACTTAAACATGCAGCCTCTAGCCGGTATATAAATATACCTATTTATTTATTTATTTAAGCACGACAATTGAAGCATGTTGTCCTTCCACCATTATACACGGCATATGGGGCCTCGCTGCCAGGTGAACTAGCAACTTCGCACAGCTGGCCAAGCTATGGTATATTGATAATCAAAAAGTTTTGGATGCTCTGCTAGCCAGGTAGCCAAGCTGTCCTGCCGCATAGCTAGCATCCGTAGGATCTAGAATGAATGCGTTGTAGTGGACGTTAAGATAGCATGTACGGCTCTAAGGATGCATTTACTTTTTTCCGCGATTGTGCTAGCAGCTTCCTACTATCGATTAGAGAAGGTACAACACAGCTAAAAGCTAAGGCCAATCGCAAAGTGATGCTAACGCAAGACGCTTGCGCCCGAAAGTTGAGGCTAAACAAACACCCGTTTATTCGACCAAGTGGAGTGTATTTCGCACAATTTAAATAACAACGATGGTTCCAAAAACGGTAGTCAGGGAACACGATGGTGTCACTCGTCAATTAAGGAGCGCTGTACTTGAACCACGTTGATAGACGTTTGTTTCATGAGTAGGACTCGTAGCAGCCCAACAGTTAGCTCCGCTCATGTAATCAGACTTCCATCTAACCAGCGTCTAGGTTCTTCTACCGGCAAATGAGCCATATCCCTAGCACTTCGACGTTTAATCGCCACTGCTTGCTTCTGAACGAAAAAAGATAGCAAGAGCAAGCGCAAACCTCACATTTCCAGGTATGAAGTAGCAATGCTTCTAAAGTTGGATAACGGTACATCATTGTCTGAAGAAGGTGAGACCAACACTTGTCCAAAACAGTTTTAAGGAGGCTACAGTTTGGCAGCTCTGTAACTGGGAAGTTAACTTGTTCCGGATGCTGACCACACGCTTTGTGAGCTACTTGGCCCTGATAGGCAATGTAGCCCTGGGTTGCTTCCAACGGTGGCCAAGCAAGTGTACCGTAGTAGCTAGCTCAAACAACTTAGTAGGCTTGCTGGCATTGGGACCTTACATGATGTTAACCTTATTTATCAGCTCACGTCTCAGCCTACGCGCTTCAGGAAAAGAGCAACAAGCCTTTTAGGCGATTTTCACACTACTTGCTACGTTGGCCATCGACCATCCTTGTTGCCAGTTTCCGAAGCTTTTCCATGCAAACAATCTCACCAAGGTGATAGAGCAAGGAAGCCTGAAGACAGCACTTCAGATGCGGACCAAATATTGCTTTGCGCAGTCCCAGGAAAACATCTGGCTTGGTGTTACTTAAGGTGCAACTTTGGCAAAACCGTTGTTGTCGCGATTTGTAAGCCGTCTAACGATCTTAAGTCGAAGGCATAACACTGCTCCTCGTACCGACTCGTAAATCACGTGCCTGGTAGTTGCGCTGTAAAGAGAAAGCCAGATGAAGTTGGCTCCGCAATTTTGTCTCTACCAGTGATTAATAATTGGCATTTGTTGGCGTGTAATGAAACTCCCATTGCTTCGACGAGTTAGGCACACTGATGATATATTTGGTTAACGTTGGTTGGTTGCCATTGCTAATCAGCTTTAACTCACCTGCAGAATTATAGCAGAGTGCTTCAAGCAGAGGGGTCGAGCCTTTTGTTAAACATATAGAGCACAAGTGTGGACCTAGGACGGACTTTTGGGTAACCCCACTGCAGGCGATGTCCGTACCAGAATTCCAATCCCCGATTCTAACTTAAAACTTTCTCCCAGGTAGAAATTCCGATGCACAAGACAGCCTTTTAGAATGCATTCCGAACCACGTAAATTTCTCCCATTGCAATGAGGCTGCACCTTACCGTGGTGCGATTGTTTGCGTGCTTCACGGATCCATTGAGCTATGTTACGTGTTGCTTTTTTGCACCTTCAGAGCCACTCATACCAGATTGGTCAGTGGTTAGAGGCCAGAAGAAATCAGCCTGCTGGTCCTCCACGTTATGTTTAGCATAAGAGTGGCTTCTTATTCCTTAAAATGGAATCCTTATAGCCCATCACCAAACCTGCTGTCTTTCGGTCAGGTTTTGGACTAAAAGCTTTCGCTGAGAACCTTACTCGTTCTCCTGTATAGACCTGGGCAACCCGTCAGTAACCTGTCCACTCAACACTGTGTATCCTTCGTCAAATAAATTCCTGATGCTATGGCCACCGCAGAGAATAAGCAATTGTGCCCTATCGGCTGCACCGAGCAGGGTGGGTATGGTTTGGAGGCGACTGCTCAAGCTCAACCGTCTTCCTTATTCCCCATCTTACGCGTTTTCATGCTTACTGTCCCGTTGCAGCTTCATTTTCCTCCCTTGTTTTCAAGCTCGTAATTCTTCGCCCTTCCCTACCCTGCTTTAATAGACCTCCAATTTTTAGTTTCAACTCACATGTGAATGCTGGCTAGCCGAACTGGCTGGCTAGCCGAACAACCTCCTCGTGGTGCCAGCTGGGTGGTTCGGGATTTTCCCGTTTCAGAAAATCGTTCGGCGGCAGTGTTCCAGGATGTGGTGGGATTTCGCCTGGCAAGCGTTTTCCCTATAAAATACCACAGATATCCGTTTAACAACACTGTGACGTGGCGGATGTGACTCGCTAATAAATAAAGTCACTGCCTCTTCCCTTTTCCGGAGGATCATTCACGAATCACGAACGAAATTTGCTTCAAAGCGTTCCATTGACTCCCCCTTTGATGGCAGGCACAATGAACACAAACATACACTGAGTCACATTTACCTACTCACGCAACATGGCCCCTTCCAAATATACCGTTAAACATAATTTACATGTCAACGCACACATGAATTCCTATGCCATTTGTCAAAATGCACCAATTGGTGCAATTGCCGATCATACATGCCTGTATTACCATGATCATGCCCTTGATGGTTTGCCTCGCAATGACGAGAGTAAACTATTTATTTATTATTTATTGCTGCCCTGTCGCCAAGCTCATGTCCAAACAAGCGGCCAAGCCTACTTCATTCACTTTCGTTTGGAGTCGTCGATCCTACTTTAGCTTGGCATGCCTCAATGTACGCACCATGCTACAGATCGGTCAACTAGCAGAACTTGCCCGACCATTAGAGCCCCGCTCCATGGATATCTGCTGCACATCAAAGACCCGCCTGCAAAACTCGAGCTAAGTGTTTACTTTGCAATCCTCTTCAGGTGACACCATCCGCACTTCCTCATTGCACCTACACGTTGACGATGCAGCCATAAGCCTTGGCCAAGCCGGCGTTGGCATTGCCCTGGTTCCACGGACTTAAGCTGATCTGGTTGATGGGATTTCATTCAGTAACCGCTTGTGTGTGGTCCGATTGGCTGGCTCGTTCAAAGCTTAAGAGCTGCAAGAGACGAACTGGTGTCTAATCGTCATCCCTGTCTTTGCACCGACAACCTCTAGCGATGGTTCAGTAAAAGATGAGTTCCATCCCTAACTGAACAAGCTCCTGCGCCACAGAAGCAGCTGGGACACGGTTGTGCTGGCTGGGGATCTGTACGCTTATGTTGAAAATTTCTCCACTGATGCACTGCACCTTGGCCGCCCACCTGGTGCAGGTGCCCGTAATGCTAACGGTGAGCAATTGCTCCCATTGTGTGCAGCTGCTTGCTTATTTCTTGCCAGCGCTAATTTCCGACATACACCCTCCCGCGAGTGGCTTGGCGCTGACCAGCCTAGAGCCAGCGGTGGACGCAAACCGATCAAATTGCCATAACTTATCACTGGAGAGACTTCGTCCAGCACTGCCCATGTATAAACACTAACCATGCAATTGTAAATAAATAAATAAATCTTTTATGCTCAACAAGGTGAGGCACGCCTTAACAGGTATGATCACTTTGACATAACCATGCGTGATCAAGAATGTGCAAAGATCAGATATGTTTGCCATTGCTGTTTGTGTTTTTGTAGGGGGTATGTATGCATGTCATTGTGTGTATGTATATGTAGCTGTGTATTTTGTGCTTGTAGTTGTGCTGCTCCAAGCTTCAGTGTTTGCTATCGTCATCAATATGCGCGCAGGAGATTGGTGTCCGTGGGTTGGATAGAATTATCCGGATATCCACGTGGCAGTGACTTTACTTTGTGGCGAGTCAAGACCGCCACGTCACAGTGTTGTTAAGCAGACATTTGTAGCTTTTTATAAGGAGAAAGCTTGACAAGCGAAAGCCAACACGTCTTGAAACACTGCCGCCGAACTATTTGCTGGAACGGGTTAAACCCGGACCAAACAGCTGACACCACGAGGAGGTTGTTCGGCTAGCCCGCCAAGGCTGACCTGCAAATGCATTTTTGAGGGCGCTCAGGACGACGTCGTGAGCGCATTGACACCAGTCGACTGGCGAAAGCAGCTGTCTTGCTTGTTGAGCAAGCGCTCACTAGACGCAGTAGACGCTCACTGGTCTCATATTCAAAAGGCCCTACTAGCAGCAGGAAAAGTTCCTGTTGTATGTCTAATCGCCGACATGAACCTGTGGTCTCTTTGCAGTCTCCGGAAGGTATTGTTGTTCGCCGGCATAATCCGGTTGAAAGTGAACAAACCGAAACTCGCAGCGAACTCCTTTACATAGCTCCATCCTAGCCTGACGAGAGACCGCGAGCCTGATGGCTGCGTTGCACTTCAGAGGTGGAAATGGCCGCTGACCCAGGTAAACATCGGAAGTTAATCGGCTGATAAAGGAAACGGGCAGCAAGAGACCTGGCATTAGTGAAACTATCCGTGACGAGAGTGGATCATCTATCCACAACCTGTCAAAACGCCTGCAGACTTGAGCTGGGCACTTTGAAATAAATAAATAAATACTTTATTCTCGACTATGCGTGGCACGCCCATGGAGGCATGATCAGATATGTACAACTGTACAAACATTTTATGGCAACTATGACAGTAATAGCAGAAAATTGGTCGTATGTCCATGGTAAAATAAATATATAGATAGTTTATTCTCAGTTTCATAGAGACGCACCAACTTAGGCATGATCAAGGTTTAAAACTGTTGTGTATCACGATGATACTCCGAGTTCAATCGTGTATAGTTGAAACGGTGTCAAGAAGAGTTGATATGTGAATCTAGTCGACTTGCCAGTATGTAGTTGTGGGCTGTGACTTTATTTAGTGGCGAGTCACATCCGCCACGTCGCGGTGTTGTTAAACAGACATTTGTGGCTTTTTATAGGGAGAACGCTTGCCAGGCGAAAACCCACCACGTCCTGCAACACTGCCGTAAAGCAATTTGAACATTAATGTTGAACTGGCAAAGCCGCTTGACGACTGGTTTTACCTTCGGTTTTTCGCGGGGTAATGGCTTCTAATTTCCTCTGTTAGTTGGACGGGTATTTTGCTCTGGGTCGCCATGATTTTTGGGGTCGCTGGAGGAGAGGGACATCGCGATTTTTCTTCTTGTTGTATGTCCAGGTGAGCAAAAGTTTCAATTTTCCCGCTGTCCAGATTTTTCAGATGTATACTGTATGGGAGTATGAGGATATGTCCAGTTCTCCATAATGGACAACGGTTATGGTGATTGTAGGTTGGTCCTTGCGGAGTTTTACCATCCTCCATGTCAATCCTTGTGGGTTGTTCCGTCCGTCTCGGGCCAAAACTGTTCCTCAGTCCAATCCCAGATCTCCAAGATGTCCCGGACCTCAGAGAAAAGGGAAAGTGGGAGACAACCGAGAGAAGACCGCAAGAACAGGCATGGAATTGAATATTGGTAATGTCTTGTGTTATAACATTTGGGCTTGAGACAAAAGCATGTACACTGTGCAACAATAATTATGCTGAAAATGTCTTTTGAGTATCCTATAGAATCATTAGCCGTATAGGTGGATTGCTATCGCCTGCGTAGAGACAAGAGCGTTGCACCAGTTAGTAAAGTACGAGTATCCGTTTGATATGAGTCGATAGTTGCGTGGGGATAGAGCAAAGAGAGTTAGAATGTTGGTAGTGATTGTCAGGTGCATGAACAGCACGTAGTTAGTGTAATCCGAGTGGGGGGCATAATAAGCGAAAATAAATAGTTTGCAGCGAGAGAGTCTTAAAGCTCAATTGGTGGCAGGGCAGCGGAGGGACTGGATGCAGATATTCTAGAGGAGTAAAGGTTATTCAGATACATAGTGGCTACTAACAAGCACTGGATCATCGCATATGCATGGGGCCAACGGCCATTAGCTACTTCTGAAGAGAAATGCAGAATGTATGACGACCGACAGATGTTGGCGCTAGGAATGACTCAGTCGCCAGATGCAGCTATTCCAATCGGACGCTTTGTCACTAGTGTATGCCTATAGGGTCGATGAGTGTATCTATAGGCCAGTGAAGGTAAGTGATAGGTCAACAGATCAGCTAAGCTGTGACGCAAACAATCCAAGAGAATGAACATTGTAAGAGTGAGCGAGCTCCGGATATCCCCAGAGTTAAATAGAAGCTGTGGCGACTAGCTGCTGGTAAGCAGAGAAAGTGGCTCTAGGAAAGAATGAATCGGTGGCTGCTGTAGCCATAGTATTAAGACGTTTGTCTACTACTGGATACCTACAGCTTTGTTGAAGAAGTCAACAGGCAAGCGAGGTTTAAGCGAGACATTCGGCAGAAGAGAATGAAGGCTGGAGAGTCAAGAAGTGGCTCCTTGTAGGCTACATGGAGCCAACAGTGTCTAGCTATTGTCAAGAAACGTTGAGGCGAGTAAGATGAACGACGGATAATGACGCGCTAGGAGAGAGAAGAGTGACCAGCAATAGAGTTTGGGCTAAGCCTTCAGTAACTAGTGGATCCTACGGTGGCACATAATAGGTCGCAAACCATCTGAGCTGTAAAAACAACAATCCAAGTGAATGAATATTGTAAGAAGGGAGCGACTCCCACAGAGCTCCGGATATCCGCAGAGTTAAATGGAGGCTATGGCGACTAACTGCTGCTAAGCAGAGATAGTGGCTCTGGAAAAGAATGAGCCAGTGGCTGGTGTAGCCATAGTATTAAGACGTTTGTCCACTATTGGATACCTACAGTTTCGCTGAAGAAATCATCATGCTAGCGAAGTTTTAGATAGACAGACGGCAAAAGAAAATGAAGGTTGGAGAGTTAGGGAGTGGCTACTTGTAAGCTACATGGAGTCAACAATGACTAGCTGCTGTCAAGAGGAGTTGTTGCGAGTGGGACGTACGGCACATAACGGCGCGCAAGGAGAGAGAAGAGTGACCAGCACTATAGTCGGACTGAGCCTTCAGTTACTAGTGGATCCTACGTTGGCACTTAATAGGTCCAAAAACCATCTGAGCTGTGACGCAAGCAATCTAAGAGAATAAACATTGTAAGAAACAAGCGACTCCTACGGAGCGCCGGATATCCGCAGAGTTAAATGGAAGCTATGTCGACTAGCTGCTGCTAAGCAGAGATAGTGGCTCTAGGAAAGAGTGAACAAGTGGCTGGTGTAGCCATAGTATTAAGACGTTTGTCCACTATTGGATACCTACAGTTTCGATGAAGAAATCAACATGCGAGCGAAGCTTAAGAGAGACAGACGGCACAAGAAAATGAGGGTTGGAGAGTTAGGGAGTGGCTACATGTAAGCTACATGGACTCAACAATGATTAGCTATTGCCAAGAAGAGTTGACCAGAGTAGGATAACGGCGCGCTAGTAGAGAGATGGATAGCCAGCATTGGAGTTCGGATCAAGCCTTTGGTTACTAGTGCATCCTACGGTGGCATATAATAGGTCAACAAAACATCTGAGCTGTGACGCCAGCAATCCAAGTGGATGAACATTGTAAGAATGGAGCTACGCCTACAGATCTCCGGATATCCGCAGAGTTAGATGGAAGCTATGGCGACTATCTGTTGCTAAGCAGAGATAGTGGCTCTAGAAAAGAATGAATCAGTGGCTGGTGCAGCCATAGTATTAAGACGTTTGTCCACTATTTGATACCTACAGTTTCGATGAAGAAGTCAACAGGCAAGCGAGGTTTAAGAGTGACATACGGCAGAAGAGAATGAAGGCTGGAGAGTCAAGAAGTGGCTCCTTGTAGGCTACATGGAGCCAACAATGTCTAGCTATTGTCAAGAAACGTTGAGGCGAGTAAGGTGAACGACGGATAATGACGCGCTAGGAGAGAGACGAGTGACCAGCAATAGAGTTTGGGCTTAGCCTTCAGTAACTAGTGGATCCTACGGTGGCACATAATAGGTTGGCAAAACATCTGAGCTGTAAAGCAAACATTCCAAGGCAAATTAATGGGTCCGAATCGTAAGCTTCACAGCCGGCCACTGATCGCCCCGCTCTGTGGGCCGAACCGTTGGATTCACTTTCACGTTCAGTGGTCGCAATTGAGAAAGAACCGTTATAGTTAAATAAGGCCGGGAACTTAATTATCTTTCGCGACCCTCAAAATCAGGGGACTAACTCTTGTGCGTGATTTATATAAGTTACTAGTGAAACAGTGGGGCAGGAAACTCTCCCAATTAACTGGAGCCGCTCCGACAAACTTCCAATTGTCTAGGGATGTTCGCGGTCGGAATGCGGCAACCATAGGGAATCAGGCTGATCGCCGTCGCCACCAATTTGCTTGCCTCTCTCATCCTTCGCAGACGGACTGGCACGCGTGAAAGCCAGATTCGTGAAGATCAAGCCGGGTTTCGTCGAGGTCGTGGCTGCACTGACCACGTCTTCAAGTTGCGTCAGTTGTTGGAGCCCCGTGCCATTTATTGGTGGACCAACATTGTCCGTTTCCTCGATATCAAGGGTGCATTGGATTCGGTGGATAGACGTCCACTTTGGGACTTTCTACTCAGAAAATGTGTACCCGAGAAATATGCAACTATTATCCGAGCATTATACGCGCAGCTTAAGCAGAGTGAGGGCTTGCGGCAAGCTCTCTGCGCCCTTCAATATCTCCAGTGGTGTGAGATAAGCGTGCCTGCTGTCCACATCAGCCTTCAACTTCGCTATTGACGAGGTCGTGGAAATCGCTTTTACAGGACACGACTTAGAAGCTGTGAATCTGCTTCCACGTAAACGACTCCTTGACTTGGCGTTTGTTGACGTCGTTGCTTTAAGCTGTGACAGCCCACAAACCTGCAAAGTGGAACTGGCCAGATTAGCCGTGGCTGTCCGTCACTTCAGGCTTTGCTTCGCACCTTCGAAGTGCAAAGCGTTCCTCCAAGGTTGGTCTGGCCCCGTTTCCTACGCTGACCCTTGTTAAGGAGCAGCTAGAAGTCGTTCAAACATCAACTATCTGGGAAGTTGTATCAGAGTTCGTGGGATGGAAGAGGACATCACGGACCGTAATGCAAAACTCTGGGCGCTTTTACTAACCTTTGCCACTTATGGCACCGGCGCGACATTACCTTCGCCCTAAGGTTATGTGTACGATGCAGCGACAAGTTGGCCCCCAATGTACGGTTGTGAAAGCTGGACCCTTAGATGAACGGGCATGCAGAAGCTCGTAACTTGGACCATCGGTGCCTGCACAATGCAGCACACAGCTGATGGGAAAACAGAGTAAGCAAAGAGCGTGTTCGTCGCCTTGTTTACGGCACAAGAAAAGGAAATGAATCGCTCAGCATTGTTATTCCAAGCACCAGGCTCCGATGGCTCGGCCACGTGTTACGTATGCCAGCACCACGACTCCCGCGACCGGTGCTGTTTGCACGCCCGGGGTGTGGATGGATGATGAGAGGTGCTTGACCGATGCCTCGGCCGAGAGGAATGTGAATCCGTAATTGAAGCTGGCCTCGGCTGGAGCGTTTGGCTTCCTGGTTGGGGACCGAAAGACAACGAACACCTTTGGCTGGGTACACTTGCTTATCGGGCTAGGAGCTGACCACAGTGACGTTCATGTTGTGCTTTTCTTTGACTTCCTATCCCTCTTAGTCTCCCCTCCAACCACGATCTCACTAATAAGCCTTTTATACGTTTGCATAGTAACTTATGGTTTTTGCTTCATAGTATCCGGCAGGTGTCTTGCCGGAACGTTGCCTATCCGTTACCGGTAGCTCAGCTGGCTTGTACCTGTTGCATTTTATTCCTCTTTGTCTTTTTTTGCGGCACAGCGGCTGAGGTGTTTCCCACCTCTACCTAACGTGTACAAGTATGAGGAGGATGCTTACATAAATATTTCAAGTAAGAAACGGTGATTTACTGTGTCGCCCGCTTTAGTATAGTCGCATCCCTACCTCGGAATTCCTTAATTATGGCAGCGACTACTCTCATCCAAAAAACACAGTGATTTGGTGAAGCGCGAATTAATTTGAATGAAATCGTGCCGCTCCGCTCAAGTAGCTTATATTCTGCTAAGTGCTCACAAATCCGGTTTTGTCTGAGCTTGTTTAGCACGAGAGCAAAACACAGGTTGGGCTGACAAGCCTATATTTAAGTGGCTGCCATTTAGATCCCCTTGTGAATCGCGACTACGGTTTTCTCCTTCCGGACTCAGGGTAACTTGTATTCCTGAAGTGACAAATTTGGTGGTTCATAACACGATGCCGAAATATGTCAGTTAGCGGCTTTACTACTGCTGGGTTTAGCTTATCAGGATCAGCTGCTTTGTATGGTTTCAGGTTAGCCATTTCGGTGAAGACTAGTTAGGCAATCGGAACCATGTCCTGTATTTTATGTCTGCGTACCGTGTGTTTACGATGGTGCAACACATCTACCATCCCTCCCAGGTCGATTCTGAAAGGCTCGTTGCATCATCGGATTTTACCGTCTCACTGTTAGCTTCCACGGTTAGACAAACAACTTACACTCTTAGGGAAGCTCTAAGTTAGGCATAGGTATAGGAACATTTTAGATGTGTTTTCGCCTAACCCGGCCAGCCCAAACTCACCTGAATATTTGGCCTGCCGTTACAATTCGGTTGCCGTATTCAAGCAGTTTTGTGCTACAACCATTGTCAAAAACCTTTAGATTCATGGAACCCTCTCCATTTTGCCCTGCGCTTCTTTAATGCTCCATCAATGCTCCCCTCTACTCTCGACGCTTGCTAAATTGTCCCACAGGACGAAGCAGAACAGACTCGTTCAGTAGTTGCTAAAGACTAGGTTTAATCAACAACCATTTGTCCAAAAGATGCCTGCTCCTGAGCAGGAAGGCAATTTACTTGCAGGCCCCGTCCCACACTTTCGCGTTGTTAATTAGACTGAAGCTGCTCGCGAGTCGAGGTATCCTTGCAAGTTCAATGTGTTACAGGAGTTGGCAAGGTCACAACTAGACTTAGTCTGGTGGCGCTGCGGCGTTGTTCCGGGTTAGCTGTAAGTACACAACTTTGCCTCAGCGTTCATTGTCAGCGTGGTGTGGCCGCAATTTTGAGTACACGCATTGGTAGTAGTAAACCCAGCAACCTATTATCCGCGATGTTATTAACCGCTATGATTATAGGCCTAAATGCGTTTAGCGATATATTGTCAAAGATACTGACCATTCGTGCACCACGCGAACAGTTTACACGCGCAGCAAAAGCCGGTACTGCGGCCGTCGCTTTTCTGTTTTCAAAGTGGGTGTAGTGAAACTTAGCCACTCCGTGGAACTCTGCGGCCTGGCTCGAGGTGCCGGCGGCTCTTTTCGCTTAATGGCGATTATTCTGGGTTGGCTGTGTGTCCTTGAGATTTCCTACCGTGCCAGTGTTTACAGGGCTAGTTAACGGCGGTTGCAAAATTTTCGCAACCACGGTCCCTTCCGGTACGGGGCGTCAAGTTGTAGCAGCCGTGGCGCGTAGTTTAACCTGAGCACTTCCCTACATACTCCTCAGTTCGACTGCTCTGATACATGTTTGTTGCAGCTTTTGGATATAACTGATCCCAGGACTTGCAGTTTTCTCCGAGTAGAGATGGAGCAGTACTGTACCCATATCTGTATGTTTAGTTCCCAGCAAAATTGCAATCTCAGGTCTCTGATTGAGTTTTGCCTCTTGGCTCCACTATCATGCCTCTCAGCTTGCAATTACGTTTCCCTCTCTTGTTTGGACTCTCCTTTGGTTCATATCGCCTCGGTTCAATAGCGGTATAGGTGCCTCTAACGTCAGCGCAACCTCCTGGCCCCCGTTTGATTTTCTTTACTACTACGGCACTCACTGTTAAACCTTTTGGACTAGTCCGGCCTCTCAGGTTCCAAAAGCCCATAGGTCTCAAACCAAGGCCTTTCTTTTTTGAGCATCGGCTGCCATCGACAAAGGTTCTCATTGGTACAATAAACTACCTCATGTACTCGCCTCCGTTTGATACATTATCTGCATGCTCGGTCCTTCTACCGAAATTGCAAGTTCAGGTCCCTGGTTGAGTTTTGCCTCTCGGTTCTGCTATCATGCTTCTCAGCACACAATTACGTCACCCTCTCTTGTTTGGCCTCTCTTTTCGTCCATATCGCAACAGTTAAATAACGGTATAGGTACCACTAGCGTCAGCGCAACATCCCGCGCCTCTTCTGATTATCTTTCCTGCTGTGCCTCTCATTCCAAAACTTTGGACAAGTCAGTCCTCTCAGGATCCAAATGTCTATAGGTCTCAAAACAAGGCCTCGCTTATTTTGAGCATTGGCTGCCATCGACAAAAGTTCTCATTGGTATAAGTTACAACCTCATTATTTGTCTGCATCATTATCCCTATGCCTGGTCAGGCCTACCGAAGTCGAAATTTCCGGTCTCTGATTGAGTTTTCCCTCTCGGCCCTACTGTCATGCATCTCAGCTCACATCAACGTTTCCCTCTCTTGTCTGGCGTCTCTCTTCATCCAAATCGCAACTGTGCAATGGTGGTATAGGTACCACTAGCCTCAGCTCATCGGCTGTCATGCAATTTTGATGCTCACATACCCGTCAATTAGACTGATGGCTTTCTTATTCCACCTGCGCCAGATGTTAAGCACGTGAACTTCTTTAAGTCTCATCCACTCCTAAGTTTAACCATATTTTATTGTATATTTTTTCTGCACCACCCCTGGTCATCGCAAGTCTTGGGTGAAAACTTAACAATTGGCGGTGCTGTCTGTATTATTTTCTTACCCATAGTCACTTCCGGAGCCGGCACTGTTGTCGGTTTCTCTCTGCAGCTGTCGCAAGTATCGCTGTCGGTTCTCTCTCCTGTATTCCACACTGTACACCTATCAGACTATGTTGAGCATAATAAAGCGTGCC
The DNA here is from genome assembly GCA_944474145.2 of Dicrocoelium dendriticum. Lineage (NCBI taxonomy): Eukaryota > Metazoa > Platyhelminthes > Trematoda > Plagiorchiida > Dicrocoeliidae > Dicrocoelium > Dicrocoelium dendriticum. The sequence continues at coordinate 85,237,915 of OX104069.1, read as the reverse complement.
GCTCCTGTATACTAATTATACAGGCTGCCAGCAACTCACTAATTAGCGTGCTATAACTAGCAGTCTATTTGGCTTCAACTTTCCACCATGGATGTCCACGTCAGAGTTGCACACGTAGCAGTCTTGCGGCTGCTGCTCACAATACCGATACTCCAGGTCCCTTTCACGCTGGCCCCACAACCATTTTCTAACTAAACCTGTAGTATTCAAGCCGTTCTCTCTACTATTATTAAAGTTGAAGGCCTGTCAGCAGACAGTTCCTTCCACCTAACTAACCCGATTCACAGTATCGCCAAACTTGTCGTATATTTGACCTTTTTGCTGCACTGTAGAAGTCCATATCTTTTTCCGCTATTCGACGTCCCTTTAGGGCTAGCTTTGCAACCGTACTTTCACTATAGTTGTAGTGTATAAATCCCATTCTCGTCACAACTTTGGCACTCAGTCTCACCTCTTCACCCAGCTGCCAAGCATCTGATTATTAAACATGTTGCGTTATTATTTCCATGGTCTCAAACCCGGCGTAATAACTGCACTTGCTCTCGTACATGTTCCAACGATAAACTCTAGCACTGTCAACAGATTGCACAACCTATATCTTAAGCGCTTATTAACCTACCCACTATGTTCTTCTGATTCCCTCAAATCATTTACCGGTTAACAACGCCTGATATTCACGGTTTCCAAACAGGACAACTTTTGCGTACGCTAGGCCAATTTGGACAGCATTTGTCACTCCCATTCAGGTACCATCGGGTCTCGTGCTTGCACGCAAGACTAGGGCTATGATGTATATCATATACGGTCACTCCATTGCTTTCAGCCAGAACAACCTTATCATAAATTTTATATTTATACAATAACATAGTCCTGTTCACATTTGTTGGCAGTTTGCTCGGTCCGCTTTTCTTCTCGACCTTGTTCTACAGGATAACATTACCTGCACGGAACACCGCTATGGACATACCTGCAACGCTCCCATGGGCACGGAATTAATAAAGAACAAAGAAAAAACCCGCACTTTATAATCCGGACAAACTAAAGAACCTACAAAATTAATCAACTCAATGCAAGGCACCTGAGTCGTCAGGCTTCAACGGCTCCAACCACTTGCACTCGACTCCGATGGCGACTACACGGCCATGAGTAACAAGTTGGCGTCACGTGACTGCGAATATCTGCGAGGGTAATCAATCAGATGCGATGTTGTCAATGTTATATCACCAGCCGGCAGTGTTCCAGGACGCGATGGGTTTCGCTTGTCAAGCTTTCTCCTTATAAAAAGCCACAAATGTCTGCTTAACAACACTGTGACGTGGCGGTCTTGACTAGCCACAAAATAAAGTCACTGCCCCGTGGATATCCGGATAATTCTATCCAACCCACGGACACCAATCTCCTACTCGCATATTGATGACGATAGCAAACATTGAAGCTTGGAGCAGCACAACTACAAGCACAAAATACACAGCTACATACACATACACACAATGACATGCATACATACCCCCTACACAAACAAAAATGCAATGGCAAACATAGCTGATCTTTGCACATTCTTGATCATGCATCGTTATGTCAAAATGGTCATGCCTGTAATGGCGTGCCTCATCTTGTTGAGCATAAAAGATTTATTTATTTATTTATTTATTTAAAGCGCCTCTCAGCTAGCCACTAACCCGTATCGCCCCAGCAGTCACACCACCTTTGCCTCAAGGTTAATGGAGAGACGAACTTTAGAGTAATGGCCAGACTTCCAACTGCCTCAAACTTATTAACAAGTCACATATGCGTTTCTGCCTGCTAAGTCAGGTCACACCTACCAGGTTGTGTTCCGGTAACTAGTGGCACGTAAGCTCGACAAAGCATCTGCTTTCGTGATACCGTTTCCGGACATGAATGAGGCTTTTCACTGTGTCGCATGATCTAGCCTTCTGACCAACCGCAGGTCCTTCCGTTTTTCTAACCAGTTGTTACTTTGGTTCACATCGTACCTTGATAATCCTACCCAGTCGGTTCTGTTAAGATACAAGGATTCACAACCAAGCCCAATAACCAGTGGAGTACTTCAATGCATTGGCTTAAGCCCGTTGCTGTGCCTCCTATATAATAACGACTTCACTGACAACGTTTGTCACGGTAAATTATTTCCGTTGGCACAGGACATTAAAGTAGTCTTCTCCTTCAACTTAGCTCAGCTTGATGACGGATTTGCAGGTGCACAGAGTGGGCTCGATGCTCTTGGACGTTGGACCTGCCTAAGGAAAATAGACTTATGGTTTGCCAAGGGTAAGGGTATACCTCACTTTTGCAGTTTGCCACCAGGCGAGCTAAAACTACATGGTTCATCCGTTGCCGAATGCCCTGCAGATGGTGACCACGGCGTACATTACTCCAGCCTGCCTGACCACAGAAAGGGTGAGCTATGACTTAGCATAAGCTCAATCAATCAGTGGTATGTTTTGCAAAGGGATCCTACTTATGGAATGAATGGTAGTCCACTACGTGTCCTGAGTTCGACCAAGTTTGTTGTACCGCTAGAGTGTGTCCATCAGTTGCACTAATGCGAGCGTATAGAAGGTTAGCGTGAGCAACAAAAGTTTACAAATGTCACCTAAGTTCCTCCACCGCTACTTGCAGTGGCAGAGGCAAATAGCTTGGCTTGGAACCCCTGTGGCTGCGCAGATTAAAGGCCAAGCTCGTGTTTTGTTTCAAATATTACCAAGCCCAGTGCTTAAAATATGTAGCATTGTTCTGCAGGTAGTCCTTCCTCGATGTGCTACGCGGAGTGGGCGGCTTTCCATAATCCTGCCCAGGGATCGATACAGCATTCCTTCCAACTTTTATCTACCTAAATACGCTTTTCTAGATGATTGGCTGCCCTTGGGCATCCGGACAACAAAGCCCACAGCGGTGTTTCGTAAGTATCTACTTAACTTTCTAGACATTACTCTCTGAACGCTTGTAGGGAGTTTCGCATATGGAATCCCTATACGGATCTGCATTCCTGAAGACGAGGTGGACCAAGTCGCTATTAAAGAACAACCCCACAAAGCTGCCACAAATTTTGTTGTCGCCACTTCATGGCCGCTTCGCTCTAAGCAAGTGACTAGCTATATCACTAGCCGTTACCTCAACTAGGCTTCAGTTGTTCATTCTTCCTAGTTCAGTAGAAAAACAAACCGAGCGCCACTACTCTCTTTCTTTAGCTTCTACTCCTGCTTGGCTGGCTGTACAACTTCAAAGCACCCACCGCTTTGTACATTCATTTCCTTGGACCAAGGCCTGCTTATGAAAGCAGGTCTTCTTACGACCAAAACACCTTAAGTGACTCCAGGTCATCCGTCGTTTAATCCGGCTCCTGGCTTACACATCGACATTATATCACAAAATCTTCGTGTTTAATCTAAACGTAGCTAAAGCTAAGCGCTACTTATCCTCATCTGCCGTACCGTGCTATGACCCTAAACTTCGTACAGTGGTGCATCTCTATCACTGGCTTCCCTAGCTCAGTTTGCTTTAGCTCACATCACACAGCATGCTAGGAAAACTTAAACCTCTGCCCGCCGCTGCGCTCAGTCACATATCCTCTGACATTATCAACCGTTTTCATGTATGCTTTCATCCTGATATTTCACAGCGGTTTCATTAACTAAACTCTCTTAGTTCACTATAGGAAATTAGCATGCTTCAATTGTCAGGCGCGCATTTGCTATTTAGCCTCACAAGTCCTGCTGTTCTCTTAAATGAATTAAAAATTATTAATTAAGTAAATAAATAGATAGTTCATTATCTAATTTATCGAGGCACACGAAATCCAACATGATCAAAATTTACAAGCTAAAAGGCCTGTCGTGGAGCTTCTACTCAAGTGTTCTATTACCCGGCGTTTGTATATCACCTCCTAGCAATGTAAATACATAAATATTTTATTCTCGACAAAGCTAGGCACGTCTTTTGGGCATTATCAGTATATAGCAATGTTGTATAAGACAGCAGGATTAGCAGCACCAAGAGCAGGAGCAATACGTTTGGAGAAAGTATGGTGGGCCCATATGGCCCAAAGGTTGTAAGAAGTCCAAGTCCACAGAGTGCGAAATGTAGAGATAAGAATCAAACCACTAAGGTAAAGTATGTCGATGAGGAACTAGTCCGATGAGGTTGTGTACACGGTGTGGGGCAGATGAATGCAGCTTGTGGAACAAGGCAAAAACATTTACGAGTAGTGACATTTCACTAGTCAAATATGTAGGAGTATTCGTGCGAGAGCTGATATATGCCCGGAGTTTGTACATGTGGTATCGGTCAACTTGCCAACGTGTGTCAGAGGCGTTGACTATATTGCGTGTCGAGTCACACCCGCCACGTCGCAGTGTCGTTAAACAGACAGTTGTGGCTTTTTGTAGGAAAACGCTTACCAGACGAAAACCTACCAAGTCCTGGAATACTGCCGACTGGGGATATGACATTGCAAAGATTGTATCTGACCGATAACCCTCGCGGATATTCTCAGTCACCTTTCGCCAATTTGTTTTCCATGATTGTGTAGTCTACTTCGGAGTCGACCGCAAGTGGTTGCAGCTGTTGAAGTCAGATGACTCAGCTGACTTGTATTGATTTGCTAAGTTTTCTGGGTTCCTTTATTGCGTTCAGGATTGAGAAGTGTGGATGATTATTTGTTCTGTGTTGATTCCCTGTCAATAGGCGCGTCGCAGGTATATTCTCAGCGGCGTTCCGTGCAGGTAATGTTATCCATTAAAACAAGGGAGAGAAGAAAAACGGACCGAGCAAACTGTCAAGGAAATTGAACAGAACTACCTTAATGTATAAATATAAAACTTATGGTAAAGTTGTGCGGTTTGAAAGCAATGGAGTGACTGGATATGTTATACATCATATCCGTAGTCTTGCGTGCAATAACGGGACCCGATAGTATCTGAATGGGAGTGAAAATGCTGTCCGAAGTGGCCTAGCGTAAGCAAAACTTACCCTCTGTGGAAACCGTGAGTTTCATGCGTGAACCGGTAAATGATTTGGGGGAATAGGAAGAACATAAAGAGTTGTTAAAGGAACGCTTAAGATACAGGTTGAGCGACCGGTTGACATTTGTAGAGCTTATCGTTCGAATTTGTATGACGGTCAGTGAAGTTAATACGCCGGGTTTGAGGCCATGGAAATAATAACGCTACATGTTCAATAATCAGATGCTTGGCAGCTGGGTGAAGAGGTGAGACTGAGTGCCAAAGTTGTGACGAGAATGGGAGTTATATGCTACAGCCGTAGCAAGAATACGGCTGCAAAGCCAGCACTAACGGGACCTGGAATAGCGGAAAAAGTTAGGCAATTCCATAGTGCGGCAAACAAGTCAAGTAGTCAACAAGAAAGGTGATACTTGGAGTCGGCTTAATTATGAGGAAGAAACTGCCTGCTGATAGGCCTTCAACTTTAATAATAGGAACGAGAAGGGCTTTAATGCTGCGGCTTTGGTAAGAAAATAGTTGTAGAGCCAGCGCTGAAATAGACCGGGAATATCAGTATTGTGAACAGCAGACACAAAAGATGCTACTTGTGCCACTCTGATGTGGACATCCACGGTGGAACGTTTAAGTCAAATTGACCGCCAGTTATAATTCACTAATAAGTGAGTTGTTGGCAGCCCTTTCACTTAGTATACAGGAGCGGCACGCTTTATTTGGCTCGGCATAGGCTGACAAGTGAAGTGCTGAATACAGGAGAGAGAACGGAAAGCAATACTTGCGACAGTTGCAGAGAGAAACCGACAGCAGTGCCGGCTCCGGAAGTGACTATGCGTAAGTAAATAATACAGACAGAACCGCCAATTGCTAAGTGTTTTACCCCGGAAGAGATGCCGAACAAGTGTACAGTAGATTATCGTTAAACATAGGGGTGGATGAGACCCGCAGAAGTTCTAGCGCTTAGAATCTGGTGCCGGTGGAATAAGAAAGACATCAGTCCGATGCACGGGAATATGAACAATAAAACAGTATAGCAGCGAATGCGCTGACGCTAGTGGTACCTATACAACCATTAAAGAGGTGTGATACGGAGCGAGGGACGTTAATGTAAGCTGAGAAGCATGATGGTGGAGCCGAGAGACGAAACTCAAGCAGGGACCGGAAATTTCAATTTCCGTGAGGAGGATAAAGCATACAAATAATGAAGCTGGCGGAGACAAATATCATGAAGTTGTGTTCCTTTTACCAATAAGCACGTCGGTCCATGGCAGTCGATGCGCAAAAGAAGAGAGGCATTGGTTGTAGACCTGTGGGCATTCGGAGCCTCAGAGCCCGAACTGCTCCGAAAGCTTAGGAATGGGCGGCACAGTGGAAAAATGATTCTAGCGAGACCTGGGATGTTACGTTGGCGCTATGGGTAATTAGACCAACGTTGAAGAGTTGCGATATGGACCAAAGGTGATGCCAAACAACAGAGGGAGATGCTAATGTGAGAAAAAGCGGTGATAGTGGAGCCGAGCGGCAAGACACCGAGACCGGAAATTTCGGTTTCGGTGTCGTGGACTAAGCATACAGAAAATGAATCAGACGGAAACAGGTCTGAAGCTCTTGCGTTTACCATTGATCATCCTAGTCTATGACAGACGATGTGCACAAGCAGAGAAGCGTTGGTTGGAGACCTATGGGCATTTGGGACCTGAGGTGTGGGGTTGGTCCAAAAGGCTTAAGAATGAGAGGCACAGCAGCAAAGGGAATCTAACGAGGACTGGGATTTTGCGCTGGCGCTATGTGTACCTAGACCACTATTTAGGTGTTACTATATAGACCGAAAGAGGTGCCCAATGAGAGAGGAGACAATATTGTGAGCTAAAGAGTTTGGTAGTGGAGCAGGAGAAGCAAAACTCAAGCAGAGACCGGGAATTTCAATCTGGGTAGGCGGAACCAAGCATACAGTTAATGAATCAGACGGAGACGCGTACAACGAGACTGTTACTCAAAAGTGGGGAGGCCTTGGTTTGAGACCTTTAAGGCATTTGGAGCCTCAGAGACCGGATTGGTCCAAAAGGTTTAAGCAGGAGAGGCCCAGTAACAGAGAGTATCTAGCGAGGCCTGGGATGCTGCGCTGATGTTGGTGTTACCTATACCACCATTGAATGGTCGCGAGTTGGACCACAATAAATGACAAACCAGAGTGAGTTATGTTATTTTGAGCTGAGGAATATGATAGTGGAGCCGAGGGGCAAAACTTTATCAAAGACCGGAACATCTAACATCAGTAGCCGGACCAGGCATACAGATAATGAATCAGACAGAGACAAGTATCCTGAAGCTGTTACTATATGGACCGAAGGAGATGCCGAATGAGCGAGGAAGACATTATTGCGAGCTAAAAGGGTTGGTAGTGGAGCAGAGAGGCAAAACTCAAACAGAGACCGGAAATTTCAGTTTCGGGATTGAGGAATAAGCATGTAGACTATGAATCAGACGGAGACGAGTATCATGATGCTGTTACGTATACCAATAAGAACCTAAGTCGATGCTCAGAGAAGAGGCTTTCGTAGCGCCCCGAAAGATAACACTTATTTCTCATGTACCATTTAATTTTTGACCAATGGTATATTATGCTTTCTTGTCTTAGTCGTCCTTACAACCGGCCCGATTCTCGTCGTGCTTGTAAGTTCCCGCGCTCACGTGTTTGCTCTTGTCTAGCTTCATCCGTCGGCGTTTTCTTATAGCCCATCGAATACAGTCCGCTTTGTCCGACTCCAATTGCCTACTGATATCCGCGCTTTATTTCGCGCTCCGTATCGAACTAGTATTAAGTAGTACTACAAGTTGGTGACCCCGATTCGCAAGCGCAGATTCGACCTATTTTCCTCGTTTATGTTTTTTGATGTTTGCTTCTTTTCCTCGATTATATATCTGTATTCAATTGTTTCCTGAATAACTTTGGTACCTTCAACTTGTTTTTGTTTACCACATATCTTCTCGGCTCAGAGTGGCGTCTGAGTCCGTTCGCAGCGTAAAAAGGATTATTTTGGCTTTTCCAAGTTTCATGGAACACAGCCCAGAGGTATGGTTTACGATATTTTAGATCAAACTGGAATATAAGGGCCTTACGGCGGACCGTCCGAGGTTCAATCAGCTCGTCCCACGCCTTCCTTCGTCGGTTCTAACCCTGATTGAGGAAGTTCTACTCCGCCCATCGAATGTGGCAAAGTATGAAAGGATGAAGCAAGCAGTTTCGAATGGGATGCGTCCCAGGGCACGAACTTGATTTGAAGAGCCCAATGGTCCCAAGCTTGGAGATGGCAAGCCGTCGGCGTTGCTCCGGGATTATCAGCGCATCGCTGGTCCCTTATTTATGATCGAAGAAAGGATAAAGGAGCTGTGGTTTGCACGTCTCCCAGAGCCATTGCCGATAATGCTGTCCATGTTTGTAGGTACACACCTAAAAGAATTAGCTACCGAGGCAGATGCTGCTTACGAACCTCTTCCGCAGCGGACGACCACTAGCTCCGGTGACGTATTCTCACCGATGAAAGCCGAAACTCATATTGGCTCTCAGTCCTTAGGTCGATCTGACTCTAAAGACGAGGAAATTGCGCTACTTCGCAGCAAGATAGCAGCAATGAAGGCTTCGAAGCGGCGTGTGCCACTGTCAAGTGCTGACCATGTTTTGGCTATCGTTCATTGCGGCTCGTCTGTGCCTGCATCGAGTACTTCTCGTTCGGCACGGAAGCGCAACCTTTTCGCTGCAACTTCGCAGTCAGCTGATACCAAACCATCAGAAATATGTCGGTATCACCGCCAACATGGGGGAAGAGCTAGACGTTGTCGGGCTGCCTGCATTAGGCACTACCCGGCCGCTTCAGGGAAAGCGAATAGCCCGCATCCTAGCACGACAAATATATCGGTCAATAACCAAGCACCTCGCCTGTTTTACGTTAAGGATCGACGTTCTTCCATCACCTTCCTCATCAACAAAGGAACGGAAGTCAGGGTCAACCCAGCGACCGCTAACGACAAACACTCTTCGTCTACGTACAATTTGCGTGCGGTCAACTATTCTCCGGTAGCTTCATTCGGTCAGCGCATGATGAATCTGGACCTCAGTCTTCGCCGAGATTTTCAGTTGGTCTTCATGTTTGCGTCTGTACCCTTCGCAATAATCTGTATCGACTTCCTTCGACATTTTGGGTTGCTTGTTGATGCTAGTCGCCACAGACGTTTAGACAAGCGCACTAAACTATGAGTCGAAGGCGTTCTTACGGACACCTTGATAATCAGTCCGGTTTTTCGAATCGACAAGGTCCCATCAGCTTATGCGAACCTACTGTCTAAATTCCCGCGACGGGTACGACCAGCTGCAGAGATTCCGCCAGTCACGACAGAGGTTGCTCATCACATAATCACGCGTGGTCAACCAGTTAGCGCACGACCAGGACGGCTAGCTCCTGAAAACCTACGTGCAGCGCGAGCTGAATTCAACCAAATGCTTCAGCTCGGTATCGTCAGCCGTCCAACAACCCATGGACGTCGCCTCTGCACATGGTTCCGAAGAAGATCATGAGGGACTGGCGGCCTTGCGGCGACTATCGAACCTTGTATACAGTTACCAAGACCGATCGCTATCTGATCCCACACATAGTGTATCTCACCGCCAGTCTGGCAGGCAAAAGTATCTTCAGCAAAATCGACTTGGCACGCGCATACAACCAACTTCCGGTAGCGGAAGCGGACATAGCTAAAACTGCCGTGAAGACTCCATTCGGTTTGTTCGAGTTTCTGCGCATGCCATTTGGCCTAAAGACTGCCACGCAAACCTTTCAGCGCTTCAACGACCAAGTTTGTCGCCGTTTAGACTTCGCTTACGCGTACCTTGATGACATTTTAATCGCGAGCTCTTCACGAGAAGAGCACATGCGCCACATACGAACACCTTTTGACCGTTTATCTCAACACGGGGTGACAATCAACGCAGAAAGTGGTGTCAACTCAGTAAATTCACTTGGCTATCGTGTTTCCTCTGCAGGCGTCGTGTCACTGCAGGATAAAATTCAAACCATCCTCGACTTCTCCGAGCCTCATATTTTCAAGCAGCTCAGGCGTTTTGATGGGCTTGCCAACTTTTACTGACGGTTTGTACCCAACGACGCCTTGCAGCTGTAATCCCTCACAAACCTTCTCTGAGGGAAACTCAAGAAATTCGAATTTCCAACCGTAGCACGCGATGCTTTTAAGTTTCTGAAAGTGGCCGTCGTCAACATGGCTTCTTTGGCGCATCACGATTCGGCCGCCTTACTCTCCTGTAGTACTGACGCCTCGGACGTGGCGGTCGGCGCTGTTTTGCAGCAACGATTAGCTGACCCGTGGTAGCCCTTAGCGTTTTTCTCCAAACGTCTACAAGCTACCAAATCTTGCCACAGCACGTTCAATAGTGAACTACTAGCCGTATATCTTGCGGTACATCACTTTCGACACGTCCTTGAAAGCCGCTCCTTTGTCCTCTTCACCGACCACAAACTCCTAAATTATGTGCTTGGCTGGACTACCGACCGATACTCTCCTAGAGAGTCGCGCCACCCTGACTATGTCGCTCAGTTTAACGCCGATACACGTCATGTCTCAGGTGTGCACAAAGCCGTAACCGATGCACTTTCCCGCAGCCAAGCTACCTCCGTTGACGTTGGCCCTGCTATCGACTTGGCAGCCTTGGCCACAGCACGACCCAACGACCATGAGGTTCATCTACTACGCAAGCCTCCCTCATTGGACATACGACCCGTTCAGCTGGCAGCACCAAACGGCACTATACTCAGGGATTTATCTCTGGGCAAGCCGCGCCCAGTAGTTCCAGGCGACTTTCGGCAGACCGTGTTCGACACTTTGCACGGCCTGTCTTATCCAGGCGTTTGTGCATCGGTTAAACTCGGAACCGCACAAGTCGTTTGGCGCAATGTTAACCGGGGCGTCCGTACTTGGGCAGCTGCTTGCCTTCTGCGTCAAAGCGCGAAGGTGCACAAGCACACGAGAAGCCCGTTCGGCACATTTCCCATGCCGAACGCACGGTTTTATCGCGTGCATGTCGACCTCGTAGGTACTCTGCCGCCTTCGCAAGGCTCTGTATATTTACTAACTTGCATTGATCGATTTACTAGGTGGCTAAGGCCGTCCCTATTCCAAATTGATTCTCAGAAAGGGCAGCGAAATCTTTTCTGGAGCGTTGGGTGGCTCAGTACGGCTGTCCCGCCGTCGTGACCAGTGATCCAGGGTCACCTTTCTCACAGAGATTTGTCACATTGCTTAAAGATTTAGGCCTTCGCCCCTTTCAGACAACGGCGTATAATCCGACAGCTAACGGCAAATTGCAAGGTTTTCACAGACAGTTGAAGGCAGCGCTACGGCCGCACACAGCTCCTTCATGGTCTGAAACAATTCTCCTCGTTCTCCTAGGCTTAAGAAGCACGGTTAAAACCGATTTCGACGCCACACCGGCGCAGCTAGTCTACGGCTGCACGCAGCGGTAGCCCGGACAGCTGGTAGGACCGGCCCAATGTACTTCCACTTTTGACTACGGAAGTTACAATGATCGATTGGCTCACCAGCTGCGTGAGCTACGTCCACCCGCACCTCGAGAGCAGCAGACAGCAGTGTACGTGCCCGAGAAGCTGTCTAGGTGCTCGCACGTCCTTCTTCGCGCAGACGGTGTACGACAGCCTCTTCAGTCGCCGTACGTAGGACCTCTCAAAGTGCTACACCCTTCAAGGAAGATATACAAAATTCACTGCGGTGGTCGACGCGAATGGCACCATCGGCCGTCTACAACCCGCTTTTACGGAAGAAGCCACCTCGCCTACTTCGTCTAGTAGTGTTTCGTGTGACGTCACAACTCACCGCACCAGTTTTTCGCATGCTAGTGCAGTGCAACCAGACCACGGTCACTGTCCACAAGCGTTATCCGTCCCGACATCTCTTGAATCTAGTCCGCCGCCACCCACGACCAATCGCTGTGGTAGGGAGGTGCGTATGCCCGTTCATTTCTCGGACTATGTACATGTAAAAACCTATAGCTTTGTAGATATTGTATATATTTGCCGCATTTTGGCTGATTAACTTTTTGAAAACAAACAAAAATATCAAAAACCTTCGAGGCAGCCAGCAACTGAGAAACCATCTTCCCCAAGATATCAGTCGTCGATGGGGTCTGCGGACATGGCTAGGCTACAACAGCCACGAGTAAACCGTTACCTACTTAAAGCTCCCAAGTTAGGAGCCCGCGCCCCGACTTACCAACAATCGCCCAACACACCTGGCTCGATACCATCTATTCCTGGCCATAGTTCTTACCGTACTCCCCATCGTACAAGAAGTACCAAAGCTGCAGGCGCCACTATAAACAACCACTTTGCAACATCTGGACAACCCCAGTTTGTGAATCTACATGGCATAACCGCACACAACACGGCCCCCTATACCACCGTCCCCTTTTTATGGGACACTACAGGGTATGATCCACTGCACCCAACTCATCAAGAGCTAGCGCCTTCCCTACTTTATCTCCGCAATCTTCTATATTCATTACAGCCCCCTCCAAACCGCTGGTTTCAGCCATTCGGGTAGATCCAGCAATTCCCAAGTTTCCTCTTGGCATTTCGATGGCAAATACTCAGCAGTATCAAACTTTGTCATCCCCTGATCTCACATATGCGCAGCGTTCACCTAATATACGCAACTCTATCTCCCCAAACACCTCGCTGCCCCCTTCTCTCCGACGAAAATGGAAATTGCCCACGTTTGCCCGCAGTCAAAGCTCTCATATAACGATCCGCTTTGGCCCTCAAAGTACATTGTTGTTCCGGTCTTTCCCCCATCGCGATGTTCCATCCATCCACTCTCGGTCCATCCTAGGGACCACATTAGCCGCCCCATCTCCGTCTTATTGCCACCAACCCAACCATGCACAGGAACTGACAATAAACTACCGCATGACCTACATGCCGACCAAAATAGTAATGCTCCTACTACCACAACCTCCTTACGTGGCAGTATAAAAGTTCCTGCGCAAAGGAATGAGCCATTAGACCCATTACCTTTCCGAAGCATTATTTCGCAGTCGTCTAATAACTCCCTAGCAGACAACCTGTGGGATCACAATAACCTATATGGCAAGACACCTCAGTGCACCTCTCCAGATCGCTGTGAGGTACTAACTGCAACAAGAGTATTGCCTGCACGGAAAACATCTGCCTCACTCTATACGGACTCCTCCGTTATGACACGCAGGGATTCTACACTGGACCCCGACCTCACTTTCTCTAAGGATGTACGCAGTCGAACCTGCAGTATGCTCCTTATCAATGCAAGATCCATGAACCACAAAATGCACTACATCGGTCTTTTGTTCTTCTCTCCTCTCCACAAATCGTTCTGATCACAGAAACATGGCAATCCTCAAGCACCCCTGACAACAACTTAAATATCCCCGGGTACACCACGTTCTGCAATGGACGCAACAACCAACGCGGAGGAGGATGCCTTATTTACTTAAGGGACGACTTTGGTGCCTCTGAATTTGAGTTGTTACCGATTGGAGACCCAGAGGATTCAATCTGGATCCAGACCAATGGGGGTACACTTGACCTCCTTATTGGTTGCGTATACAATCCCCCACATACCTCTAATACCAAGATTAAGGAACTAGTAAACCTCTTCAATGACGTCTCCACAATGTCCCCACGCTACAAGATAGTGGGTGGTGACTTTAATATGCCACATGTTTCTTGGAATGGCCAGAGTGCACCACTCAAATACAGAGGCTTTGTTGACACCATCTATACGAACAATTGGATTCAACACGTCTATGTTCCGACGAGGCTGCGTAATACTCTTGACCTAATTTTTACGCTTGGCATCTTGGATGCTGTTGCTAGCATTAACGACAACATCCCAGGAAGCGACCATAAGGTAGTTCATTTATCATTTACGCTCTCTGTCTCATCCTATCGCTCAATTAGTCTAACTGGTGAATCGCGAATATTTAAAGGCATTAACTGGGATAAGTTTTCTCTGCTTGTCCGATCAGCTAACTGGGATACCTTCTTCTTGTCCACTGATGTGGACGCAGCCACTCATGAACTCTACAACCACATCACCAATTGTCTAGACATGGTCGCTCCGCTAATGCACAGCCGCAGGTCAAAACCGATAAAGCGTTCATCCCATCTAAACAAGGTGCTGGTGAAGCTCCGGAAAATGCGCCACCAATACTCTATGACGCATGATTTCCATATACTTGTTCGCATGAACAGAGTCATAGACAACTGGCAGCACTCTCAGGTGATGGTTAAGCTAGCTGAAGAGCGCGCCGCCTATAACAGCAACAATAAAACCAAGTCCCTCACTCAGCTATTGAAATATAGAAACAATCGCACAGCAGCATCCATCACCTCCCCAAGACTCTCTGATGAGTCCGTAATCAGCGATCCTAAGGAAATAGCTGAAATCCTCAATCGCCACTTCTGCGATTGCTTCACTGACATCAACGGGATCTTGCCAACCGCTGTGCCCAAACTTTCCCACGACTCGCTAGACATTATTACCTTCGACCTACGTTCCATAACCCGAGTAATCAGATCACTTAAGCTATCACTACACCCTGGCCCTGATGGTCTCCCATCTGCACTGCTGATACTCGGTGGTCAGGACATTCCTGTTCTGCTGCTTAACTTATTTACACTCTCAATGCAATTCGCCGTATATCCAAACACGTGGAAGCATTCTATATTCATCCCTAGACATAAACAAGGTAGCCGTCAAAACGTAGAAAACTACCGCCCCATCAGCCATACGCCTATTGCCTCGAGAGTAATGGAAAGGATTGTTAAGGAGAACCTGCTGAACTTTCCGCTTAGTCGCAACCTTATCAATAGACAACAACACGGATTTTTACCGTCTAAATCTTGTCAGACTTGCCAATTTGAGTTTCTTAACAATGTGACTGCGCAGATTGAGGCTAAACAAACACTAGTCATTATCCTCTTTGATATGAGAAAAGCTTTTGACAGAGTGCCACACGCGGAATTATTAGTAAAGTTAGAATCCTATGGAATCTCAGACCGCCTGCTCTCATGGTTCCAATCTTATCTCTCATCTCGCACGCAATCAGTAAAGATGTACTGGACTCGGACCCAAAGAGAAATAAAGCTGAATAAATGATGATCAAAAATGACAAGA
>OX104069.1:85186206-85222204 GCA_944474145.2 Dicrocoelium dendriticum | reverse complement strand
TCGGCCTGAGTATTCTCCTTTGCCGGTTCATCCATACATTTGTTATTGGCGTTAGTGAACGGAAATATTGACAATTGCAAAAGCTATTTTGGTAGCTGTAGTTTGTTGCGAAGCGTTAGACAAATAAGAATAAGTTGGAACAGCTTCATGTGCACAGATACATATGTAAACTGGATATAACAAGGAGTATGTTTATGCCTGATTCTGAAAAAAACATGTGGTTATCTACGTATATATATTTATATACGCATCCATCTGAATATGCTACGCATGCAGGTATGGATGTATATATATATATTTGTATATATATATTATACGCATGTTTAGATATATATATATATATGTATAACATATATAATAATATATACACATATATAAATTTTTATTTATCGCATTTATGTACGTATACGTATGCATACTTGTGCGTATATATGGACATATTCATACATACCTACGCACGTACATTTCATTACCGTACATGATATTACATACAAAGATACACACCAGCATAAATATATTTCAGAACCAGGCATAAACTTACGCCTTTTTCAATCCCACTTACCTATGTATCTGGGCATATGAAGAGATTGCAGCTTATTCTTATTTGCCTAGCAATTCGCAACAAACTAGACCTACTAGCACAGCTTTTGCACTCGTAAATATTCCCGTTAACTAACACTAATAACAACTACCATTCAGTCTGCAGTGAAAAAGTAGCACATGTGGAATCGCAGGCTGCGGTGCCGTTCTGTCTGATAGAGCGTATGAAATGGTTAGCGCATTAGGTTCCACGCGTGTAGGATGATTTAACCCATGACGACCCATAACTGGCTGGAGAAATGTTAGCCACTGATGAGAAGTACCGAGGTGCAGGAGGTGGAAAATGGCTTTAATGGAAGAAGGACAGCAGTACTCCACCAATTTGTAGATCTCACGTACATCTGGAAGGAACCATTACCCTTGCGGTAGGTTAGTGAACGTATGACGGTCCAATGAGCTATAGACGTAAGTCGGCCGAATTGTGATTAAGAGCAATAGGTAGGGCTGATGGGGTGATATGGAAGGTAATGCCCCCGATAGAGTTACCAGATGCAATGCTGCGGGAATGGCATGTTAAACGAAATAGTGATATCTGATTGTTAATGTGTGCTGCACATTCGCTTCATGCATATGACTTATGAGGCCGTGTTGCCACGGAATATGTGATCATCGATATGACGAGATCACAGAGAGAATACATCTAGTAAACGCTGCTCCATTCTTTCCTATAATTACCTTCGGAAACAGCGCAACAACAGGTTAGGGTCCACTGCATGACATTTGTGTCTGTAGGGGAAGCAAACCTGAGTTGCGCTGCACCACCTGCAGGTACCACGACACACCCCATATGCAACCCAAACCCAAATGTATCAGCCGTGGAGGCATGTGGATGGGTGCGGGTTTAAGCAATGGAGCCGGTCCACACTCCTTTACAGGGAACACGAGCACTTTGGATTACGGGGAATGAAGCGCATAGAATGCGGAGGCTGGGCGGTGCTGCGCTCCAGGCGTACGGCACGGAACCATTGTTTGAGTGGGATACGGACAACACGCCCGTGAAATCCTTCCCCTCAAACAAAAGCCATGGATAAGTGTACAAATACAAAGTTGGCTAACAGCTAGGCAAGCGATCGATGCAAGGCAAGGCATGAAAAAGGGGCGTGCATAGGGAACCGGAGATGTGCATGCCGACTGAGTGAACTTATGAAGACCCTTGAACGTAGTAATAAGAGGCACTTATGAAGGGTACATATAGCTCTAAGGTCAGCATGTCGGTTAACGCCATAGGTGTAACCATGCCTTACGGCTGACACGTACGTCGTCAGGGCTATTGCAAACCAGATACACAGTGAGGTGGTGGATGTTAATAGTACCCAAACATGTGCAGGGAGACGTGACGTGCAGTACATAGATATGTACGCTGCAATGAGTCCCTGGAGTAAACCTTATGCCTGTAGGTGTACAGCAGTGGTAAAGCGAAACAGTATTTGGGGAAACAAATGCACGCAGCAAGTATGATTGCGACGTTCACGAGAGGTTACTAACCTCTGGTATTGCAACGTGTTTCATTGAGGTTAATGCCTTAACTCTGACAAATGGGAATAGTACTCAATCAGGGGTGTACGGCAAGCCACAATACGTCAAAGATACACGGTGTCGTTGTCCTTCATAGGGGGAAAAGGAAATGGCTTTCTAAACCGTACCACGAAAAGTTGATGCAACGGTGGCATATGATGTTTAAACCATTCACAAATATTGGTGACCTCGCGGGTGA
Organism: Dicrocoelium dendriticum; assembly: GCA_944474145.2. Classification (NCBI taxonomy): domain Eukaryota; kingdom Metazoa; phylum Platyhelminthes; class Trematoda; order Plagiorchiida; family Dicrocoeliidae; genus Dicrocoelium; species Dicrocoelium dendriticum. Next base: position 85,219,890 of record OX104069.1, on the reverse strand, counting down.
GCTGATTAATGGCTCGTTACCCAGGAAACGAGAACACTGAGAAATGTTTCGCGGATACTTCACAAAATACCTCCAATGGAGGGACGCGGCATTAATGAGGGTGGTTAGTAGTGACTCACCTGTTCGGCGTGGGCTAACTGACGGTGTAGGGTTGCTGGAAGGTACGGATTACCGCTTGCGGATGCAGGTAAATTCGGTCGTTGGAGGAAAACCTATACACTGAAACCTATTGTGTGTCAGTGCTGTACCGCCGCCGCCCAATATGAGGATGGTTAGCATGGTGCGTGCAACAAACGACGCAGGAGGATAAATGCATGACGTACGCAATGAAGATAAATGGACCTCGTTAGGCATTTGATGACAAGGCATGGCATGACAAGAAGGAGAGGATACCTATGAGGAGGCTCAGTGGCAGCGTTAGGTACGAAAGCAATGGCCGGGGCATACCACTGTGGCTCTGAATGAGAACTTATAATAAGAAACCAATGGTACCCTTGGATAGGTATCACAGATGCATCACATGGCTAATGCTGTACGTGGTGGTGAGTCATTGGCATGGTGAAGTGGGCAAGTGGCACCCCGGGTGTGGTCATGCGACAACGGCAATCCTAAGGTTTGAAAGCACAGGTAAGCGAAGAATAGAGTGCATCACTCACCATCAACCGTTGGCTAGTGCGCGTGCTGTTACTTATCAAAATGGAAGATGCGTTACACCGGGCGCCTGTCATTGTATAAGGGTGGTAAACGGTAACAGCGCATGGTGGAACAAATCCACGCGACAAATAGGAATGCGATGTTCACAATGGGTTACTAACCTGTGGTATTGCAAGGCGTTTGGTTGACTTCCATGTCCCCACTCTGGTAAATAAGAATGGTGCACCGGCGAGCGTGTACCTCAAGCGTTACTGCCTCATAGATACCCGGTGACGTTATCCTTCATAACGGCTAAATGCAATGGTGTTCTAAACCGCACGGCGAAATGTTGATTCACTGCTGACATTTGATGTTTAAATTATTCACAAATATTCCCGACCTCGCGGGTGAGCTGGTTAATGGCACGTTACCCACGAAGCCAGAACACTGAGAAATGGTTCGTGGATCTTTACAACAAGTGGCGATACATTTCCCTGAAACTTGTGCATTGTAACGCTCTATGTGGCAGTGATGTCGCGCCGCCGCCATACGTGCGAAGGTTAGCAAAAGCAAACGGAGCTTTCCGTAGATTACTTCTGATCTCATCCTTAATGGCAATGTCCCTTATACAAGTCCACAGGTGGGTACATTTCTAAAATAGGTACGATATAACCCCAAATGGTCCGCGCAGGTGATCCCTGCCTACGTTGGAGGAATGAGAAAAATGATCCTTTCCCAATCGTTAGGGACGCTTGGGGCGCCTCCCGGTGAAGTTTATGGTGAAACCACAACGTACGAACGCATGATCAGCGTCAACACAGGTACTGACTAGCTTCCGGTCATCTGCGAATATATAGCAGGAACCCACAAGAATAGGCGCGTGGTCATTTATAAACATAAGAAATCACAATGCACCCAGTACCCAAGCTTGCGGGACACAGCTGTAAACAAGAGCAACACTGGAAATCGCTTTCCCAACCCTGGCTCAGAGTGTGCGTCCACGTAAAAATTCAGAGCCATATTAATAGTTGAGGAAGCAATGCAAACCACGTCACGGTTGCATTTAAAAATCCATGGTTGACTGAGTAAAAGGCAAGACTGAAGTCCATATAGCACACCTCTACCAACATCGCGCTATCAAGACATTGGGTAATATTGTCTGAAAAACACAATAAATTGGTAAGCCAAGACTTCTTTTTAAGAAAGGCATGTCATTCCTTTCTAAGAAAGGCATGGTGCTTAGTGTAGTGCTAACAGATATTGTTCCTTATAAGCTTTTCTAAGCACTTCAGCATGATGCGTCAAATTAACGGGTCTATATTTAAGCCGCACCGAGTTAGAACCCCCTTATGAATGGCAACAGCTGTCGCCACCTTGAAATCATGTAGCAGCTTGCCTTCGTGAAGACCGCTTGACTAACCCCGCTACAGCACACTGAAGGATATCAGCCACTGGCTTAACTACGGCGGGTTCTACACTATCAGGACCAGCTGACTTATAACGGTTCCAAATGGCCAGCACTGTGAACACCCCCGGCTCACTGAGAATAAGTTCCAGCATTGTGCCGTTAGTTGAGCAGAGCGGTTGTGATGGCAAGCATGACCCACTATCCCTCGGATGCATATTTTGATAGACACGTAGCAGCGCCTCCTGTTTAGCAACGTCATCTACAGTGTGGGTACCGTCCTGTATAGTTAGACAGCCGACCACCTCTCTTAGAGAAGCCTTTTAATGCACATAACTGCAATAACATATGGGATCTTTTTACGCAACGTTGGCCAACCTACACTCAATACAACATTTAGTGTACCACACGCTTAGTCTCTTTAGGCACGGTTGTTTCCTCTCGGAAGTAGTGCCCCAGGGGATAACACGATTTCGTACCCTTTCATTGCCATCGGCTGCCTGAGATGATGAATGAACGCTGAGCTGCTGGTACGCATTACAGGATGATGACTTTCCTTGCCTCGCCCGTCTGGCATTGCTGGAAAAACTGCCGAAAGTTTTCCATGCACATGAGCTCTGGTTACGAAGCAACTCCTGCACAATGTCCGGTCCATGCGCACAGTTGCTACTAAGGGAGTCGTGCGCCCCTGAGACATGAGTAACTGGATCAAAAGTCTGATGGTGTACCAAGCGAGAACTAATGTCCGGTAAGCACACGCAATGGAAGGAAATGCAATTACGTTGGAGTTTTCGGGCATAAACATCAAGGTTTCGTCGATTACGGACCCACCCACTTCACCTATGTCCTCGTGCTGCAACCCTTGTAGGGGAGACGCGAGGCCGTGGGACAGCGGGCGGCCCTGAAAAAGGCGATTTGGTCGTTCACGAAGACAAGGATGTTAGGGAGCAAAGACCAATACCAACTGGACGTGCTATGGCGACTTACTATTCCGTGGACACCGCAACCGGATGCACTTCATCTACGAGATAATCTGTGCTGTGAAATCGGGGTATGGAAGTGTTAAATTACTTGGAAATGTGAAGCAAGGGATGTCGTGTTAACGTGGACGGTGGCTAACGGGGCTGCGATGCTTGGAGCTGCCTGTGCTTACCGTAGCTGTGAGAGAGAAAGCGATTAGCGTAAACGTACTTAACTGCTGTCCTGACGAACGGGTGTAACACTTGATGCAATCGCATGGCATGGCAAGGCGGAAGCAATATGTGGGAATACGCCCAGTGGCATTCTTACGTCGGAAGGCAATTAGCGGGGCATATCACTGTGGCACGGAAAGAGAAGTTATCACAGCAGACCAACGTTAACTGTGAATAGGTTTCAATGATGATTCACATGGCGGAGACGATACCTGGGAGGTGGCTGAGTGGCGGTACTACGTTGCAAGGCAGTGTTCGGCGCATATCCCTGTGGCTCTGAAACAGAAATCACGGAAAACAAATGGTACCTGTGACTACGTATGAAGGATGCATTAGATGGCGGGGGCAACACCTGGGAGGTGGCTGAGTGGGGGCATTACGTCGGAAGACTATGTGCGGCGCATATCACTGCGGCTCTGAAAGGGGTTATGTTGAAAATAGTATCGACACCTGTAACAATGTGGCAAGGAGACAACAAATGGCGTAGGCATCATCTAAGAGGAGGCTTAGTAGCATGTTGCAGTATCACGGTAATTTGCGGCGATCGTCCCCGTGGTTCTGAAAGAGAGGTCATCGCGGGTAAACAATGCCAACTGTGACTAAGTGTCATGAAAGTATCACGTTACGTCCAAGGTATATTGGAACACCTTCTTTGGCAGGGAAGTTGGGCCGGGTGATGCGGACCTGCTCTAAGGTTCATTAGGGGGAACGGGATAGTTATCAGCGCAGATTAGTGCAACGCAGCTCCGGCTTACACGGCACGTTGTTCACTTCTCTTTTACACGGCTTTTTATCAAGGGAAACTGCAATGCCGTCCGCCATAACACCAAAGGGCATAATGGATGCGCGTGCAAATGAGGCATACCTGCAAAGGGTATCATCCAAGGCCGTTGCCGCAGGTTCCACGGGCACCACGACGAGCAAGAGAAGCAAACGAAATCCACGGCACCCCGTTGCGGATGTGGATGAAACTGGTGTTTGTGTTGAATTTACTGGGCGGAGGTCATTCACCTCTGTTGCTTGCACGAAGTTGGGCACAGCGCATCCCGACCTCGATGCTAACCGCCACGTGACAAATGTGAGCACATTGGAGCCGCCACTGCCGAATGAACTCCCAAGCGCAAGCACTGCCGCGTGTTATGTATACCCGACGCACTTTGGAAGGTGGGCAGGTAACTAACCAATAAGGCCCATCAAACCGACAAGCCAGAAATGTTGATGTCCGAAAAAGGGATATGAAGACATTTCCTGCGAACTCGCGGAGCTGTGTGAACACCGAAGCCACTGAAGCCACCACCAATGGAAAGGAAACGGCACTACTGCAGCGTTTAGATATTAGGCTGTTTCATGGTTCATGATACTGCTTACCCTATCAACGACGCAGGTGAAGACAGTGAGCAAGGAGGACCACTCCGACAAATACTCCTTCAGATGATTGTATTCATTATCCACTCTGTTCCTCGTACGGCATCCAAAAGGCACAGCAGCCCTGTCTGTGAGCCGCCCAAGAGTCAGCGTGTTGGAGCCAAGTTGCACACAAATACCAGTAGCATTCCGGATTACCCAGTTGCACGGCATTCAGTAACCCATCAAATACCGACTCATCAAGAGTATATATCAGGTTATGCAGCCACGCGCGTAACTGGATTCGACGAGCATCGTATACCCCACGTATGCGACCGCAACGTCGAGTCATGTCTACTTTAACATGGTACCGGCCGAACACGAACTTCGCGTTGGGATAGAGATATGGAAACACCCGCACCACCGTACGGCAAAGTATGCTGCTAGACACCATCTCCCGCATCGCCTCCACCCCTTGCCCATAGCTGTATGACGTCTCATCCGGTAACAGGGAGTAGAAAAAGGAAATCCCTAGACCCATGAGGTCCACGAACATGCAATGCCAATGGAAGCTAATTTGTGCCATCTCCCAGCTAGCTTTTGAATTGTGTAGCCAAGCCAACATCTCGCGTGGCTCAATGACTTATGCTGCTGGAATGTTAGCCTCTGCCTCTTGCTGGCATACGTTCGAGATTTAGTTGGGGACCTAGGGAAAGGTCACCACTGACGAGCTCTAACAGGGCGAAACGCTTCCGGTAGCTTTGCGGACTATGCTGTGCTATGTAGCTTGTGAGCTACTGGTATGAATAGCCACTGTCACTGACAGTGGCTGACCTGCTGGGTCATAGCATCCCCTTGCTCTTTTAGTGTGTTGTTCGTTTGCATGTGATTCGACAGCACAAAAGCTTGCAACTTCCGTAGGGTTTTACAGGTTAGCTCCGCGAATATTTTCACTGCGCTGCAATGAAGTTAGAATATGTAGCCCCGAATGTTTGGAGTCTGAATTGCAATTTGTTACACAGGCACTGTGGGCAAATATCTATCCTGCAGCCTTTATCACATATCACGGCCGCTCGATGAAAGGGAACAAACAGAAGCCGCCTACCTTGTCAGCACCGTTTGTCTATCTTCGTTTGCCACGCAAAAGTAATGTCGTGGCAAAGCAAGTCGAACACGTATAGCCACAGTAATTTGATAAACATTCAATGCTGCCAAAATGGTCCTCCTTTGGACAAACAGAAAGTTACAAACGCTTCTGATGAAGTCAACCCAACGGATCTCCGCCATAACACATTGGGTTTACCACTTGGTCTTGGCTGAAAAAGAGGTTACAGTGGCCGAACAGAACGGTCTTTGCTTAACCGGGTCGGCAAGCACATGCCGAAGTGAGTTCTTGTCGGTACAAGAGGTATAACACTAGGACAGGCGCTGCGTTTCATAACGCCGGTCCCATGGATTGCTAATCACCCACATAACACGTGCCGTCAAGTTGGCCCAGTCTTAGCGTTTGTGGCTATTTATCGAAATAATATTACTAAAATATTCAAGTTCGCCGAGGCTATGGCCAGCACTCACAATCACCCTGACCTTAGTACACAAAACACTTGACTACCACACTGAAACTTCTGTGATGACCACGACCCTTGTTTCGTCAATTCTTTTTGTTTTAGCCTTTGGATCCCGGTTCATACGCCATCTTCCTCTCAGCATTCAACCTACCGATTCTTTCCATCCCTGATCGTGTGGCATGTTGCGCATTTGCAGCTGACCACAGAGCCTTAACTGTTAGCATCCTGCCAATTCCGTCTTCTCCGTTTATGGTTTATAGGGATACAAGGGACGCAGTGCTTCGACTTATCCATGCGATTTAACATTCTAAGGCAAACCTTGTTAATTTCTACACCAAAGCTTGCTTTGTAAATACTCAACGATATTCAGTTGCTTGCATACGGCCTGCTGGTCACTTCACTCTCTAGGTGGATTTCTGCTTGACTCGGGAGTTGTCAGCTAAGGAAGGAAAGCTACCAGTGCTTTGTTCTACAAAGTAAATCCCGTTTAAAATGCCAATTCATTGCTCATTCGCGCTCTCGACTATTGCTAATCTTTGCTGTCATCTTTCTACTCACACAGAAGATCGGTGTCGACACTTTCACTAGCGGCGTCTGTGACTCCACATCCTAGGCGTGAGGTTGCACTCCTCCCCATTAGAGAAGTACCTGGCTGCCAGGCTTAACAAAGACTTTTCGTGGTCAAGTCAGCCGAACAAACCTTAACAAACGTGCGGAGATTATCTTTTCTACCACAAGCCTGCGACCTTCCTATACCTCCATGAGTTGATTCTTCGTCATATGATTGCCTCTCTTGCTCCGAGCTGCAACTTTTGCACACCGGTGATATTTTCTGGGTCAATAGGTAAGGAATGCAGCTCAATCTCCAGTTCATTAAAACATTTTGTTGTGATGTAGTGGTTTGCCAAAAAGGAACTTGATATACCTGTGTCCACTCAGGACCGTACTTCCCAACGGCTGGCGTCAATCATATTTATTGACGAAACGCAACGCTTTCTTGAGGTATTATCGGATTGTGTACCAATTTCTTCAATTAGATATAACTACAAAAATATAGCAGCTTTAATACCATCTTACCATTCGTCAGCTATCCCATATCTATCGCTATTTTTTTCATGCCCTAATATTCCGTCCGAAACTCTACTAAAAGTGTACGCTATGAGGGTAATGTGTTCCCGATTTATTAATATACATTTTTGCATCGCATTTGAGTCACGCTATGTCGTTAAAGCCTTGTGTTTTAGCTAGTAATTCACCTGTTTTAGAGGCGTAGAGCACTTTCTGGCATTGCGTTTACCGCATCAATTGTGGATAGCCATCAACGAGCCGCTCTTATTCGACACAAACGTACGCTAGGCTTAACTTTAAAATCGTTCCATGGGCTTAAACCAAATGAACAATGAACAGTGAAAAATAATTTATCACGGATAAACGCAAACACGTGACACGTTCCATAGGATGGTTGGGGTGAATATGGTGAGATAAAAGTATACCTAAGCCAACTATTAAATGTCTGCCAAGATGGGTATTCCGATAAATTACATCAGGGTAAACTGTAAAAAGTCGAGTGCAAACATTCGAAAGTACACCGGGATGAAGTGGTCGTTGCTACAAGGCGTGAGAAAAGTAAAATTTGTTCGCCCCTTAGGTCTAGTTGCTAAATAAATCCTATAGAATAGTATGCTTTGCGTAGTTTACAACATAGGAGTTTAGGTAACAAAATGCTGAGAGTTAAGAACATCTAATCGTCTTTTGAATACTTCCAATGTAGGAGAAGTGACAACTGAGCCAGGGAGTGCATTCCAAGTTGGAAAACCCGAAGGTAAAATAATTGCGTTGACACCATAGACGGCTATATTGTTCCTTCAAGTTTAAGCAGTTACCCCTGAACTGCGTGTTGTGGCTAAGTTTCAGCAAATGGCGGTATACGTGGTTGGGTTACGCAGTATCTGCTGCGCTAATATAGGTTCACCGCGCAGCTTTTGATGGCGTCCGCTACAAATTCCCAGCAGCATCCGCTATCGGTGACAAGTGATGGCGCAGGCCCTTTACATACCTTTTTACTCTTCGTTGTGGTGTCTCTAACGCATCTAGGTTGCGCTTCAACCTAGGTTCCCCAGCTTCGCTTGAGTATTCAACATGCAGGCGCACGTAGGAGTTGTGCATTGTTGTGAAGATTGATGGGCCAAATCACCAGAATGTCCTTCGCAGCATGCCGACGTGCTGGTTGCCACTTTCCGCAGCTAACTCAGCCCGCTTTTTAACAGTTGAGTTCGCTCTGTAGGATCACACCAATGTCACGCTCCTGGGAGCTGGTCTGTAATCCCCATGTCCATTGTAAATAGGTGTATTTAAAAAATAATAAATAAATACTTTATTCTCGACTATGCGAGGCACGCCCATGGAGGCATGATCTATGGCGTAATTGTACGTCGAGATACTTGTCTTCGAGGAATGGTAGGACGTTTTGAACTAACCAGTTCGACACTGTGTTAAGATGGCACTGGAGCCGTGTGTGGTCGTCCGGTCCTCTGATTTATGGCCATATCTTCATATCCTTAGCGAAAACTAGGAAATCGGAAGCAAGTGACCTCGCCCAATCGTTAAAGAACATAAGGGCTAAACGCGGTCCAAGCATCGAGCCTTGTGGTACACCACACGCCACATCGTGTGTACCAAAACATGATGCTGAGACTCTCACCACAATCCCAAGTACTTGTAGAAACTGGCAAATCCAACTGAGGATTGGGTCGTCACTGCCGTAGTTCCGAAGCTTCTGAAGGAGAATCCGATGGTTTAAGCGATCATGAGCCTTTGAAATATCCAGGTAGATGACATCGACTCCTATTCTTTTAACAACAAATACATTTCATCTATTACGTGCAAGTAATAGGTTAGTATTACGCGAAGGCTTTTGACGAATGCCACGTTGCTCTGGGACTATTATATTGCGGCTTTCCAGATACCGCCTCAGCGCATCTGCGATGATCGCTTCCATCGTTTTGGCTAGTATGGGAAGTAGTGCCATTGGACGGTAGTTGACAACAGCAGTGCGGCTGCTGCCTTTATGGATAAGAGCGATGACCCCGCGCTTCCATACTGGTGGTATATGGTGCTTTACAGGAAATCGCTAATGGTAAACAGCCAGTGGTTCTGCAAGATCACTAGCTACCGCCTGCAGAGCTTTTGGTCGGAGATTGACGGTAACACATTTATCTTAATGAAAACGGATGCGCCAACAAAAGCATAACATTCAAGCAAGTATACAATTGACAACAGTCTTCCTGCGATATGCGCGCATTACTTTGGAAGCTTCATAATTGTACAACCGGTAAAACCAGATAGTCTTGGCAGATGCTGATATTATTTGCATATGGCGAAAATGATACGTTGGCGGGCATTTTTGTTCATTGTGATTAAAAGCGTTTATGCTTCCTCGTGCATGTAGTCAACCATGCCAATCAATATGTGGAAGCAAAAATTCGTCTTCTGATTCCAAACAAGCAAACCAATCGCGAGCGGCTTTATTGCGCTTTGGAAAATATTTTACTGTAAACCTGGACTTAACCTTGTAGTGTGGTGGGCAACGACTGACTACGAATAAAATGGCTTTCGACTGCCTACGACTTGAACGTTTTGTATAACAATAAACAATTACTTATGACCACTTAAAAGAAAGCGCTTAACACGTTCCGTAGAATGGCTTGGGTGAATAAGATGAACCCAAAACATTATAGGTAGTGCGCGAGGAAACATGGCAATACATAGTTGCGCCTTGGCGTGTTGGGTGCTGGAATGAACCCGCATGGGCTTATCCCCACCTGGGTAGAAAAGCTGCAAGTTGCGGGGTATGAAGCAATGAATGGCTTTGCTTAGTTAGCTGAACCGGAAGTATACATTTGCATAACGTTTCATTGCGTAATAACCTGGGTGTGCTTAAAGTTGAACGGATCTGTATATATTGCCAATGAGGCTCCCAATGCGCTGTGCCGCGCAAGGGATGTAAGTGGTTCAGGGTTGCCAGCGAGAGGGAGCAGGAGCACGATAAGTAATGGGAGGCTAGTGGGAAACATGCATACATGCTTGAGGCAGAGCACCGGGAATGCCGTAAAAGTAAAGCAGTAAAGTGAGAAATTAACATGGCGTTGATACCATGTGTCGCACCGTTATTAAGTGCTGCTAAGTTGCTGAAAATTGAGAGCAGCAGCACGATACCCGTTGTGAGGGAAATGGAAATGTAGTGCTGTGCCGCTGAGTCATACAAGCACTTTAATATTCATAGGTTGCTATAGAATGGAGGAGGTACCTACCGTGCTTTGCATCATTTTGTCGAACTAAAACTGGTCAGGCTCCTGTTTGCACGACTGATCTACCGGGGTGTCGATTTTGAGAAGTAGCATGACGGGCTCGGCGTGTCAAATTGTCCATGGTAGTCGGTTACTTTGCGAAAGCATACTTGCATAGGAACTGTTACCTGGTACACTGCATTTGGCACCGGTTCTAATGAAGGAGTATGGTTTACTGAGCACGCGATACCAAAGCGCACGGGTCGTTTGAGGGATTACTGCTTACTGGTTGAATGCAGCAATTAGAGCTCACTCTGTGTAGCTGCACCTGATGTCATTTGTGGACTTAGCCAGTTTGTGTTATAGTGCGCTCAATATATTTATATCAACAAGCTTTTGATACAGGAATTTCTTACATTTAATTGTTATCTGCTTTTGGGCTTTCGCGATTTGCAACAAAAAATCGCAATTATCATTCTGCGGCGTACTCATGAATGATTACGCTGAAACTGTTCACACCTTTTATGGCACTTTGGTGTGGCGTGGTGATAGCTGTTACGTTAAAGAGCAGCGGTCCTATTCCACTGCAACTCTGTCCAATTTATTTGCATTGCATAGCACTATGGGGCAGTAGGCTTAAAGGGGGCTGCACAAAGCTTTTAAAGTGTGGCTTTAAAACCTGCCAAGGACATCATTCTACAGATGCGTCCGATTAATGCACTAGCACTTGCAGTGCTGTAGCTCACTTGTCCTTTAACGTTTTGTGACGATGAGTAACGTGGTCCGATTTCTCTTACTGCTGTGAAATTGCCTAGTGGGTTAGACTTCAGGGTCAGTATGTTTGAGGATACGTAGCATTTGTGGCACGCGCCACCGCATGCTTCTAGCGAAAGCTCCTACTTTTAGGTTTTGCTACAGCTATCTACTGCGGTGTAGTCACTATGGGTAGAAATGCCACAGTTTGTTATATCCTACAGGTTAAAGGAGATAAGTAAATAAATAAATTGTTTATCCTCGACGGGGCGGGGCAAGCCTGTGAACGTTTGAGCGGATGAGTACGATAGGCATAATCTATAGGAATGGTTCAGGGGTATTATTGGAAAATGCAGGAAGGATGGTGCTCTCAGCTTTTACACATAGACAAATGTCGTGCGGTCATGGTAGCAAACTCGACTATGAGGTTGGTGCGGGGAAATTAGCGACAACTATGTCGACAAAGCCAGTGTTAGGTAAGGTTTTGCTACGCGAACAGATCCGGGCATGTTGAGTACAATAACTTGTTATAATTGTTACAGTGTGCCACTCCAGCTATAGGTGGCGTAGAAAGTGGACCATACGTGGGACTGGATTTTGCATGATAGCGAAATGAAATGGCTTTTGTTAGTCACAAACCCACATAGATACCAGAAGCTACGCAGCTGAGGCATTTCGCAGAGCATAGCGAATATTAGTGCCCCGGTTGCCGGCAACCGAGTGCTAAGTACCTTAGTAAAGGAAAGCTTGAGCTAAATCACCACGACCCATAACAGAAAAGCCAGTCGCAAGCATGAAGAGAAGCATAATGGAGTATCGTCGCAGACGATTGCAAAGGCGTTGAACCGCGCAATGGGATTCAGTAGTCTTCGTTAGTTAGAAGATGGCAGCTATGCTTGATAATGTATTTGCATGCGGTTGTTGAGAATGGATATACGACGCTGGTAAAAAGAATAGGCATTAAAATATACCAATACTTTATTCCCCAACATTTCGCGACCCACCAAATCCGCCTGCTCTAGAATTTACAAGCAACTGTTTCGCAACAGAGAAGTTGCTTTGCATGCAGTGCGCTGTTCGCATAAAGTATATATGGTAGTTAACGTAATGCCTGATGCACTGGTCAGGAAGGAAATCGTTCAACATGTGGCAAAAGTCTGGTGTCAAAAATGTGTGAAAGCGTAACAAATAGAGTGGAGACATAAGGTAGAAACCGGGAAGTGTCATTTAAGTGTACTTATCCTAAATACATTGAAAGCAAGTGGAATGTCGCTCGGATTAAGTTGCTGGTGTCAGTTTGGCTGGTGGTGATAAAGCTATGTAGCCATCAGAAATCTCTAATCTAGGGCGATACCCCATGCTGCGCGCTAAGTCGCTTCCGTATTGCTGGTAGCCGAGGGCTGAAGCACACTGGGTAAAGGAGCACTACAGAAATACCTCTACGACCCTTCAGAAAAAAGAAAAAACCTAATTCATGGAGCAGAGGGTAAGCAGCATGGATGCAAACGATGTAAAGACGTTTGGTTGCGCAAAGTGATTCGTTGGTCCTGGTTCATTAGAAGATAGCAACTGCCTGACGAAGAAATAGGTAGCTGCAGTTCTGATGGAGTAAGAGAAGTTGTAGGTGGGACCTGATGTCCAATGATGGCACAATGAATGTTCATGTTTGCTGATAATAACATGTCGAAAGCATACCTCTTTAGTCTACTGTTCCGAAGTCAGAAAGTCTTTCGTGTGCACACTAGCCAAGTCCCCAGAGGTGGAGCCGGCGATGTAGACGCGGCCGCGTTCTTACTTGCTCAGTGCTCCTTACATCCCCTAGGAAGGCGAAACCGTTACTTCCACCGAAGTCATCGCCACCGCCACCATCATAATGCTCACATAACGTAACTTAGCCAAGGTAACATTTCATACTACTGAAACGCTTTAGTAGTATGTATTAACCTGCATTTGTATATTTACAGGTTCAAAGGTTGTAGCGATAGCAACAGCCGCAACGCTGGTCCGATGACCTGAGGCACTACGGTAATTGCTGGAACCTCTTGAACGTTTGTTAATAACTAGAAAATTTAAATTTACTACACAATTGACTTCTTTTAAACGTTCCTTCTTCGAGCAGCTCACTACATAACTTTTGGTTTGCATAACTCTGACGGCGCTAATTTCGCTGATTTTGTGCTCAATTACTCGGCAGTTTTCATTTTTTGCCCGTCAACCATGTCATCTTGTTAAAGAACATTACACTTCCACTTTGTAAATTTCATAAATGGACAGCGTTCCAAGTACTTAGAGAAATAAATAATAAACTGGAGTTGTCGCGTTATACGGCAGGGTATTCTTACATCCGCAATGAGGTGACCACGGTGCACGATATTTTGCCTGAGCCGAATTTTTAGTTGGACTAGTTCATAGGAGATTAAGCACATCTGCGTAGTTACCAAAATAGTAAATAGCAGGACTAAAGTGGATCCACCTTAACGTGCATGTGAGACAAGGAGCGACCATTTCGCTGTTAACCATAGTTGAGTTAAATTGACTGTTTCCTGTATTGCCATCTGATGCGGCGCAGAACAACCACCCAAAAACAATAGAATCGGTTGCATATAAAATTATCGGTGGCTATAGTAGCACCTCGGTAGGGACGCGCTCTTAAAAGTCATTCAAGAGTGGAAAAGTAAAATTTAGTATACGGATGTCTGCTTGATAACTATGTTTGTAGTGTTTCGTTTACTGTTTACTAGGACGAACTATACTCAACGCCCCCAGCGTCGCTAAAATAGCTAGTTTCGATTCAAAGGAATTGTCATGGTGCAGCATTCCGAATGGCTGCAATCCCGTAGGTGGACGATGGCAGGAACATGAGTGGATGTTCAGTTACCTATCGCAGAGCAGACTACAGGTGATTGCATGCTAATAGAAGCAACCACCAAGTGAAGAAAACTAAAACATGGGTAACCCAATAACATTTATATTGTATAAAAAGGAGTCCGTACTAGATACGAAATGCACAAGTGTCCATGACGGTGTTTACTCCAGATAACATCATAAGTGGGCTTCGATAGCTGTTGCGAGTAGCGTTAAACAGAAACAATTGTTTACGTAAACTGGGGACGGTTTGCTTGCACTATGGCGGATAAATTTAAATTTCTTTGGTGCCAACTGGTACATCCGTATTACGGCGTACATAATTTGCGTTCTGTATGCAAGGATGATTAGTATAAATTATTAAAAGCCATTTAATAGTGTAACAAGGGATGTAATCTCTAGACCTTTTACTTAGGCAAAGTGAGTAATATAAGGAAGGCCCAAAAAGTGGCGGAAAATCAACAGATGGGAATGTGCGGAACAAGACCGTTTGACGACAGGTCGGTGGTGAAATTTGAATTTTTGTGGTGGTAACTGGTACATCTGTTTATCGACTTTAATAAATGGCGTTCATAATACTAAGGCTAGATAGCATAAATTAATGTAAATCGTTTAATATTAAAACATGTGGTATCTTGTGTAAACATTTTACTGAGGTAAAATGGTTAAACTGAGTAAGGTCGTAATGGTGGCGGAAAATCAAGGGATGGGAATGGCCTGAAAAATCGTTTAAGAAACGTAGCATTATTTTTGCTTCTGAAAAGCCTCGAATTGTTGCATGTAGGGATACAGAAACTGTCTGTGTAATATAAGCGGAAATGAATTTTTACAATGCAGCAGGTGGAACGGTGAGAAATCTATACGGAAGGTTAATTGCTGTGATGTTGCACATGGACGACTTGAACTGCAACATGTTAAGGCAATTTATTTATTTTGTGTGATGATAATGCACGGAGATGCGTGAATAATAAGTGTGGAACTTACGGATTATGCCTTGAAGATAACCCGGAAGTAAATGTTATGTTGTGAATCTGCTGAAATAAGAAACAAATAACTGTTATGACAAAGGCATCACCATGTGCATGGTTTATAATATAGGGAATAACATGCATAAATGTGATAAGGAATAATGGCTGACTAACATGTGCCATTACTGTATGGTTGCGCCTATAAATGGGTGATGTTAAATGAGGATGCATGGAATTGGGTTAGTTGTGTCAGTGAAGATGAATATTTGCAAGTGTTAAACTTGTTTAGGTATGTATGCCTGTTTGCGAAGCTCTATGCAAATAAGAATAAGTTGTTATTTGCTCATATACCAAAGTACATAGGTAAGCGGAATATGAGAAGTCGTACATGTAAGAAATATATCTATGGGTATATACATATATATATATATGTATATATATACATAGGAAATTAAATGTATATATGTGTATATTTATACATATATATGGAGACGGATTGGTGACCTGGAGACTGTGGCGCAACAGTAGCAGCACCAATCCGCAGGTGTCGGGTAACTGACCATGTGCTAGACCCGCTGCCTTTCGGGTGTATATTTAATCGAAGGTTTTGGCTGAAGACCCGAGTAGTTCTCCTGTCAGGAGTGGGCGCCCTGGCAGTATCCTAGTCCATCCTCCTAGCAGGTTAGGAGATGGTCGATGGCCCTCTTCCCGTAAAACATAGCCATGGGAGACAACAGGTTTACGGGTTATAAGCTCACAGCTCGATTGGCGTAGAGCACGAGTGCCACGCATTGTCTCTGACGGTGCGAGGACGCCTCCGGGTGTTCAATGGTTTGCTACTGCCCGCCTCAAGCCAGGCAGCCCCTGGTCAAATTGGTGCAAACCCGCCAAAAACCCACCTGCGTCTGGCCGTGGTCGCAGGTGCGTATCCTACTACAGTCACAAAACATATGATAATTGTTCCAGAACCTCAAAGGCTGCGTGTGACGGCCGACAAGCAGATCCAATCTGTCTCTGCAATCACATTCCCGAGCTGGATCTGCTCTCCACTGCTTTGTGGGTCAGGCTATTGAGCCAAAGGCTCCGGGCGGAGTCCCTCAAGCAAACCTCCATACCACCCACTGCCCTGTGGGTCAGGCTATTGAGCCAAAGGTTCCGGGCCGAGTCCCTCAAGCAAACCTCCGGAGCACAACGACCACCACGCGTGCGATTGCCCATCAATGCAATCGTATGTCTGCGCGCAAAGCACTCAGCAGCAAGTGCTGGAACTTGCGCACACTACTGGACCGGAACTCCAGCGGGCGCCCGGAGCGACGCACTGCCCTGGTCGCAATGAAGCTGGCGTGCTACCACATCGATATTGCGGCGCTCAGAGAAACTCAGCTCGCTGAGCAAGGTAAGTTGCATGAAACAGGTGCTGGCTACACATTCTACTAGGTGGGCAACGCCGCCTATAGCACCACGTGAACAAGGGGTCGGACTTGCAATATCCGATCGCCTCCATGGCCAGCTGGTGGGTGAACCAACGGGCAACAGCGCGCGAATGATGACTGTTCGCCTACGACTCGGAAGTGGTAAGCTTGCTACTTTTATAAGCACATACGGTCCGACCATGAGTTATCCTGATGACACGCGTGATCAATTCTACACTCAGCTCTCCTCCGTGATACCGTCTGTGCCGAGGAGCGGCCGACTATTTCTGCTGGTTGATTTCAACGTGACCGTTGGGCGTGATGCATCAGCGTGGACAGATGTTATCGGTTCGCATGGCATTGGTCCAGCGAATGCGAACGGTGACAGGCTGCTCTCACTGTGTGCCACTCACGGCCTGACGATCACGAACACTCGGCTTGCACTGAGTGCAAGTGATATTGTAACCTGGACTTACCTACGGAGTGGTCACGCTCACCTGCTCGACTATGTCATCGTACGTCAGCGTGATATGCGTGAAGTGCGCATGACACGTGTACTGCGTGGAGCTGAGTGTGGCACTGATCACAAGCTGTTGCGAACCAACCTGTATATAAATATTTTCGTAAATCAATGTATTGCACTCCCGCCGTGAATCGGCGTAAATTTAACCTTCGCTCCCTCGGTACTGGGGTGAAATGTACTGAGCTGGCGCAGGCGATGGCTGCACGCCTGTGTGATGTGGACTGCATAGGCACAGTGGGCAACCTGTGGCATCACATTCGCGATCATGTGACAGCTGCTGCCGAGGAGCCCATCGGGCGCGCAAACGGTAAGCGGCCTGATTGGTTTGATGACAACAATGTGACGATTGACGCATTGGTGTGGGAGAAGAATGCAGCATTTGCTGCACATGTTGCAGACCCCAGTTACTTGGGGAAGAGTAGTCAGTTTCGCAAACTTCGACAGCGACTGACCCGAGAGCTCCGTCGCATTAAAAGTGAAAGGTTGACGGAGAAGGCGAAGCAGATGGAATGCTACGCCGAACGCCGCCAACACAAGGAATTCTTTGACTCCTTGAGTAAATAAATAAATAAATAGTTTATTCTCGTCACTGCGAGGCACGCCATCAAGGGCGTGATCATGGATTTACAGACATGTATGATCAGCAGTTGCACAAATTAGTACATTTTGACCAATAGCATGGGAAGTTATATGTGAGTTGAGATGTAAAACTATGTTTAACTGTGTATTTGGAAGGGGGCATGTTGTGTGAGTAGGTAAATGTGACTGTGTGTGCCTTTGTTCGTTGTGTTCGCCATCAAAGGGGGAATCAATGGAACGCTTTGTATAAGATGACGTCCATGATGTATGAATGATTCTCCGGAAAAGGGAAGAAGCAGTGCCTTTATTTATTGGCGAGTCACATCCGCCACGTCATTGTTGCTAAACGGATACTCGTGGCTTTTTTAGAGAGAACGCTTGGCAGGCGAAATCCCACCACATCCTGGAACACTGCCGCCGAACTATTTGCTGGAACGGGATTTACCAGAACCACCCAGCTGGCACCACGAGGAGGTTGTTCAGCGGTGTATGGACCAAGATTGGAGCCGCTGAGGACACTGATCGATGGTAGTTCAGGCGCTACCTGCACACAGACTGCAGACATAATGCAGATCTGGCAAAACCACTTTGACTCTCTCTTGAACAACCGTTCAGAAATCGACTGGCCTAGACTGCCTGAAGTCGAACGATGTGAAGGCGGATCTGGCGGATACGCCGACACTGGATGAGACGCAGAGAGCACTTGCTCACCTGCGAAATGGCAAATGTGCCGGAGGTGACGGGATCCCACCTGAAGTATTGAAACGCGGCGGACCCGCATTGACTGCGCTGCACCACTTGGTGTAATGTGTATGCATTGAGGAGGAGGTGACTCCTGAGCTGGAGGATGCCCTTGTGCTACCATTGTACAAGAGTAAAGGTAGCAAGCAAGGTTGCGCGAATTATCGTGGCATCAACTTGCTCAGTTGTGTGGGCAAGGTGATTGCCCGAATCCTGTTCAACCGTTTCGTCAGTCAGGTGGTAGAACCTAAGGTTGCGGAGGAGCATTGTGGAGTCCGTTCGCGTCGCAGCACGTTAGATATGGTTTTTGCGGCTTGTCAGTTGCAAGAGAAGTGCAGTGAACGACACCAGCCATTGTACTCGCTTTTTGTTGATTTCACCAAGGCATTTGATACGGTGAACCGCGAGGCATTGTGGCTGGTGTGTTAGTTTGGTCGCCCGCGTAAGTTTGTAAGTTTAATTGTATGTCTGCACAGTGGTATGCGAGGTATTGTACAGCTGAGTGGAGAGACCTCGGATGACTTTGCAGTTGTCTCTGGTGTGAAGCAAGGCTGTGTCTTAGCGCCTGCCCTGTTTAATATATATCTTCATGCAATGTTGTCTTGTGCTTTTGATGCCGCTTGTGCTTACGGTGTTCGTGTGGAGTACCGTATTGATGGTGGGTTGCTGAACATCCGTCGTTTTGGTGCGAGAACTCTAGTCTGTGAGACAACTATCGGTATGTTGCTGGTTGCTGATGACTGTGCGTTGTTTTCACGCAGCGCGGATGAGTTGCAGCACATGACTAATGCTCTGGCTTCGACTGCGGCCAAATTCGGGCTCACCATCAACACAAGCAAAAGTGTCTGTCGCTTTCAGCCTTCACCGGAGGTGTAATCTTCAATATTGCCACGAATCAGCATTGGTGCTGAAGTACTGGAAACCACCCCCCGCTTCAGCTACCTTGGGAGTGTGATGTCGACAGATCAGCAGCTACACGTTGAGTTGCGTATTCGCTTGTCGAAGGCAGCGGCGGCATCCGAGAAGCTCGAGTACCGAGTGTGGAACAACCATCAGCTTACCATTCGCACAAAGCTGATGGTGTACAAATCCATGGTACTGTCCGTTCTTCTATACGGCAGTGAAACGTGGACGAGATACCGTCGGGATGTGCGATATCTCGAGCGGTTCCATCAGCAGTGTCTGCGACGAATTTTGCGGATCGGTTGGGGCATCAGAGTTTCAGACACGAAAGTGTTGCGCCGAAGTGGGATGTATGCAATAGACTGCATACTTTTTCTGCGACACCTGAGATGGCTCGGTCAGGTGAGCCACATGGATTCGACACGGATACCGAAACAACTCTTATCCGGTCAGCTGAGTATTGGGAAGCGGAACGTGGGGAAATCAATGTTACGTTACCAGGACATGATCAAAGTGAGCCTCACACGTTCTAATCTTGATAGCAGATCATTTAAAGCGATGGTGGTTGATCGGCGTGCATGGCGCGATCTAAGCACGAAGGCAGTTTCTGAAGTGCGGGAGAAAGCCCTCATGCATGCAGAGAAGAAGCGTCAAGTTCGGAAGCGGCACGCAGCGATGGGTTGTACTCCATCGACGTCAAGTGCATGGTGCTGTAGAACATGCGGTCGCGAGTGCCTTAATCAGGCAGGCCTAGTGAGCCATGTGCGAGGCCACTAGGGACTACTACCGAAGAGACTACGGGTCCTGCAGAGAACGTAGGCAGGACTGGCGCAGCTTTTGTAGGCACGCTGCATTCGATGTACTAACCACGTGCTTGCATGCTAAGTCACTTTATTTCAAGTGGTGGGTTTTCAGTTTTGTCGTAATGCCTTTGTTTCTCATATAAATATCTAGTGGCCTTGGGATAGGCCCTTTGGGGCCACTACAGAAGCGACGACGGGTCCTGCAGAAAATTACGGCGAGCCGGCGCAGCGTTTGTAGGCACGCTGAATTCGATTTACTAACCGCGTACTTGCATACTAAGTCTCTTTATTTCAGGTGGTGGGTTTACAGTTTTTACCTTACTGCTTTACATTCTCATATAAATATCGCCCTGTACTCTATTCCATTAACTTGCACACATCGCCTACGCCAATTGTATTCGATTTCTATAACATTTTTGTGTTCGTGGCATTCCGTGAACTATACTTCCTGACCTCGTGCACTTAGCTAGGTTTTGTTTGTAAACAATTTATTACAAATGCCATTTAATTAAGGTTTATATTACCGTTTCCTTATGCATTAATCAAGTTTTTCTCTTTTTCTCTCTCTCTCTCAAGTGTTTGGCTGTTGTTTGATATCTCCGGTATGGATGCGCTTGATTTGCATGTTGACAAAGTGCCCACCTGTCTATTACCCACTACCTCGTCCATACTGGCTCCAGGAGACAGTTGGTCGTTGCTGGAGAGGACAGGGTGCACGGTCCTTGTGGTCGTGTTAGGATCAAAGAGTGGTTCCATGCACTCAGCGTGGAGCGGACTACGGTCCAGCCGCCGCCTTGTGTGCGCTTGATTCCCCAAATACAGCGTGCTTGCGTTTGCCTGTGAAGGAGTGTGGGCCGGCTCCGTTGATGAAACGTGGCTCCCATTCATATGTCTTCCAGTCTTATTCCTTCGCGTTTACACTGGGTATCAGGTGTGTGGTTGCAGCTGTGGGTGGTGCAGCGCAAGCCACCCATGGTCCCTCTGTAGGCGCAGGCGTCCTGTGGCTGGCCACAGTGACAGTCAAATTCGAAACCGGATGCCGCCAACCATATATATATATATTTGTGTACAGGTATATGCATGGTTGGCGGCATCCGGTTCCGGATTTGCCTGTCACTGTGGCCAGCCACAGGAGGCCTGCGCCTACAGAGGAACCACGGGTGGCTTGCGCTGCACCACCCACAGCTCCAACCACACACCCCATATCCAGTGTAAACCCAAAGGAATAAGACCGGGAGGCATGTGGATGGGAGCCACGTTTCATCAACGGAGCCAGCCCATATTCCTTCACAGGCAAAGAGAAGGACGTTGTATTTGGGGAATAAAGTGCACACCAGGCGGTGGCTGGACCGTAGTCCACTCCACATTGAGTGCATGGAACCACTTTTTGAGCCAAACACGGCCACAAGGTCCGTACACTCTGTCCCCTCCAGCAACGGCTAACTGTCTTCTGGAGCCAGTATGGACGAGGTAGTGGGTAATAGACAGGTAGGCACCTTGGCAACATGCACATCAAGCGCAGCCACACCGGGGATATCAAACAACGGCCAATCACTCGAAATGCCGATATCGAATAAAGTAAACGCATGTTACGACATAAATACTCGCTAAATGAGCATATAGAAGAAATTGGTTTTAAGTGAATCCGTGATAAGTAAAAAATGTCTGAAAGTTACTTAAAAGGTCACGCGATAAAATTATGCAAGTTTACCACAATTTGCGTGAGCGACGTGTACAAGTAAGGAAAAGGTTATCAAGTACTCAGAACATCCAAATAACATGTAATGAATTTTAGCCACATTAAAAAGACCTGGTTTAAGTGTAAGTTAGTTTAGCCCAACTGCGATGAAGAAGCATCATGTATGCAACATCAGCCTCAGCAAGGGGCACAGGCATATGCATACAAAGGTATATATATATACATAGTTAAAGAAATGCATATATATGTGAATATATATGTGCAATTGAAGAATTCTGGCATATATAAATGTAGGGATTCCGTGACATGAATGTGCAACACAGGTTAGAATGTGAATAAGCGGTTGATTCCTGTATGCCGTCGTCGGGACCTATGTTAGCCGGTAAACTTGACACCTGGGTGAATATGCCGGGGTGCACGGTTCTACAGCAGCAGAAAGCATACGGCGGTAATGTGCTCATAGGAAACACCTGTGTTGCACGAGCTTCTTTGATAAATCTGTTTTTTCCAATTATCACTGCTCCTCACACAACACGGCGGACAGGCGGTGGCTGCAATGCATATACTTATCGGTTTACTGCATTTACGTCCAATATATTGCACAGCTGTTATGTATTACCCGACGTGGTGGTTGTTTTGTGATAAGGCTATTTGCTACGGAAACAACCATACAGGTTAAGGTTATAGGTGAGAAGCGGCGGGGATGTAAATGGTTCGTTACATAGGCAAACCAGGTGCCATGAACGTGACGGACGTTTGGACCATTCAGAAACGTTCGTCACTAGGTTAGCAAGGGTGTATGTAGCTCTGAACACACCAAGGGTGAACACTGAGAAATGGTTTCGGCAGGGTCTTCAGAGGCCACGTCGTCAATACGAAATGAACATGAACAGGCCATTCGATAAAAGAGCACGTAAGGCAGTATAATTATGTTACATTGTTAAAAAGAAATGTAACTTGAAAACATGTCGTGAAATACATGATGATGAACATACCCACAGATTTGTGCATTACTCCGGAGACGAAGAGACGGTCAGAGTAGTCATGCATACGAAAGGAATATGCGCCGGTTCTGAAAGCCACGTGTTGCAGATTTATACACTAACTTAACGTTCTAAGAAACATTTCGGCAGTGGCACATGTAAATTGGAGGCATGCCAGCAGTGGCTGACCACTGAAGTAGGCACCAGGGATGGACAGCGGTTCTGAAACTTAAAAGGTAAACAAGCAATGCATTTACCAGAGGTGCAACGGAGTATGTACGCGGCAACACATGTTACATGCCGGGAAACTAGTGGTGACGCATCATTCCAGTAATCATCACAGAGAGAAGCGTTCTAACAGGCATCTATTAATATCCCATACGCTTACGGGATGTGCAACGGAGTAGATGGGGAGCGTCATATAGGAATTCGTGGCAGAGCGGTACTTGGGCATCACCCATTTATAATGACGGATAGACTGCCGTAGCAAAAGCCGCATTAGGGTAACCAATACAGTTACCATAGGTGAAAGGAAGTACGTAGCGTCGGTAACCGTGACGTAGTTGCTGACCACTAGTGGCGGATCAGTCATGCCGACAGCACGGATACCCATAAGTTGAAAAAGCAGTTGCTAACAGGTACCAAACTGACAGCAGGTGCTACAGAGTATCTATGTTGCAGAAAAGATTCCGTGTGGGAATACCATTAATAGCGCATCTGTCAGGGATACACAGGTGTGCTACAAGGCAATAGTGAGGAGTCAATGCAACTTCCCGGAGTTCCAATGAAGTACAGAGCAAGCCAAGAATACCTTGAATCCAAAAATGTAGCGGCGGATCACCATATATGTAGCATGGATACGGAGCAGATGTAAAAGCCATTTATTAACAGGGGAGAGACTTACCGGACGTGCAACGGAATTGACAGCGGCGGCAAACGTGACGTGGAGGCGAACGAATTTTGGCGCATTAACAATACTGGCAGCGCAGATGGACGGCTTCTCCAAAATCCACTAGTTGACAAGGGATGAAGTTACTGGTGAAACGGGCAAGGTAGCAGCGGAAAAGGTGACGTGTAAGGTGACTAGCAGTATGGGATCAACCATATAGGCAGCATGCATAGACAACCGTTATAAAAGTACGGTATTAATAGCGGACTGTTAGCGTAGGTGAAACGGACTTGATAGCTGCGACAATGGTGACATGTGGGCTTACCGGTAGTGCGGGATGAAACCCTTAGGCAGCACAGATGGACATGTGCTATGAAATGCACTTCTTAAAGGAGAATACACTTACCGGAGGTGCAACGGACTTGACAGCGGAGACAACAGTGTAGTGCATGCTGACCACCAGTTGCAGCTGAAGCATATGGGCAGCATGGATGCACAGCAGTTCTAAAAGACAATTATTAACAGCGGATACACTGACCGGACATGCAACGGAAAAGCTAGCAGCGGCGAACGCTGATAGCTTTTCGTGGAAAATTAACCACGGATGAACAGCATATTGGCGGCCGACATGGTGTAGGTTAGAGTTAGAATATTGGTGATGCTTGCAAGGTTGAATGAACAACAAGTAGTAATACCCATAACCAATAATATTATTAAGGTAGAGAGTGTCTACGCCTGGCGTTGGCATTTGGGTGAAGCCTTCCAGTAGCTAGGGGATACGTAAAGTGTCCCAGAATAAGTCTACAGACAGCAAATGTATGCGACGCAGACAGTCTCAAAGAATGACGGTTGGAGATAAGAGAGAGTGCCTCTGAGCAAGCTCCGAAGTAGCATGTCCATGCGCGGGCATATCACTTTTCGTGTTAAATAACATTCATCATGGATAAGACCATTACCTAGGTGGACGTGTGAATGAAGCTTCATAATGCGGAGGCGATGCGTCGGTGATGTGCTGCGACGTGCTGTTAACGGCAGATGGATGCAATGAATTCTCCGCAGTGAAGCAGACTCGGCTTTGTAACCGTACATTGGACGATGACATGGCGCCGCCGCCATAGATGACAGGGTTATGGAAACGGATAGCAGTGTACTATTCAACCTTCCTGATATCTTCATCCTTAGAGGATCGGTGTAAAACTTCCTTCGTTGACATTGGAACATTTATGGCGACGACTGGCAACGGTGCACACGTGATGACTTCGCTAAAACGTTGTCGTACATGCAGAATACAGCCAAGTTAATACCATGACATGCCTTATAGATGGAGTTGACATCACGGATAACATGGGACACGTGGGCGGTTGATAAAGTGGATGAGGTATGCAATCCTGCTTTTGGGGGTGCCTAGCGTTGACTGACCTGGATGGTATATGGTAAGTGACGTAGTTAGCTTCCCGAAGCATACTGCTAACGGCACACCGATGAAATAAAATGGCCGCTTGGAGTCGGAATTATGCTTTGTAACCCTCGCAGCGACCAACATATGGCGATGCCAAAACGCCATAAAAAGACAACAATCAGCGCAGAAATATTGTTGCGAAGCCGGGCACATCAGCTGAAAACCTGACTCTCGTAGACACGGGGTATGATAATACACAGGCATTTGATATGCCTCCCCTGCGCGGCATAGACTGTGCACTGGGCAATGTTTGCTTTCAATCGGTATGTAGCGCAGTAGGCCGGGTTGCCGATGACCCCACGCAACTCCCTATGGACACGCCAGTGACCAGCAGTGGAAAGCAACTGCGTTCCCCAGCTCTCCACCATAGATTCCCGTCGATCCCATAGCAGTGCAACGAAATGAGGTATACCCGGACATCCCGATGTGGCAAAGTTATACTCATATGCAGTTGCAGAATTACCATGCCAAGTAAAGGCTCGGAAGCATACTACAGGACCTCCAATTCCCAATTTTGGATTGCAGTCCACTGTCCACGAAGAGGTAAGTGGTGGGTAGGTGGCGCAGTGGCGGCGCAAAGTAGGCAGACAATGGGCGGTGCAAGTCGGTTTCACTGTTAAACAGCATTAATCATGCATCAGAAATCTTACCTGTGAGGACGTATGAATAAAGGTGCACATAGCGGAGGCAATGCGGGCAGGTGGCTCAGTGGCGGCAAAAGTAGTCAGTCACTGGGCGGTGCATGTGGGTTTCACTGTTAAACAACATTACTCATGCATCAAAAATCATACCTGTGAGGACGGAGGATTGCAAGTTCACATGGCGGAGGCAATGCGGGGAGGTGGCTCAGTGACGGCGCAAAGTCGAATAACAATGGACAGCGTATATCCGTTTACCTGTAACACAGCATTCATGATGCATAAGAACAAATACTTGTGAAGATGTTTCAAAGAACGTTCAGGTCACGTAAGCATGGGTAACATGCCATCATCAAAGGAGGTGCAACGTATATGGCAACAAATTCACTGGCACCGAGTTCCCCTGTAGCAATGACAGCTGAATTACTGTGCCTAAATGAGCGTTGATAAAGGGAATAGTGGTAGGAACTTACCGTTGCCTAATGTTTCATCGATGCTTCCAATCTCTCGGCACCATCTTCAATCCGCATTTGCAGGTGTTCATTTCATCGGAAAAGTTAAGCACTGTGTTCTCTAAGCGAAATGGACTCAGTGTAAGGGCGCGGAAATTTGAGGTACCTGAAGCGGTTAACATGCTATGCCGGTCAGGCACGTTATGCTGGCACTAAGAGGAGCACGAGAAGCAAATGAATTCCTCTTCACCCACGTAGCGCACACATGACGCGTGGTACCATTGGGAGCAGGCGTCGCACATCACCCATTACACCGATTCACGGCCAACTTCTACATCATTCTCGTGCTGACAGGCTACGCAGACGTCCTGTGAAATCAAGCCCAGATTACGGTGTTTTGGTTTAACGGGAACCCTGTAGCCGGAGGATGCCCGGGTGCAAAAGTTACGGAACACTTTACCCTTCAGCGCAATGTTATCGGGGCTAACCTCCGTCACCCTGCACTTAAGGGGCGATTTACGTTTCCTGGACCCACCTGTCGAGGTTGATGGAACAGGTGTTGCGGTGGCAATTGCAGGCAGCAAGTCATTCACCTGCGTTGCTCGCAAAGGGGCCCGCACTTCGCCTGCCGACGTGCTGGCTACCGCGGAGGCTGCGCCACCATCGGACGTTCCCGGCGTAGGCAAGCCGCATAGCATCTGTACTTCTGCCTGGTTTTCTAAATGAAGGGGAACAGGCCACCTGGACGTTCGCCCATACAACTGAAAAGTGGCATCCTTGGACATGAGCAACGAAACCATTTTCAGATAGGTCAACGCAGCGGAGAAGTTCACTGATCCGTAGCTCAACAATTGAGCGCCAATGTCCGCCAAAACCGCCTGCGTTTCGCGAAGTTTAATGGCGCTGCTTAAAACGACCTCGCTGTCCCCTATATTACGGTCTAGAACCTGCACACGCTCATCAGATGCAACACACTCTGAGGATGCTGCGGAAGGTTGCCGGGGTGCAATCCACCGACATCCATGTAGGATGTCCTCCGCGGAGTGTCTGTGACGCGCCGTCACATAACAAATGTGAGCACATGGGAGCCGCCACTGCCGACTGAACTCACAATCACATTTACTGCCCTTTGTGATGTATACCCGACGCACTTTGGGACGAGGACACGTAACAAACCAAGAAGGCCCGTCAGACCTGCAAACGAGAAGCATTGACGCACGGAAATGCGCTATGAAAACACATTGCCTGCGAAATCGCTTGTTTGTGCGAAAACGGAAGCCACTGAGGACACCTCCGATGGAACAGCAATTACACTCATGGACCGCCTAACTATTTTGCTGTTCATTTCGTGCACGATACTGTTCAACATATCAATCACGCAGATGAACAGAGCGAGTAGCGATGACCTCTCCGACAAATACTCCTTCAGATGTTTGTTCTCATTCTCTAGCCTGTTCGTGGTGTGGCAGCCAAAAAGCACAATATACCTTTGCGAGCCTCCCAAGAGTCTGCGTGTGGAAGCCACGTTGCGCACAAATAACGGTGGCATTCCGGATTTGCAAGCCGCACCGCTTTCAATATTCTATCAAATACGGACGCAGCACGAGTATATATAAGGTTGTGCACCCAACCGCATAATTGCATTCGGCGAGCATCTGAGATACCACGTAAGCGACCGCAACGTCCAGTCATGTAAACTTTAACATGGTACCTGCAAAACACGACCTTTGCGCTGGGATAAAATCGTAGAAACGCCCGGAACTGCGCAGCACATTTATCCAGCACCACAGTGCGGAAACGTTCGCTGGTAGGCACCATCTCCCGCATGGCCTCCACCGCCTGCCCGTAGCTGTACGACGTCTCATCAGGTAATAGGGCGTAGAAAAAGGAAATCCCTAGACCTCTGACGCCCACTAGCATGCAATGCCACATAATGCAGCCACCCTAATTGAGTTGGTGCGTCGCATCGCATAACAGCACCTCCCCATAACGCTTCACAATGCCGCGAACAACCGATGGAGAGAAAAACACATAACGAATCTGACTTCCCTCCGACACCAATCGGCACACACCGTGCCTTCCGACATCTTCGCCCCCTCGGACACTTCACGTGCCGTTGCATTCCGATGACGAATGCGCAAATTGTTCAAGTCCAAACGGGTTACACGTTTGCCATACTCCTGAAAGATTAAGCACCGCAAATCAGGCGTGCTATGGAAACTGCTTATCAAACGAAGAACTTCCTTCTGTTGCACCGGAGAAAGCCGACGGTTGCGTGCATACAACCAGGAGTTATCCAAGTGAAAAGCATGACCATGCCTCATGAAGTATCTTCGCACGACATATTTCCCTTCCTTGCAAACCACGAAGAAACGCGCATCGCAATTTTAGGATTTGTATCTATATGCGTTGGTCTCCATGTTGCATAAATATTAACTTACCGCTGGCCACGCGATCCTAAACGTTTACAATGAACGCAAAGGTACATGATGTAACCGTGGCAGTCCCCATCCGGCAACTGCTTCCTCCTTCCACGATGGTACACCGCAGCAGACTTAGAGGATGCACGGCAAAAGCAAGTCGACGTTTCAATCTGAAAACGTCCCAACTGCTTCTCCAAGTCTTCAACACTTTCATACTTCCCAACAACCAATGACCTGAACAGCTCACTATCATCCACAACCATAGCGATGGCAGAAAAAACAAATATGGCCACCAAAAAACAAAACAAACGGCATGCACATGCACCAATACCGGTTACAATTTCCAATGCATCGTACTTAACACACAATCCAATTCCCACACACACCCTCCACCTATTTTCCAGGTATTTGCACATTCATCCTCCTTGGCAATGTCGCTAGGCAACCGTTGCTATGTACAATTTGTACCACGGAACATCACGGAGCACGGCATTTTTTTCTTCCGCCTATCAAACAGTCCCGTGCGGAAAATGCGTTCGACAAATACAGCATTTTTGGTTAGGGAATGCTTTGAAATATTGCATGTATTGAGACTTAAACTGACTGTCTATAATAAACGGAATTTACATTTTGCAATACAGCAGGTAAAAGGTGGAGAAATCTACACGGCATGTTATTTGCATAAACAATCTATACGGAAGAAATTAAATGGAGCATTTTAAGGCAACGTTAGTACCTGGGGTATTCCTAGTGAACGGATATGCGTTATTAATAAAAGTGCAACTTACTGCTTATGCTTTGAAGGTAAGCTGGAAGTAAAAATAACCTGGTGAATCAGCAGAAATGCAAATGGAATAACTGCTATGAAAGAGGCATCACTATGTGCATGGTTGTTAAAATACAGAAGAAGATGGTCAACGTTGATAAGGAAATTTGAATAACAGACATTTGCTATTACTGTATTGCTGTGTATATAAAGCATACTTGGACATGAGCATGCACTTAATAGCATTTGTTATTGGTGTTAGTGAACAGGAATATTACCAAGTGCAAAAGCTGTGCTGGTAGGTCTAAGTTGCTTCGAAGTGCTACGCAAATGAGAATAATTTGGAACGTCCCCATATGCACAGCTACATATGCTAAATGGATATAAAAAGGCGTAAGTTCATGCCTGGTACCAAAATATATATTTGTATATATACGTATATATATGTAAACGTTTACATATATATGTGTCCGACTTAATATGTTATATATGTAGATATCGAGATATATGTGCATATACATAGATATCTATATATATCTATATAGATTCATATATATATATATACATATATGGCATACATATATACGTATACATATGCATACATGTAAATATATGTAGATCTATCCATACATACCTGCGTACGTACATTTCATTACGGTACGTGAAATTACATACAAAGATACACACCTGCATATATATATGGTTGGCGGCATCTGGTTTCGGATTTGCCTGTCACTGTGGCCGGCCAATGGACGACTGCGCCTACAGAAAGGATGATAAGTGACTTCCGATGCACCACCCACTGCTCCAACCACACACCTGATACCCAGTGTAAACGCGAAGGAATAAGACTGGGAGACATGTGGATTTTAGTCAGGTTTCCTTAACAGAGTCGGCCCACACTCCTTCTCGGACAAACACATGCGCGCTGTATTTGGGAATGAAGCGCACACAAGGCGGTGGCTGGACCGTGATCCGCTTCGCACTAAGTGCATGGAACCACTATTTGATCCTAACACTGCCACAAGGACCGTGCATCGCGACCCTCCAGCAACAACCAGCTATCTCCTAGAGCCAGTATGGATGAGGAAACGGGTAATAGAAATGTAGGAACCTTGTCAGCATGCACATCAAGCGCAGCCACACTGAAGATATCAAGTAACAGCCAGTCACGTGAGAAAAAGCTAACAAAGTAAACAAAGCGAGTAATGCATAAGGAAACGGTGACATAAAGCTTAAATTAATGAGCGTATGAAATAAGTTGTTAACAAAGGATCGCAGATACTTTCAGAGTTTCAGAAAGTGTATATTACGGAAATGACACAGACGGGAAAAGTTTATGGAAAATAACTACAATTGGCTTAAGTGTTTTGAGCAGGTTTATAGAAGAGCGTACAGGTGGACGTTTATTTAAAAAAGAAAAGCATTAGGGCGAAATTGAAATCCCACCACCTGAAATAAAGCGACTTAGTATGCAGGCACGCGGTTAGTAACTCGAATGCAGCATACCTACAAAGGCTGCTCTGGTTCTGCCTATGTTTTCTGCAGGACCCGTCGTCGCCTGGTTAATGGTCCCCAGCGGTCTCGCTCATGCCTCCCTACGCTTACCAGACTCAGGCACTCGCGACGGGATGTGCTACAACTCCATGCGCTTGATGCCGATAAAGAACAACCCATCGGTGCTTGCCGCTTCCGCACTTGCCGTTTCTTCTATGCATGCATGAGGTCTTTCTCCCGCACTTCAGAAACTGCCTACGTGATTAGATCGTGCCACGCACGCCGATCAACCGCCTTTGATTCCCATGACCTGCAATGAAGAGTACAACGGTTGTTTAAGAGACAGTCAAAGTGTTTTCGCCAGATCTGCATTTTGTGCGCAGTCTGTGTGCAGGTAGCGCCTGAACTACCATGGATCAGAGTCCTCAGGGGCTCCAATCTCGGTCCATACACCGCCTCCAAGGAGTCAAAGCATTCCTTGTGCCGACCAATCTCCTTGCCCACAAAATTCAGCAAGCTGATGTCACGAAAACTCGTGCAACGTTGCTATGCTTTTATGGTTATGCCTTCCCCATTACACAGACTTGCAGCCATGGCCTTCTCCAGCAGAAATAGTCGGTCGCTTCTTGGCACAGACCGTATCAAGCAGGATAGCTAAGTGTGGAACTGAGCACGCGTTTCATCAGAGCAACACATAGTCGGACAGTACGTTCTTATAAAAATTGCGAACTTTTCTCTACCGACTCGTAGGCGAAACGTCATGAATCGCGCGCTGATGCCCGTTGGTTCACCCACCAGCTGGCCATGGAGGCGATGGGATATCACAAGGCATATCCCATGATCACGTGGCACTAGGGCAGCGTTACAAAGCTAGTAGAACGTGGAGCCAGAACCTGCTTCATGCGGCTTACCTTGGTCAGGGAGCGGAGTTTCACCGAGCGCCGCTATGTCGAAGTTGTAGCAAGGGCTTACGGCGGACATGTATGGAGTCATGGCTATTGCAATGGTACGCACAGTGACATGATAGAGGTAACGGTTAACCAAAAATGCACCGGGAAGCTTGACGTAAAATGCATACATATGTACGCTGAACTGAGTCCGTGGAATTAACCTTATGCCCGTCAGTGTAAAACCGTGGTGAAGAGGAATAGAGTATGGGGAAACAAATACACGCGGCAGGTAGGAGTGCGACGTGCACAAGAAGTCACTAACCTAGGGTATTGCAACCCGTTTCATTGAGGTGGATGCATCCGCCCTGATAAAGGGGCATGATATTCTGCTAGGTGTGTACCGCAATCCTCACTGCGTCAAAGGTATATGGTGACGTTATCCTCCATGGGGGGAAATGAAATGACATTTGAAACCGCACCAGGAAAATTTGATGCATTGTTCACATATGCTGTTTAAACCATTCACAAATATTCCCGACCTCCCGGGTGAGCGGCTTAGAGGCTCGTTACCCACGAAGCCAGAACACTGAGGAATGGTTCGTGGATACTTGCCTAGGTACCTGCAATGGAGAGACGAGGCGCAAGCATGCATGACTTATGGGATGCAGACAAAGGAGCAGCAGTACGGAGAGCTGCGAAATATGGTAACCAGTATGGGCTTCGATTTCAATGTTCGGAAAATTAGGGACCCGCCCACTGCCTTTATGTCCTCGAGCTGCAGCCAATGCACTGGAGACGAGGGGCCATAGGACAGAGGGCTGCCCTGGAAAGGGCCGTTGTGTCGTTCACCAAGACACGGATGTAATGGAGCGATGACAAATACCAAATGGACGTGCTATGGTGACTTACTATCCCGAGAACGCGGCAACCCGATTCACATCATCTACCAGGTGACACCGCTGTAAAATGGGAGAATGGAAGTTTTACTTCACTTGCCAATGCAAAGCACGGGATGTCTTGTTCCTGCGGTCTGTACCTAACGGTGTTGCAACGCTTGGAGGTGGCTGCAAGTAGGATATCTGTGGAAGGAAAATCCATTGCCGTTAACACACTTACCTGCTGTCATCACGCACACCGTGAAGCATCAGATGATATGGCATGGCATGACAAGGCGGAGGGGATACCTTTGAGAAGGCTCAGTGATATGGTTAGGTCGGAAGGCGGTGGGCGGCGCATATCAATGCGGCTCTGAAAGCAAAGTGCTCGTAGAAACGCAAGGGTACCTGTGAGTACGTATGAAGGATACATCACATGGCTGAGGCGATAAGTGGGAGGAGGCTCAGTGGCATCGTTACGTCGAAGGACAATCGACAGCGCGTATCAATGTGGCCATGAAAGAAAAGTGATCATCTCAATGTGACTCTGAAAGAGAACGTACTATAGGAAACCAACGTTAACCGTGGATAGATATCAATGACACATCACATGGTAGCTGCTCTAAGTGGGAGGAGGCTCAGGGTCATCGTGAAGTGGACTAGTGGTCAAGAAGGACCCCTGGTGATGTCATGCGAAAGCTCCAATCCTAAGAGTTGGAAGCACAGGTAAGGGGAGAATGTAGTGCAGCAAGCACCATCAACGGTTGGCCAGTGCGCGTGCTGTTCCTTAGCAACCTTGAGAATGCGTTACGGCAACTGGGAAAACACCGGGCGGCTCTTAACGTAATACCTTGCAAACCCGTGGAAGGGATCCTTTATTACCATGCTTGATGATTGATTACGAGGAAACAAGCAAGCTCACCTTCAGGTGGCAAGTCAGCAGTGCGGTTGACTGCAGTACACCATCCTTGTGATTCCAACTGCTGATGGGGACCTGATACTTCCTTCATGAACGGGAACAGATAACTTACCCGCGCAGAATAGTAAGGCGCAGCGGCGGCAGTGAAGTTGTTGACTAGGAACTTAAAAACACATTGGAGTGACATGTTTACTTTTCATGTACACGGATTTCCAGCT
>OX104069.1:85166789-85185835 GCA_944474145.2 Dicrocoelium dendriticum | reverse complement strand
AATCGGCAACGTCGCTAGGTAACACCGTTGCTATGTACCGATTGTTTCACGGAACGCCTTAAGCAACACATTTGCCTTATAAGGCAATCAAACGGCCCCCGTAACCTGCATGTTGTACATCAGATGTTGACTGCGGCTAGCATCATCCGGTGGGTTATTTTGGCCGCTGACACGATCACCTTGGGTTGGATTTCTTCGTTCATTGGAAGTATTGCGTGCAAACTTAGATATAATTCAATTCCATTTCTGATTCTGCATTTCGTGACTAGAACTACTTGTGTTTTCATCGTTTGCTTTGGGCGACCTTGCAAGCGCCACTTTCTCCAGAAATCAGCAGCCATCTTGTTTTCGGATTATTCAAAATGCCGATAAAGCACGTGGTGGACACCGTGCAAATGCTCTCACGTGTGTTTTGTGCCAAGTTACATACCACGTTTCAGTTGTTGGATTAGCAGTTGAGCATTTTCGTCGTCTTCCTGAAATCCAACACGGTTTCATTCAAACTTTATGTGTAAATTTACGAAACAAGGTCCAGGCAGCGAGCGTAAAGCTGACGCCTAGGTTTTAACATTCCGTTGCAATATGCTCCATGTGTTTTTGCCGAACAACATATCCCGAAGAGCCTTCAGATTTTTGTTCGTCGCAATCAGCAGACAATTCAGATATGTCGACCAGCTATCCGGAAAAGTACCAGAAGGCCGTTTCGCCCTATTGGGGCTCATCATATTTCAGCTCAGTCTTCCTCCTCTTCCCATACAAACTCACCGGCACCCAGTCCAACCGCCGTGAGCAGCCAAGTTTCAAATGTCTTAAATTGTTTACTTTTGTTGTGTCCAACGGGCACTGGTGTCTCAGCAGCTGAAAGCCTGATTTCTAAAGACCAATGGAAAAAACAACGAAAATACGAAGGGAGTTTGGGTGTTTAACTACTGTAAGCAAACAGTTAGCCAAAGCACGTGAGGCTGGTATTATACTTCGCCCTACAAGGTCAACGTCTTCCGAGCAGAAACGTTATAACCTATTGTTATTCCACTCGTCGGGGTCCTGTGATCCATCAACCCAAGTGCACTATGATCAGGATTTTGCGTGTTTACAGGGTCTACTTGACAGACTCCTCGACGCTGGTGAGGACTCTGTAACTGTGAGACAAATTACCTGTCTTAGAAAATATGGTGATCAAAAATTAGGCTTATGGAAACAATTTTGTGGACGAAACCAGTCCAAGGCTGATCATGCACCGCCTAAGTAGGCTGAAAGGATTGAAGTGGCATGTTCATCCAGACAGGGATCAGCTCAAGCCTGTCATCACTGAGCTAAGTAGGCGTACTTTTGAAGGGTAAACAAACCTTCGTATCTTGAATTTTCCGTCGGTTTCCAACAATCTGCGAATCAGGATAAACCGGCTGCTCACACTTCAAGCACGCCCGGCGGCTCCTGCAGCGGCCTGCGAGAGGCCTTCACAAAAGTTTGCAGTGTTATGAACAAGCGCGATGTGCTTTGTTCTTCCTTTGCGCCTGAGTGTCCAGACGTAGTGAGACTAACAGACATAGCTGCATTCAGAGTTATACACCCAGGAAGTTGAACTCAACGGTTACTCGTGCTTCGATGCGATAGGCTAACGAACGCCCGCTATGATGTCGTGCTTTACATCCGGCCTTCCTCGTGTGGGAGACTTGTGAGTGCCCACCGCAGTGACGATGGTTTTTATGAGTTACTGTTGTGCTTCATCCACTGCAGACGCGGAGGACTACTTGTGGGCGCAGTTTATTGTAGCCCCTAGGTCGTTGGTTGGTGTGGCTGCCCCATCCCCGAACACACATGGGTCCATCACACGCTACGTATGGGCGATTGTAACTGTCCTGGAATACGTTAGGCTGATGTGCATTTTATGTCTGGACATAGTTTGGTTGAGGCGAAATCCGTTTATTTGGAAATTTGAGCCGGTGCTTTGCAAGACATATGTCAGACAACACGCGCAACAATACGCTCAACCCTTTGTCTCGACCTTGGGTTAACTAGCTACGAACATCGTATGCGGAGGGTTCGGCTCCAGGAGCCCATGGCTACAAAAGAGCACTCAGGGATCATAGGTGATGTGTAATTAGTTTTGTACTATTCACGTCCACTGGAACCAGCTTACAACTGCTGGAAACCAGACTTCGACGATCTAGCTCGAGCCGCGAGCCAACTGGATTGGTCTCTTTCACGACCTGTATACGTAGAGGACGGTTGGCTTTGTATAAAAGGGCGATTGCCAATGTGTTCCCAATTTGTGCCTTTAACATGTCGGAAGATGGGACCGCTTAAGCCTCACTGGTTTGACAAGGAGTATGGAAATCGGCCTTCGCAGCTGCGCAGACTGTGTGAAAGACTACTCCTCTCTGGCTCTGCTAATGATCACGAAGGGTCTAAAAGTCAGCAAAACCTGCACAATAGTGCAAAACGGAACAAGCGCCCACATTTCGAAGGGCAGCTCGTAATCGCCACGAAGGCCACCCAAAGATAATCTTTGATTACGGGAAGCCACGCCTGAAGGCGGCAGGTGAGGTGCCAGTGTAGGATGGCCCGGATGGACAGACACTAACCACCAGCACTGCGTATGTATCCGCTTTGGCGGCGCACTTCGCTTCTTTCTTTGCAACTGACCAAGTGCCGTTCCGAGTTCGGC
The DNA here is from genome assembly GCA_944474145.2 of Dicrocoelium dendriticum. NCBI lineage: Eukaryota > Metazoa > Platyhelminthes > Trematoda > Plagiorchiida > Dicrocoeliidae > Dicrocoelium > Dicrocoelium dendriticum. The sequence goes on along the minus strand of OX104069.1, from coordinate 85,183,167 downwards.
GTGTACCGCTTTTATCCAACTCAACCGTATGGACTGCGACGTTGGAATGGTATGTCAATTACTCTCCAACATTGACGGTACCAAAGTGGCCGGACCTGATGGGTTTCATCCGCTGACCCTCAAGTCACTTTATACCATCATCTCTTCTGTCGAAACTGACCTTTGCAAAAGCTCGTTGTCCAAATCTTCGTTGCAATTTGACTGGAAATGTTCAGGGATGAAGCCTCTTCCGAAAGGTGGCGACCCTAGCAAAGTAGACAAATACAGGCCAATTTGGCTGACATCTATTTGGCCAAGGTTGCTGAGCAACTCGTGAATTAGGGATGGTTACAGCTGCTACAGTCAAAGGCGGTCCTGATGCTCGCACAACAGGGGTTTTTGCAGGACCGCTGATGCATTGCAAACTTGGTTGTGACAATGCACGATTAGTTGAAGACAAGCAAGTGGAAGTCTGTTCAGGTGATATTCCTCGAGTTGAGTAAACCTCTTGACAAGGTCAGCCAGGAGGTTCTTCTTCACTAACTCAGGATGTGCACCGGTGGATACGCGACTTTCTTGTTGGACGAAACTAGAGGGTGCAGGTCGAGTACTATGTAACTGAGTGGTATCCCACCAAAAGAGGCGTGCCTCAAGCAACTGAGCTGGGGCCCACTGGGTTCCTTATCCACGTCAACAACCTACTTTAGCTTCTCCAGCCGCCGTGTGCCTTGTTTGCGGACGATATGAAAGTCTGGAGAGAAATTGACGCTCCCGACGACCGTGGCTTACTTCAGCGAGATCTCAACCGCCTATCCATATGGTCTGCAGAAGCTCATCTCTCGGTCAACCCGGCCAAGTCTGTATTTAGGTGACTGTGGAAGAGTGTTGACGGTCAAATCTACACGCTTGGTTGGCCACCGCTAAAGCCCACACTCTCCGTGAAGGACCTAGGTGTACTCTCATGTCACGGTTTGAAGTCCGTGGACAACAAGACCAAGATATCTCGTAATGGAATGCGCAAGCTTTGGGCACGCAAACATAACTTCGGCACATGGTCTAATGAGGTTGCCACTCGCCTGTTCTCTTCTATCATTAGACCAATGCTAGAGTACGGTTCGCCCGCCTACTTTCCGATTACCCGAGGCGAGGCACAAAAGATCGAACGGGTCCAACACGTTGTTACCAGGCTGATCCCGAGTTTACATGGCTTTGGGTATGAGGAACGGTGCGAGAAACTAGGACTCTGCACCTTGTCCTACCGTCGGGTGCGAGCCGACTTCATTAGGACCTAGAGTATTCTACATCATGGTGAATTTCCCATGCTGAGGCCACTGTTGCACTTACGAGGTGCATGCAGCACACGCGGACACAGATACGAACTTGTAGTGCCGGATGTGAAAATTGTTCCCCACCCACTGTGCTTTGAACGCAGAGTGGTAAATACTTGGTACAGTTTGTCTGAATAAGTGAGGGAGGCGAAATGTGTGCAGCAGTTAAAAACGTTGTTGGATTTATAGGTTACCACTATTTGATTTAGAGAACGATTGCGCACTTACGATGAAATGTCACATTTGTGAGTCCTGCGATGCCGTGAATCACATGTTTTAAATGTTTCATGAGAACGATAACGATCTTCACAGCTGACGAATTTTATAACTTTCTTCATCAGATTTCGAAAGCATTATACAGTATTTATTTTTGCTTGTTCTATACTACAGTATTCAATATTGCCATTCACAGCGGAATTAAGAAAACTTGGCAACCCGCAGAACTGGTTGGCAAGGAAGATTCGCATCGCGGACTTGAACCACGCGTGAAACGAACGAATGTAGAGCGAAACTCAGGTATTACTTTCGACGAGAACCAGAAGAAACCAATACGGCCACCAATTATTCACAAATCAATACGTAGCCCGGCCCAACGTTTACTGTAAAGAGCTGCAATGTACTAAAGGCAATTTAGCAAGAGCACAGAAAAGGTAGCATGCGAATCGCAGATAATTAGAAAGTGAACCAGACGTCTCGTAGTAGAACGAACGGACGATAGGAGCTACAACCAAAAATAAATCCAATGTCATGAAATTCTGAAGGCGCATAGGTTTCATGTTCACTACATTGGTCTCCCCCTGGAAGGCTAAATGAAAGAAGCCTTCGATAGATATCAGGTGGAGACACAACTTGGGTTCACGAAAGCAAAGTAGTAGTTGCAGTAGGCGCACGCGGAAATTGAGGGCGCGCGTGGGGTTCGTTGGTTTCTAGCTTCTTTGTTATTTGTTATTTATTGTTTAGGTGGTGCTTGGAATGCATCATCGGCGGGTCGTCGAGGCGGGGTGGCTGGAGCGCAAAAATTATTGGCTATTGCAGAAAAGGTGCCGGATGGACATTTCCTCCGCTGAGGTCCTACGATGCGCTTAGAAGGTGTTACCCCCACCGCACGCGGAGTCCACGGCCATAAAGATCCTTGTCCCACGAAGAATCCCAAATCTTTTCTTTGGGGCCGGACCCGCCGTTGTCTCCCCGATAGTGGGGAAGCGCGGTTGCTTGAGGCCAGAGGCTTCCGACAGTGAGGTCAGGGAAATCCGCTGTTTCCCAGGGTAACTGCGTTCTGGAATGTAAACCTCGGGAAGGGTAGGAAGGGATCGGGATAGGCGGCGTGATGCCGTATGAAGAAGGAGTCAAGTATACGAGACAAAATTGTGTACCGGATTTTGTTTTATTTAAAAACGTGTTATACGTTTTTTTCATTGTGCAAAACATTTGTGAACGAAACGCACGCTTATTATGTAAAGTGAAAGTGCACCTGTGGAGGAAGATAGCAAACGTTAACTCCATCTGCAAAGCGGATGGGATGGTTGGCCTGTCGGTTGCTTCGGTCAGTTGCCTAGATGTAAGCCGGAGTTGGCGGTGTCTCAAGGGTAACAGTGAGCTCTAAGGTGCCTGTTGCGGAGGATGCAGCTGCTGATCAGTTTAATTTTGCGGCTGACCGCGTAAAGTAGGGTGTGGAGATTCAGAAACTGCCACCTTAAGACAAGCGATGGACTCTGTTGTTTGGTAGCTATGCTTGTCCAAGGTAAACTGCTTAGGAGTAGCTAGGAGTTCGCTGAAGGGGTTGATATAATCAACGCTGAAGGAGACGACGCGCTGCGTTTGTGCAGAGGAAAAGGTGAGTGCAGTTCGAGTCTACACCGTGCATTTGCACATCACTGGTCTGCTCACGAGGAAGGGTAGGGCGCAGCGAAGGCCTGTGTTGAAAAGGGGAAGCTGTGAAGCTTGACGGTGGCATACACGATGGCGAACATGGCGAAATGAACTCTCCTGGTGGCTTAAGCATTTTTCCGTTGACCGGCTCTGTTGATGCTCACGGCAGGTCAAGTTTGAGGCTGTTGCGGCTGACTAGCATTACTAACGGAATGCTTTTGCTCCAAACAGGGTTAGCAGTGACACAAAGAGATGACTTACGCAGTCGATGAAAGCTTTTAACTAGACCATTCGACGCAAGGTGATAAGCCGTCTTGCGGATAAGGCAGCAGCCTAAGCATTTGCAGAAGGTATCGAATTTAGAGGATCCGAAGGTTGTTCTACGGTCGGTAGTGATGGCAAATGCCCATCCGTAGTGGGACAGCCATCCGTCCAACAACGTACCAATAACCTTTTCGGCCCTGCAGCCTGATACATGAATGGTTTCTGGCCATTAATTGAAGCGTTCGACATATATCAGACTGTAAAGGAAACCGCCAGAGGGAGGCCATGGGTCTTACCAAATATAAAGTTACTTGTGAGAATCCCAAATCCGGGGCAGAAACGAACCTAGAGGAGTACGGGTGTGTCGATGTACCATGGGGCGCTTGCAGTTGACACAGGCTCGAGTCCAGTTCCGAACATCTTTGTTCAAGCTTGCCAATCGCATGGTGACCAAGTTCAAAAAAGCCCGGATACCAGTGTGAGAAAGTGAGTGTGGGGCTTCAACGACTTCGCATCTGAAACAGCCGAGAACGACGGGTCTTGGACAACCAGTGGAAAGGTCGCAACGGATAGTTCCGTCCGTAGTTTGAACAGGAAGTGGTTGCACATGCAGTGAAGTGGTCTGCTGGGTGTGTTGGAGACCTTGGTCTTGGGCCTGGGTCGGTGCCATGACAGCTAGGTCGAGAGTAAACGAAGAGTGAAGAGTGAAGTTAACGCGAGCGAGAGCGTCCGGTTAGGGATTGGCTACACCTGAGATTTGACGTATGTTAGCAGTGAGCTGCATGACAAGTCTAGTTTCCCTGTTTCCCATAGTGAATATTTGCTAGATGAGGCGTTGTAGGCAAAACGGAGTGGGTTGTGCTCAGCGTAGAGTTCAAATGCCCAGCTTACTGAGGTGTGTCGGAAGTGACGGATAGCTAAGTAGATGGCCAGCAGTTCTCTACCAAACGTGCTGAAGCGGGATTGCGCCGATGTGCCGGCGTTTGGAGAAGCTAGCGAATGGTTGCCGTTGCCCATCAACGTGTGGTTGCGGAACAGCTCCTACGGCAACATTTGAAGCGACAGTAGTCATAGAAAGGGAAGCGGACGGTTTGCAGTGAGCTATGAAAGCCCTGTTGGTGGTAGCGTCCTTAAGCTCAATGAAAGCCCTGCGTGCTGTGTCGGGGAAAGCGAAATTACCTTCGTTTCTTCCTACTAGGTAGGCCAGGGTTAGCGTCAGTTGAGCGCAGCTGGGTACGAAGTGTCGAAAGTAGTTGACTAGACCACAAGATAGACGCAGGTGATTACGAGTAGTCGGGACTGGGAAGTCCTTGATGGAGTGGACCTTTCCCGCAACAGGCTCGATACTAGATGATAAACCGAGATGGTCTAGGAACTCTACCGTGGACTTACCGAGTGTGCCATTAGTCGGATTAAAGGTGACGCCGCGTTGTGTCAACGCATGGAAGAGTGACTGAAAATGAGCTAGTTGCTCTTCATCACGCGAACTGGCCATTAGAATGTAGGCAACTTAGAGCTAAGCAATGTCTAGGACACAGTTGACATCGTGGATGAAGCGTTGAAATGTTTTTGCAAATGAAAAACGCGAACAAACAGTATAGGTGATGACGGCTGTTTTAGATAGGTCATTTTCCTCAAAAAGTATTTGCTGCTAGGCTCGAACAGCATCGATCATGCTGAAGGCCGTATCCGGCCGTAAGTACGGATGCGTGCGACTTTGACGGCACAAAGAGTGCCAGTAGCCAGTTGAGTAGCCTCACCAGGTGCAGGAAAAACCACGCTTAATTCAACCTCAGAAGTACCTAAGAACGCGATCCTAGAATTGCAGTCCTGAACGCACAGGGCGCCAGTACCAAAGATGTAGTCGCTGACCTTGTTGGTGTGTGCTGTGCGGCTTGAAAGTTTCTCTGGTTGAGCCGATGGGAAGTTGCAAAGAGTAGTGCGTCGTTTCGTCTGAGGGACAAAGCGGTGGCGAAACCAGCACAGTTTGTTACGCGGTAGGCTGCGGAAGGTGGCTCACTTGCTGTTAGCTGTCGGCGAGTTATTGAGTGCTGAAGGAGAATCAAGAGTGCCGCGGAAGGCCTCTAGTTCGTTACGTACTATGACGTGCTCAGCGTAATATGCTGCTTGACAACTACATGTAGTAGGTGACTGCGGAGACATGTTATAGCTATTCGGCGGATGTATAGCAGGTGGCGTTACGTAACCAACTTCCTTAAGAAGGTGCTTCATAATCGCGTCAGCCAGTTGCGTGGCTAGAGTGAGGGAAGAGACGTTGGCGGATATGCCGAGAGCTTGAGCTATCTCGGGTAGGTGCTAGAGTCAAAGCTCCAGAAGGAGAGAATAATCCATTGAGTACGAGCCGAATAGTCGGGCCATCTAACTCAATAGGACGGATGGCCTCGCGTTTCCTGGATGCAAGCCACGGAATAGCTTTTTGCTTCGCATGCACACTGGTAGATGCAGTAGGGTTGCAATTTCAAGATTAAGAGCCTCATAAGCAAGATCCGCATTTGGGCTCGAAAGTGTGTCCCTGAGTTGTAAAGATAAGTCCCTAAGAAGGCCAAATAGCAAAGACTCCATTTAGCTTGGTTGCAAATAAGTGTATAATGCATAAATACACCCTACAAAGACAAACCAAAAAGGTGGATCATCAAATAGAATAGGAGGGACAGACAACAATACGACACTATTAGATGAGTCGAAGATGTTCGTACCTGGGTGAGTCATAGAATAACACCAAATGATAGTTACAAAACACAATGCAATAAAAGGAACGAGATCAATAAAAAGGATTTCGACGATGTCGGAATGAGGTTCGTAGTCGGGGTCAGCAATTGTAGAGCGGAACTCAGGTACTGGTTGCGACGGGAACCAGTAGGAACCAGTCAGGATACCAATTATTTAGAAATCAGTACGTAGCCCGGCCCAATGTTTACTGTAAAGAGCGGCAATGAACTGGAAGCAATTTAGCAAGAGCACAGAGCAAGGTGGCATGCGAATTGCAGATAGTTCGAAAGTGAACCAGACGTCCCGTCAGTAAAACAAACGGACGATTGTAAGCTTCAAGCAAATATAAATCCAATGTCATGAAATACTGAAGGTGTATATGTTTCACGTTCACTACATGTGTCAACCCAGAATTCAAAGCTGCATGTGAACTACAGCTCTATTGTATATAGTGGTAGCTGATATGTTGATGTACGTTTTAGGTTTCGAAAATGAAAGATGCTCTCTGTAGCAAGTATGGAATTTCAGCTAGGAACCGAACGATATTATTATCATAAATTTGCATGGCGAGACGTGGTTGGAGTGTAAGTCTCCGCCAAGCGTAACTAAACCGTAACACCATGCAAGCGATGTGAAACTGAGAATACAACCAAGCTAGGGTATAGTAGTCAAGCAGGGTTTGCATACATAGTGTTGGTCGTGCCATTCGATCAAGTTAGGCTGTGCGTCTCTATATGCGTTGAGCAGTCCCTGTCGGGCGTGAGGTTAGATGTCAATTTACAGAACTCAGGACAGAAGGTCCATGTACAAAACTTAACGCCAAATATCTATTTACAGACAGTAAATCAGTCCAATTATGGTAGTGCTATTCTTTGAGCCACTTACTTTGGAGCTACTGAGTTGGAAGCATCATAAAAGTATCAAAATACTCCTTACGCGAGGTGAAATTCGAATGATCTAAGTGTGGATCAGATTGAGTTCAAAATCCATCTTGTTTAGCCTCATGATTATTTTTTCTACATCTTATACAAGTAGTGTGATACTTCTTGGAGAATACAGCGATGAACCAGAAAAGTAATTCGGATAAAAGGTTTTGTGCAGGACAGATACCTGTAGAGCTATTGTTTTGTCAACCAAAGCAGCAGCAATCAATATGAAATTATAGTGCCAGGTCAACTAGAACAAAGGTTGTATATCGGTACAAAAGGCACGCCGGCGACCATGCTATCACAGTTGCTGTAAGTTGAGATCTGGCATCACTTTAGATAAGGTAGTTGCATCGAATTGATAAAATTATCTTCATTTCCCTCGCTTTTCAATAGCAGCCTTGCATTGCTGTATGCCGGATCGGCCAGATAACGATTTTTCTACAAACAGCAGCTCCATCCTCTCTTGTCTGTTCACGCATCTATCGCCGTTGGGAATTTGAAATCATCGCAGCGCTACCGAAGTCAATCACTTGAAATGCTGATAAGGATTTCATCCCAAGCGTTCACAAGCGCCAGACGCGTTTCGCCCTATTGGGGCTCGTCAGTGGCGCAAATTCCATCAGTCCTCTAAGGAGGATCGAACCCAAGACCGCTCGAGGCAGTTGCGAACTAGCTAGCAGCTTAAGCCACTGAGCCATGGGGGACGTTGGCTGGGCTACATAATTTGTAAACTAGCTGGGATATAGCACCACCTATCTATTACTGTTACTGACAGTGGTTAGCCTGCTAGGTGATGAGGTCCATAGCTTTTGGAACTAGGAGAGGCTCTTTTTATTCTATATGTTCCATATATATTCTATATATTCTATTATATATTCTATATATTCTATTTTACTCACGAGTAGCAGGATTTTATTTGTAATTATGATAAGCCTTTCATGCTAATAGTTCACAAGCTACATAGCAGAGCCTACATATTTTGAAAACAAACTGGGATATGGCACCATCTATAGGCGCACTTTAAATGCTCTTATCGTTTGTTCCACTGAGACTGACTAACATAGTGTTATGACCTTACTCGGTAGGCGTAATTTGGGTCTCTCATATTCTAAAAGATGCTTACTTAGCTCCTCTGCGTTTGACCATATTTCTACCTTCGTTGATGTGTATTTGCAGCTAACTGTTGGATCAACTGCAACAGTCCTTGCATGTATTATCCGTCAAAAACGGTATGTCCCACTTGGGCTTTTCCAGCTATCAGATCTTCGTGATGATCTTATTGTACCTTTAATCCGTAAAAATACCACCTCTTTCATTTTAGCTGTGCGTACGGTATAGTTGGTAAATGGCACTTTACTAAATAAAGCTTTGAAGCACCCAGCTACTTACGCATCGTTTCTCTGCGGAACCGTAATATCCTTTTCAGTGACGTATGGAGTGCACGCCATAGTAGGTAGCGACTGGGTTAACGCGTCTAGTTAGTAATTCAGACAAGAAGCTTGATCGGTATTTGTCAGTTCAGAATAAATTTTCATGTCTAAATTCATCCTTTCTTCGTAGTAGGCGTCAATAAATATTGCTGTACAAATGCAAAAGTTTAAGTCGGTGGCAATGCTTTTTCGTTCTCCTTAAGGTTCAAGAGTTTTAGCATTACAATTAGGTATACATAATATCGTTGATGTTGTCTATGTATTCACATGAAATGTTACTAAGGAAATAGACTTTGTAAACATCCTGTTCCCATGTAGTTGTAGATGAAGGGCCAGTTGCGCCATTGGCGTGTTTTTGATCGCTTTTACAAATATGAGAAATACAGTGACATAATTTGCGTAACTTTCTAGTGCCGCATTGAAGATCAGAATGCATCGTTGATGTTACTTGCATAAACATAGTAGTCATTTAGATTTACCAAATCGTAATGTTGAGGCGCTGCCCAGCTACCAGTGATGGCACGTAATAGGCGTGCCGAGTACGAGCATTTGGTAAAAATCAAACACGGTTGGACACAACGTGTGTTACGAAAGGCAAAACGAATCGAGAACAGGGTAGTAAGAGCACAGGTCAAAGTAGCTCACGACTGTTCTGAAAATTTAAAGTAAAAACTTGTACAATATGTAATACAAATAGATGGCCGGAATGTACGAAGACCATTAAAATCTTATGTTGTAACTATTAAAAACTTGGAAGTTTCATTTTCAATAAAACATCATATGAACGCAAATGACTAATAAATTGCAACGGAATGGTTAATACGCGGACTGTTGGCCGTTCGATCCAGACATATTTTGGTCACAAAGCGGTTACTGAAACTAGTTTCTGTGTCGTCTGACGTCTTTAATAGTGTACAGTGACACCGACGAAGTTAATTTTATATGAGCGTGCGCGGCATTCGCAACCATGAAAAATACATTCACAGCGTATGTTAAGACTAGAATGGAGAAAGCTATTTCACTGACCGTGAAGTGACTATATTTGTTTCATTGGGGCGGCGAGGGAAAAATGTGGCTCTCTAACGGTAAGCAAAACTCACTGCCTCATTGTTGACTATCTTCCCATTTTACACATACAGGTCCTTTATTACATGAATGCTAGTAACTCTGCAGCGTGATTCGTTTCGTGAGTCTATTTATCAGGGTGACACTTACGACAACTTGAGGCACACAGCCATAATCAACTATTTGGTCATCTACGATTTTTGTCCGATTTTCGAGATTACTGCCGTCTTTTAGATATCGACTTATTGCCTTGCTTCTTTATGTTTATTGAAACTGGCGACATGGTGAAGTGGAAAACCAGACTCGGCAAGGAGTCTTCTTTTGCAGCGGTATGCACGGGAAGATTTGTCTAGGATATTTACAATACCACTGCAACAAGTTACATGAAATCATGAGTTGCGAAAAGTATATTCTCATTACTGACATTATTGCTAGCCAGGGTATCCTTGGAGTCTTTGGAATGTAGGGAGCAAAAGGAAAGGTGTTTGTCAGCTCCATCACCTTCCAATCATAGCAGGCGTTTGCGAAACAGCGGTTAACAACTTAGGTGATCACAGTTGCATAAGAAACAACAAGGTCCCTGCAAATTCTACAAGCATAAATACAAGAATAGTTTAAAAGATTCATCAGTATGTGCGTTGATGACGGAATCAAGCAAGGAGTTCCAGTCGTTCACCACACGAGTCCATAGGGTAATATCAGAGTGAAGCCTGAGTCTCCCAAGTTAGAACAAGTTCCCGCAGTGGCCCCGAGTCGAACTCTCAGTAATTATCTGGTAGAAATCTTGGAGCTGGATTCCCATCTCTTTTCGCAGAATGAGCAGAGCGTAGAGCAGAACGCCTCGCCGACGCCGATATGCCAGAGAGAATATATGCAAGTGCTGGAGACGAATGTCCTATAGCAGGTGTCGAAGCTCAAGAAGGCACTTAGAACGGCGCCGCTTAACCATCTCATTCAAGCAATGCTCAAACTTTGTAAGCGTATGAACTGCGGGTAATCCATATTCGAAGGTTGGATGCACATGTAAGGAAATCACGTCTGAAAATCTCCGGAGTCAATCGTGAGAGGGCTCTTCGGATACAGCATGACAGTCTGTTACCTGCGGCAACCATCCGCAAAGTATCCTGATTGCTTTCTTGACCAAAGCATACAATGACCCCAATGTCGCTTTTCTGTTTCACATTATTATGCAAATAGCCACCAAGGTGGTAAACAACGAACGGTTCAGTAGTGCCAATGGAGAATAAAAAATGTTTATCGCAATTTATAGCTAACTGCCATTTTAATGACCAATCGTGCAGCCGATCAAGTGTATTTCGTAGTCGGACATCATGCTCAGCGCTGGTTACATCTATCCATTAATTCACATCGTCAGCATAGATCACATATTCAGTCCGGATACTTGAAGGACGGTGGTTAATAAAGGATTAGAACAACTGGTCCAATAACAGAGCCCTGAGGGAGGCCAATGCTCATAAGGTCGGGGACTGCATAAGCATCACTGACCTTAACTCGCATAACTCGGACTGCAGGGAAATCAGAGATCCATGAGAGAACTCTCCCAAAGACACCAATTCCTTTAAGTTTGAACAAAAGCAGGTTCTGAGAAACTTTGTCAAACGCTTTGCTTAAATCAACGTAGATAAGTTCCATACGTTTGCCCGCATCCAGCGAGTTTACCCCTGTTTCTCTGGCAACTAGAAAGTTTGTGGCACAAGGGCGTGACTTACGAAAGTCATGCTAAACAGTAGAAAACACACTCTGGTTGTCGAAGGAAAGGCTGAGAGCTCGCTTAAGAATCTGTTCCATAATTTTACACATTAGTGCTGTTAGGCAAACGGGAGAATAGTTTTATGCGTCTTGACGATTCCCTCTTTTGTATATGGGCTTGATAACGCCCATTTTCCAAGCTAACGGAAGACCTCCGGATTCAATAGAACAACGAAACACATGACACTCTGGGGCTGCAATGTACATAGCCACGGTCTTGAGAGAAAGATGTTGCATGTCAGCAGAACCGAGCGACGTGTTTGGATTTAACCGAAAAAGGAACTGAATAACAGTTTCCGTACTGACCTCAAGGTGATCCAGCAAAGAGGAGCACGAGCGTGCAACGTCAGGAAACGGAGTTTTATTTGTATGAACGCATGAATACTGTCGAGCTAAGAGATTCGCTTTCGCAGCATCCTCATAAAGTAAGACAACATGATTACTGGAATACAGAGATTGAATGGCATTACCACCGTTGGTGCTCTTTTTAAGTTATGAGAAGAACTTTTTGGGGGAAAAGCTGGACTGTACAGGCAATGAAAACTCGTAGTTTTGGCGGTTCTCCTGCTTCTTTAGGATACAAAGTTTTCTAAGGGTTTTTGTATTCCAAGTAGTCGGCCGTCGATTGTGTGCACTTGAATCGGTCCCATAATTTATTTCTTTTGTTCATCAGAGACCTTCATTTTTTGTCGATCAAAGGAGGAACACTTAGTGGATCACTTCCTAGAAAATGCGAACAATCTGGTTGATTAGTGACATCATTTTGGAGTAGAAGTTAGTCCAAGCATAGTTAACACACAAAAAAGGAGGAAAGATTCAGTCCATGTAAGAAGCAGCCTCCTGCAGATGCTGCGGATGGGCTCGCTAGAAATTAAGCTGGAAACCACCTTGGTCATGAGTGGCAAATCGACGTGCCCATTGGAAGGAAATAGCACAGTGATCACTTTTATCGGTAGGTTGCATAACAACCAGCTCCATGAGATTTGACGGCATTGGGGAGAACACTAGGTCAAAAATGTGCGGGGTGTGGCATGAGAATAACCGAGTGGGTGAAAATACATGCTGAAACCCGTTACCATCGAGAATAGTCGGAAGGAGAAGAGCATCGAAAACGTCAGAAGGAAGACCGAAATAAAGCAGGTCCCACTCAATGACAGGTGAATTGAAGTCTCCAAAAATTAAACAGTCCTTACCTTTGGGGTTCGATTTAATTGAAGCCAGCGAAAGTACTCCTGAACCCAAGGGAGATTTATGGGCGACACATACCAAGAGGGATCTACACCCGTCTTGAATACGACACCACACCGCTTCGAAGCCACCATCTATTCCACAAGTAGCATCAAGTAAATGTGCTTTCAGGTCCGCCCTTCAATAGAGTATAACGCCACCGCCTGACTTCGCTCCGTGGCGATCAGTCCGGCGGAAGTAATATCCAATGATAAATACTTCTGAGTCACGGATGTCCGGGGACAGTCACATCTCAGAGAAAGCCATCAAGTAAGTGCGTTTATTGATGGCAAGAAGTTGAACCTCCTGCGATTGGTTTCGCAAACTGCGCGCATTAGCGGACAACACATGCAAACCGTTCTTCGACCTTAGTGTCCGGGTAGGACAACGATGGGCCTCCAGCGAGTTCTGGGGGTTTTCCGGACCAGCCCAAAATGCACAAAATGAAGGTTGGTCTCACCATTTGCTCGGAGGATTTGGAATGCGTCAACTGCACTCTTCATTTTTATCCGATCCTCAGGGGAAAGCTCTCTCAGAACATAAAAGCTCTTCTTTAAGACGTGAAGTACGTCGGATGATGCGCCTGCATGCGCTTTCATTTTGTATACCATGTTGAGAAGGTGAGACTTTTTAGAGTCCTTCGGCTTTCTGCCGATGCGAAAGGCAGAAACAACATTTAACTCTGGTTCACCCTCATCAAACAGCAGCGAAACCATCCTTATTGGCAACGTTTTATCGCATGACATGCTTATAGCTACCCTAGCTTTAGAAGACTCCGGCGTATTTACAACTATAAGGCAGCAGTCACGAGAGGGACGATGGGAGTCCCTAGATGCCTGCTGCTTATGAGAAATCGAGTTGTCCTTAAACAAATACTCCAACTGAGTAACTCTATCCCGAAGTTGCTTAATCTCTAATTTGGAACAGGGCTTGGATTTGACACTAGCTTGTGGTTTTGGTTTCGCTTCTCGCACGTCTGAGTTCCGGCTGGCTGACGGCGCCGCGAGTTCTTGCACCACAGATGCATAGATCATGACCGGAGGCTCGGCGTGCTGAGCAGCAACCTTTACTGAGGGAGTCGTGACATGACTTTTCTTACCGATGGATTGCGAACCCAGAACATGGGGAAGGCGGACCCGCACGTAAGACTGAGTCCGGGGAAGCAAGCAACGCTGTGTGTGGAAGAGAGAGACGTGGACTAAGCGCTGGTAAACCGGCAAGCAGATATTTGTCACTGATCGTTACTCTGCAGGAGTCACAAAAGAAGGCGATAGCCTGAGATGTTGTCCGTTGTAGATATCCATATAAACCCGGACAGATATCACGGCAAGCAGCGTGAATACAACCATCACACAAGGAACACTGTAGGCCTTCGATCAGTGGGTGACAATGTTACTGCAAGCAATACCTTTAGAAGCCATGGGTAAATGAAAGAAGAAAGCAACCCAGTGATAGCGCAATAAAATAATCGTCAAGCGAAAGCTCTACAGTACAGGAAAGTACAGGAGCCGGGAAAATAATTTTTACGGCTGTTTTGCGAGTGCCGGAGTATCCGCGGCGTCATGGTCGCCATGCAATTTGGAAGCAACTGTAGATTGGGTATCCTTGGCATGAAAAACTAATCTAAGTTACTATATATAATTCCAAAGCTACACTTAACCGTTGCTTGTAGAATTCTGAATGGTGGCCTCTAACATAGGTTCAAATAACCTCCAGGATTACCAACGGGGTTTTCTCAGTTAGAGATGCAGCTTCACAACGGAATTAACAGATCACTGTAGACGGACGCAGCTATTATATTTGAGCAAACCTATTTGTTCTATGTCAGTTTGCTTTGGCCTGAAAGGGTAGAAATGCCCATACAGAAAAAACGTGCCTATTGTTGCTAAGTGGAAATTCTCATATTGATGATGGGCTTCACTCCCAATCTGGGCCCACGATGTCGCATGTTCTTTCCTGACTATTTGCAAAATGGGCTACATCTGGCAGTTAATGCGGCGAATCAGACTGCGAAAACCTTGCTGGTTTAAAAAAAGGTGGAGTGGACTTCAGCCTCTGTTAATATTAAATGGGGCGCTTGGGAGTGACACTCTTCTTACCTTACTCCATTCCGCATCAAAATCCCCCTTGTCCTACAAAATTGATCAAAACTAGCTTTTATACGTTACTTACTGTGATGATTTCAGTAAGCTTGGTTGGTGAGGATAGGTAGATTAGACTGGAGGATTGGGACAATAAGGAGCGAGAAAGCAATACGCATAGCTGAACGACACAAGATAGCAAAGCTAACGAAATATGTATGATCTTATGCAGTTTTCGTGGATTTGTGCTTTGCAGAGCTTTGAAAGGTTTTTCAATCAAAATTGTGGCATACACACTATTTGTTACCTTAGACACATGTACACGGCCTACTGTCATCAAAGCGGAAGCAGTCTTTGCACTTTCAGCCCACAGTGATTGGCTACGGATTGACTATGATGTCGGCATAATAAACAGTGGGCTAGAATCGGTGTTTAATTGGGATCTGCTCCACCGTGTTAACAAGAGGCGGTTATTTATAGAACAACACAAAGAATTATGGTTACGCGGATGTGTCGTGGACTCTTAAACGATGGTAGGGTTTACGTCATATATGACAACTACCTCATGTTGCCCACGGAAGCCAGTTGAAATCTCCATACTCGTACTCCTGATTGCACCTAAAAGCTTGATGTATGACGATTGAAGAAACTATCGGACACCGTTTATGGCGAAGTACAAATGAGCCATTAGACCACCGATCCAATATGGACACGGATACCTTATTTGCCTGAGAAACTGTTAGATATTGTTTACAAATTGCTGTAAACGATTCAAGCGTTTTAACTTCAGTGTCCAAAACAGGACGTGGATAGCTTTGGTGCAGTTTCATCTTCAGACAAATAGAGCTTGCAGCCATAAGATCACTGGACAGGCGTTTCACGAAATCAGACTTAACGACTTTTCTTAGAATAGGTAAACGAACCGAAGGGTTTTATAGTATAAATAATTTGCATGCACACTGGTGGACAGAATTAAGTTTGCCATGAAATCGTTTACTAATGCCGTCAGCAGCAGAACCATACTCCATCACGTAGAGGTGATGTTACGAATCACTAAGCAATAAGAAAAATTGACTGGTGTGTGTGGGCATCATATCAGCGGGAACATTGTCATAGTGGACACACAGTGTCACACAACGCTCTCAAAGAGCTTGTGCTCCTGTTACCGATGGGCATTTCAACTTATCGACCTCATTAGTCCACACGGTAACTAGGTCAAATCAAATGTATTGGCATACCGAGCAACGGAACAATGGAGCAATGGTTTATCATGGGTAGAAAAACAAATGGTTTCCAAGTTTCGTAGGATATATAAGGTGACTGTTGGGGGGTCCGTCAAAAATCCCCGCAAGAACGCGCCAGGAACCCGGCAGAATGGCTGTGGAAAGCAAAGTTTAATACTTCCCCACAACGCAGCAGGGCTCAGCCACTCCGAGACGCGCCCCAACTGCGAACCTTTGGACAATGGTCATTTGAAAACTACCACCTCTGCGTGGTGACTGTTTTCCATAACTTAATAACCCATAGCACTGGCTGCGATCGCCCTTTGTCGGTCGTAAAAGAGCCTACAGAGGACCACTAGTCTTTCCTTTCTCTTCGCCTCAGTTGGGAGTCGGTCGGGTCACGTAATTGCGTGTGAGTCGTTAGCTGGCCAGCCTTCGCGTCTAAGTCATTAGCGCGCGTCTATCGTACCCCCTCTCGTGTGA
>OX104069.1:85032239-85166693 GCA_944474145.2 Dicrocoelium dendriticum | reverse complement strand
TTGTGTATCTCCAAGACGGTGAGACCTCTCATCAGCCATGGCTGCCAGACACATATTGCATATTCTACAGCTGGCGGTCTGCATGAGCCGAGCAATTGTGGTAAAAGCGAAGGGTCGAATCGTCCGAATGCACGCTTCAGGAGGCCCACATGTTGGATCCCCTTCCTAGATGTTGTATCAGCCTACTTCGAACATTCAAGGTTGACCTGGACCAAAACTCTCAGATCCTTCACGCCAGAGGAGGTTTGAAGCTCCTGGTTGCCGAGTTTGTAGCAGTGCGCCAACTTGCGCCATAGGGGCAACACATAAAATGTGTCCACATTGAATCGAAGAGGTTACTGGATTGACCAAGTGTATACTCTATCCAGATCAGCTTGAAGCATTGTGAGATAATCTGGAGTATTAATCGCCCTCCACACCTTGATTTCATCAACATAATGCAGGCAGTTCGAGCTTACGAGGTGTGTGGTATCGTTGATATACGTTAACAATAATTGCGGTCCTATTGCCGATCGATGCGACAATCCGCATTCAACTCTGAGGGGATCTGACAGCGATTCATGCATTCGTGCTTACAAGCAACGGTGTGGAAGCGAGCTTCTGATCCATCCTAGGAGACGATCACCAATACCAAATGTTTGGAGTTCGATGAGGAGATTATCATGGTTTAACCGGTTGAACGCCTTTGAGAAGTTGAGAAAGACTACGTCAACTGCTATGCCACGGTCTAATGCTTCATTCCCGCTGGATGGTGTTAGTAGTATATTTGTAGTGCACGATCGATTTCATCGGAGGTATGATTATCCGGTGCGAGGTTGTTTGCTTCTTCCAAGTAGACTGTTAGGGCATCAGAAAAGATAGCTTCCACGACCCTTGTAAGAAACGGTAGTAAGACTATGGGACGGTAGTTGGCTGGATTGGAACGACTACCACCCTTGCGAATAAGAGTAATCATCCCGTATTTTCAAATGTCGCGCAAGTACACTAGCGCAAAGCAATGTTGCAAGAAGCAAGCCAAACGCTCAGCTAAATTCTCTTTCACTGCCACTAGCAATTTAGTTTGTATATTACCAACACCAGGAGAGCGGTACTTGCGCTTATTCAACAGCTTTTTTGATACAGCTTCTGCTGTGCAGAATATGTGAGTGTGTTCTGGGGGTGAAACAACCATCTCCAGAGAAATAGGTGACCAGTGATTGTACTGAAATGTTGCCGAGTATTGTAGACGGAGGATATTCGCTGTCTCCTTCGGTGTGACTATGAGTTCGTCCGCTGTTTGTAGACGAGGAATTCCTCGCTTCTCTTTAAGTAGGCTGTCAACGTGTTGACACAGGAGTTTGTGTCTTGAGGCCATATGCACTACCAACTGCCGCTAATACGCCATTCTATCCACGCGAACAAGCGGAGTACAATGGTCACGTTGGGTTGCATAGGCCATCCAGTTCTCGGTGCTCGGGGAGAGTTTGTAGAAATGCCAGGCTGTTTCGCACCGCTATACACTTCAGTGTCCTGCTTCACAGAAAGTAGATACAGTTTCTCTGACGCAAGGTTTTAGTCACTGACATTTCTGCAACCAGAGAGTTCAACTGGCTGACGGAATGTTCCCATGCACTAGTTGGTGCATCATCTGCCAGAATCGTCTAGTTGGCTGTTTCACCTAGTTGAGCTAATATGTCGTAGTGTACATACGTTCTCTTTGCGTCGTCAATTTTTACAGGATACCCTGTGTAGCAAATGTATTCGAAGTGTAGTACTGCGTGATCACTGCTGCCAAATAGGAAGTCGTTGGTGAATATCCGATCCGGTATCGAAGGCCTAGCTTTTTCTCAGAATCTGGGGGGAAGGTTTGAAGTGGCAATACAGCGGGTAACTGGAGATAGACTTTGTAGATCAACCCTAAAGTACTCTCCGGGAGCAGTTTGGGATTCATGAAGGTGCATGTTGAAAATGCCAGTAATGGGCATATGACGGTAAGTTATATTTATCACCCTCCTTATGGCGGATGCCAGATGGGAGTCCATCTCTGGCGTGGAGGAATGAGGACGGTAAATCACGGTGACTAAGCAAGTTTTGTCGCCCTTTGAACGTAGACGGCACCAAAGAGAATCTGGTACCGTGCTAGCCGCACCCTCTATGAGCACCCATTGGAGGGCGTTGCGGAAGTACAGAGCCACCCCTTCGCCTTTGTTGGGTCGGTCGTACCGGACAATGGACCTGCCTGGCAGTGTAATCTCCATGTCAGGGCGTAACCATGCTCCGTTATGGCGATGTTGTCACAGGCTTTTGATCTTTGAAGCAGCCGCATTTCTGAAAGTTTTTTTTCAGTAAGCCTTGAGCATTAGCGAGCATAAAGAAAAGCTTCTCGGGTGTTAAAACTGTTGACAAATAGCTCATGATTAATGTGGATTTGTGCAGACCGATGAGAGGCTGGCACCTAATCGTTTTTTCGGTGAATTGCCAACTTAATAAGAACTCAATCTCTTTTCGGTTAAACTTACACGTGAGGTACGTAGTCTATCGGCAGCCTTCTCGATAGATACGGGTCTTTACGTTGTGGTTATATCGAGTTGCGGGTTGTGTAGTTTCCGCGAGAATAGCGAGTGGCTGCGGCTCCTAACTGCTGTCTTCAGTCAAAGTTCCCAATGAAGTGTGTTGCGTAGTAACTTCCAGCTACGGAGTAAGTTCACGACCATCAGTTTTGATTGCAACGTTAGTTTCAGTATTTTTGGGCCACTGCACCTGTAGTTTGGTGACACGGGTAACCGTGTAATCGACTGAAGTATGAGGTCGCCCGCACAGAGAGCTTCGCGGATGCAACGCCATTCTTCCAGGTTACGAGCGTGGGCTTCTTAGTTGCTTGTTGTCGGTACCTCGGACACGTCATGTACGAAAATAAATCTCTTGTTACTCTCCGTGTGGTGGTCGTTTGAATTATTTTTGTCCCGCTGGCGTTCGTTTTATGGTACATCCAGAAATATGAGAATTACACTATTTTTAGTCCGCAGGCGGCATGCCCACAAAAGCACCATCTTGACATCATCTATTGATCCCAATGTTACGCGCATTTGTCGGAGCTCCGATTTGAGCACAAAGAAAAGTCCATTGCTTTGATTCATCTATCTGTTTACATCTTAAGAAGTGTGCTTTGGATTCAGCAACCTTGGTGCATGTGAGTGTCAAGGCCCAGTAGTTCAGACTGGGCTTCGGCGCTTTGGGAAGCACGGTAATCGACAGATTTAGTGACGACTCTGGAGGTTTCACCTGGTCCTTCACCGTTTCGTGGCTGTACTGGGTGAGGCTACTGAGGTCGCACTTCGATTATACCGAGCAACAATGGTTGTATAGGTGGATCGGTCTCAAGAGCGCTTCGAATTTCGTTGGTCAATAGGAAGGGTGGGTGTTATCGATGTTGCTTCAGTCGGTAAGAGGATGTGGGCGGTGGGGCTAGGCATGCTTCTATCGGTCGCGATGACGACTTGATTCGTAGTTCCCAAGGTTTCTAGTACTGCGTGGCTGTGTGAACGCCTGGTCCCTTTCCTTACTTTCGAAGCAACAATTGACTGAGAAGGATGAGATGCAAGATGCGCTAGTATCGCACCATCAAAGAAAATTTGCATTCAAACGATGTTCACTTTTGACGACTAGGCTGTCGTACTTTTATGTGAACGCAAGTCAATAGAACCGTTGTGCACCTCGGACAGAACCAAAGTGAACTCGGTGTATTGCGTTTGCTTATGTCGGTTCTAAAGACGTCGACCCATTTGAAATGGTAACGGTCTTTGCAAATTTGTATGAGTTTACCTTTCGTTTACTACCTTAGTACACGTTTGATTAGGAGCAAGTGGCCGTGTCAAGCTGAATGTCATCAACATGATAGATGGAACATGCAATCAACTCACTTTTGGCGTGGAACATGGCGGTCCTGATTCAAGTCAGGATCAAATCTGACGTATAGTCTGTTATTCTTAAATACATCACTCATCATAAACCTTTTATCCTGGTGTGTCTGCGATAAAATTAGTAATAACGATGCGTGTATTTTCCATGCTCGACAAAGTGGAGATTGTATCGGTACAGCTCGGTATGTACAATTATCTATGACCTTGTCTAGGTTATGTACAAACACACGCAAAATTGTGGTATGAAATACGTATAATGAAGATGCAGTGCATGTTTGAGGCAAAATGCAAGGTTCGTAGACTCCAGTGTATTCACGCTTCTGCACACCCATCGATTCATGTTTCCCATATGGATATAAACCTCCCTGATTCAGAGCAAGATAACTTGCGACTTGTGCCCAAATGTAACCACGTTTTAACTTGATCTCAGTGCGAATAGCAGTCTTTCCAAACTTTGGTCCATCTGACCAGAAGGAAATTCAGACTCATGCTTGGTCTAGCCTTGATTAGAACCAGCGCATAATACGTGTTGCAACGCGCTCGAATTAAGCTATGATTTTACATTGAACTTCCTGTGCAGTCAGATCGTAATAGGTTTCTTTGTGCAAAATTCTAGGCATCAACATGTTATGCCGCAACAGTGGCATCCAAGGTGCTTAGATCAGAAGTTTATTGCAACCCTCTCAATAATTCATGGCAGAGTACTTGTCATCCAAATGTGTAGTAAACGATCTCTGCAGGGGTTTCTGAGTAGCATTTCGCTTTTTCTGATGTGACCGCACATTATATTCGAGGATGAAGCAGCTAAGCAGCTCAGAAAGTTTAACTCTAACATGATTAGGTTTTTGACCTAATAGCCACAGATTGTCTGTTAATTGCAATTCGTTATGGACCTGTTTGGAGAAGTCGAAAACTTTTTACCACCTAATTCCGCGATCGCCCGTGGACAGCTGTATATAGGCATGTTCACTGTAAAGTACAATGAAAGGTTCGGAATATAGAACATCTGTACGACCCGATGCTTGGTAGTTCAGCCTAGAGGTTCACCATACGCGTGTTGTAATTTGTCGCTATATAATATACTTCCTCTTGACTAAGCGGTTGCACTACGTGAAATTTGTCAGTTCGAAGCTTATAGACAGCCTTGATATAACTTGGGAACAAAAGTGGTTGACACAATTTATGGATTTCTTGATGTCGATGATATAGCTAAAGAACAGCGATCCACTAGCACGTCCGTTGGATTATTCCACTAATGATGTTGCATGAAGCTGAGCGAAAGTTTACTAAACTGACAACATTGTAGCAATCATTCAATCATGAAGACAGCCAAACTAGCGATCGGATCCGGATTCCAAAATGCGTATAACAATATAACAACACCGGTTAGGTTTCCGGTTGAATACTTGCTGTATATCCAAAAACATAATAGCCGCTGAATAGTTGGAATCGCTAGATTTTGTAATGTGATTTAGATACTGCACTTGACATACGGTGGACGGCCGCTTATCAAGAAAATCTTGCTGAGATATTTTATTCGACAAAACTAATTTTTAAATTTTATCGCCTATATTTTGACCAGCTTTTCAAATAACCTGACGATTAATGATTACCAAACTATACAAAGCGTGAAGGTTTTGAAAATCCACAGCGTAGCTTCACACTTAAAGAAACAAAGGGGTAAATTCCTGATTCACATTTTAATAATATCGTAAACTTTACTGTCATACTGATATAACGTAACCGTCAATGTCTACTGCCTTTCACGGTTTTTGATCTGGTCAATTATTTTGCGTGTCACAGCGGAAGACTAGTGAAGGAAAAAACGCTGTGAATCCTACCTAGCTCTTATCCCTGGATGTACTCCGGCCGAGATTAACCGGTGGGAGTTAGGATGTTAATTTCCTCCGTCTGACGCTGGGAAGTTATATGACCTGGGTTCGGTTTATATAGCAGGAAACTGACACTTGTGGCAACAAGAAAAGTTACTTTATCCGCTGCTGCAATTTAACCTAACGACAAATTTCTGTCCGTCCCAGGTGTATTATAGTGGAAAACAGGATAATTTGAATACGGCACCATGCAGCAGCACGTCACGATGCAGGATTCAAACTTTACTGCCACGCAACCACATACATTCGCGCCTGGGCTGAAGAGAGTGTGTGAGACGCATGCGTCCTTCGCAAGCTCTAACCCTCGTGCACAAATAACAAGACAGCTTGAGATCCCTTAGGCTTAGGGCGGAGCATTGTTTGACAGTGTAAGTTTTTGTGTAGTCCACTGGAGGTTGAGAGGAGGAACCACTTAATTGGAAAAATTTCCTTCTTTTAATCACACCCCAGAAAATGACTGGATATTTGATCTTTCAAACTGCTAGAAGAATTCTGCTATTCGTTAAGTAAATTGGTCAAAGGAGATTGGTACTTCTAACAAAACACCAGGAGATAGCTTTTCGGCAATATTTTATAAATTACATAAATCCACTCTTTTCTTCCAACAAATTCCCTACATGTGGGATAGCTTCACTTCTTTGCACTAGCAATTCTACACTTATGAGGTCAATTCTTCTTTATTTGTCTGGTTACATTTAAGTCAGGCAACTAAATTCTAGCCTCCCATGATTCATAAAATTCATTCTCGTGGACTTCAATTTTAAGATGTCATTTGGTTTTCCATCTTTCACTAAATCGACTAGCGTACCGTGGAGCCACTCGTCTAGCTGTGGTAACAGTCCACTCGGGCATCCGAGTGCTTTTTACTCCACAGCGCTCGATTTACTCTACAACAAGTAGAGACAGCACAGCTGTATTCCGCGAACTATAAATGGTGTGTGATAGCATCATGAAAGCGGATGAACGGTACGGTCTGACTTGCCCAGGCAAGCGGCAAGTGAATGCTTCTTCGCTTATGCGTTAATTGGTTTGTTTTTGGAAATGTTGGAGTAAGCTTGTTTGACTGATGCTAATGCAGAATCTCATGTATGCCGTAACTTCCTTAATCATGGAAATGATCTAATTATTCACATCGAGACCTCTGCAGTTTAATACTCTTGGCGAATTTTCGGTGCAAGCTTTGTCGAATAAACTGTATACCCTGAAGAACCGAGTTCTACGAAGTTGTGTCAGTAAAGACCAAGTCAAGTTCGCCGATACCTGCTCAGTTGCTGCTTGCATCGGAGCCATTCGTGCAAACACCTGCGCCTACGAACATGGAGGAACATCACTTGCTTAGTACTTGAAGAAATTTGAAAAGTAAATAGACCGATTTCTGTGTATAATTACGTCTGAAAGAGCAGTCACTGCTGTATTGACTGCTGATCTTATAGCGTACCATCGGAGATGAAGCAAGGGAGCTGTAATCAATATAATACCGGCAAAGCGGTGCCCAGACCTTCGTTTGCGGTTTGATGAGGCATTCCTACGCAGCAACGACGGTTCCAACATCCAGTCTAAAGGTTCGGTCACCATCAAAGTCATCAGTTCAGAGGACGGATCCTCACATCAATTATATTTCTTAGTTGTGGAAGATTTCACACCGTTTCACGACACTGATTCCATACAGTGTCTCGGCTTTGTTCATTTTAACCATGATAGTTTTGTGCACACGTGTCGAACGATAACAAATGTTACTGAGAAGCATATGTCCGTTTTTACATCTGTTTGGGCTGGCCTGAATAGTCCATTTATTTGCCACTAAATCCGTCTTTACGACCGACTGAGTGGTCTGCTGGAAGGGTTCCGTTTACTTTACTAGATCGGTTCGTGACCGAACTACCTGAGTTGACGCAATTGGGAGTAACCGCCATGGTTGACGAACCGACAGACTACGTTAGTCAAGTTGCAATCGATACGAAAAAGAACGGTGCTTCGCGTTTGTGCATAAATCCCATGGCTTTGTACGGAGCCTTAGCCATAGAATTATATACGCAGCCAATGTTATAAGATGTCTTGCCGCGTTTGGCTATAGCATATCACTTAACCAATGTTAGTCTGTCATCGACGTTGCTACACGCAATCCTAGGTGCAGAATACAGTTCCCTGACGACGTTCGGCACAAGCTTCAGGCGTTTATGCTGCCTAGATCTACCATTTGCTTTGAAGGTTTTGAACGAAATATTTCGGAAGCAGTTATCGCAAGCTGTTGACAATCTAGACGGTTTAACTGTGTATTAGACAATATGCTGATTCAAGACAAGTTCGACCAGGAACATGATGCCAATCGGCACCGGGTTTTATAGCGTGGCGTTTAAAAGAACGTAAACTCAAGGGTGAATATTTTGAGCTCCGGAAATCGGAAGTAATTTTTATGAGCAAGATCTAACTTCAGAGAAAACCAAGATCGAGCCCGTAAAGATCAGGTTCGTGCGGAAGACACCGTAATCTAAGGAGGTCAAGGATGTTAGTTGTTTAAACGGTGTGATGAACTATTTGAGCTGATTTTTACTAAGGCTATAGGAAACCTTGGCACCCATCCGGAGATTGACACACAAGGGTTTAACTAGGAGTTGGGGGAAGCGAAGAAGGCCACCCTTAGAGTCATCAAGAATTTTATTTGCTTTGCACCTTTACTCGACTAGTGCGTTCCAATTCAGCCTTTGGAGTTGCAATGTGACAGCAGTCAGAGAGGAATGGGCGCCGTTCTAACACAGAATGTTAAGCGCTTGGATTTCCGTAGTCGATCGCTCGTAGTATCGGAGCAGCCATAGGTGAACATGGACAAATAGATGCTTTCTGTTTTTAGCGCGATGGGGCGACTCATCCCTCAAACCATTAGGAGGAGGAGTAACGCGCATACTGACTAAAAACTGCTACTGGCAGAAACCATTTCACCGTTACGGTGTTTCTCGACGTCTTAAACAAATACTTATCAGTCACCACAAAGCAGACTTACATCTTGTGTGCGCCGCGCGGATGCAAACGTTCATCGCGGATTTTCTGTCCCGAGCTAATCTACCAATATTCATACACCAGCAACAGTAAAACTGGTATGGTCTCTGACGATAACTGCAAAACACCTGAAAGAAATGATTCGTCATACGGAGGCAGACGCAATTTGCAAGCCGTCGCGGGAATTGAATTTGACTGGAAGGTCTTATTTAAAGAAAATATTCCGAAGAAATTAATGCTGTCCTTTCGTCAATAAAATGAACGCACGTTGTGTGACGGTTTGTTTTTCAAGGAAAATCACTTTTGATCCCACTGTCGCTTTGTAATGAGGTGTTCTAATAGGTACCTCGAGCACATTTGAGTGCTAACTACAGCATTAGCAGAGAACGAGGGCTGATGTGTTGGCACGGGAGGACCATTAGATTAGAGGCCTAGTATCCAGTTGTTTAGGTTGCCGGTGCCGCAAGACACGCCAATCCAGCGAATAAATAACCATGCGTGCGATTCCACATCAACAATGTAAGAAAGGAGCAGTAGGCTTGTTCTGTGACCACGGGAATGAATACTTAATCACAGTGGAGTATACAGTGGCAAAATCGAGATTAATCCAATCACTGCTACCACCGCGGAAGCAGTCTATACATCACTTGCGAAATAACTCGAGAGACAAGCCACATTCATGAAAAGGAACGGCAGTACTCCCGAGAGAACACGATGGAAATTATACAGGTTTGTTCGTGCCCCATAACACTCATGAGTTGACTAGGCTGCATCAAATGCGAAAACAAGATAATGGGTTGCATGCACGCCTAGTCGAATATCCTATTTCTGTTAGATGCTCATCTCTCTCAGGAGCGCACAAAACGTCGTAGCTTCTACAGTAACCTAAATAGACAACTACGTCAATAAACAAACAACTAGCGCGGCACTGCGCAATGTGGGCATTGCATATATTGGCCTGTCATACATCCTTCGCAATTAAAAATGCCGTGAATGGCTGTTATAGGATTACAAGGTACTTTGGTTCACGTGTAATTAATGTCTTGCATGCAACATCCAGTGCTTTGAAATCGCGGTGGTTCATCGACCTTCCGTGGGCACGTAGACCAATAGAGTACACGTCATTTACCACGCATTTCGCACGTTGTGCAGCAACCATGCCCCGAGATAATACGTATCCAACCTTCACAGTCGTAATGCCGCTTGCACACCTTCCACTGACTTAGCAAACGCCCTACGCAGTACAGTTTACTCATCGGCTCTGCCAAAATCAACACCCCTAATCATCTGTTCTTCCAACACCGACAGTGGCGACAACAGCATCAAATAGCTGCGACCATTTAAGGACCCCCAATGCAGGGCATTTAATGCATAAGGACCCCTACTGTCTATCTAGCAAAAGTATCAACTCGTTTAGAGAGACGTTAAGCAGCGAAATTTATCAGTGCGTCGCTGTTCACGGCGCTCACTAAATGCACATTCCTGCCGCGACTGTTCGCAGATGCACAAGGTGGTACACTGCCCCGCATTGAGTAACCCCTGGTGCGACCGCGTCTGGACGAAGTCGCCAAGATACAAGTGCGACGTTATACGCAATCTATACTCTTGTTAAGGAGACACAAATGGTTGGTGACCTGGTAACAACGACTAAAGGAAATGAGAGCGATGGATGTCATCAGATAAAGATTAAAACCATAAAGCCTGAGGCAATTTTTATTAACCTACCCGGCCACCAATGCTACCTAGATTGATATAAACTAAGCATAGAGTAACATGAAAGGCTAATTTCAGTCTCCCTAGCCTTGGTGTGCCAGAATTGTTAAAAGCTATTTACGATGGCGTCCAACCGTCCCATACCTCCTAATCTTTGCTACTGTGTACGCGACGACTTGCGTCCAATTAAGAAGCATGTGTGTTGCCTACGACCACCCTTATCACGATGATGGCTTCACCACGCGGAGGAACAATGTGACTACGCAGCGATAACACTCTGCGCTCATGGACAGATCAGGTCATTAACCAACTGTTGTAACGCGACTTTCTCTCCGCTCTCTGCCACGCATACCCATCCGGGGACAAAACAGAATCTCGGAGCCTACTAGATCCAAGTACATTAGGAACAGAAGAGGGTTAAATTCATATGTCTCATGCTCTTACTTCAGAGGTCTTTCATAGGTGATTCACATCTCCTATCTGGGCAGGTTACTCCTTGGTATCGGCCTTGACTGTCTGGCTATGGGTAAGATGACGCCCGTCTACTAGCTACCGAGCGATGATGGCGATCTTATTTCATTAGCTTCTGGCGTGACCCAACAGTGTTACCGTCCGTTAGGTAGCAAGCCCTGCCCTACAGACAGGCTTCTTGAAAACATGTGACGTCTGAGTGTTCAATGAGCTCAGCGAACACTCAGACCACCGATTGAACAAACTGAACTACAAACATTTGCCTCTAAATCATGTGACGTTTTTAGGCTGGGGCCTGCTAGATTACACCATGATAGTCAGCCGTTTCGTCGCCATGACAACAACGGATCCGTGGACCGCATGCTTGGCCCATTTGATGGAAATGAAAGGAACGGCGACTACAGAGTTAGACAGCTGGTGTTTGGGCGTGTACTGCACGCACGCAGAATGCGGCGACGAGATCAGTACGTTTATCACTATCCGGTGAGGAAAGAATGTTGAAGGTGTAAGTGGAAGAGCACGATTGAAAAACCGTGCTTTTTTGCTGCAGAGGAACGTGAGCACGTGCCGCATTTGGACATGCAGGTTGGAAACAGCAGAGCAGAGGTGGCTATACGGGGCTGCTCGCCGGTCTCTGACGGAAAGCCACGTGAATGCTCTCGTCGAATGAATCGCAGAACTTCCAAAGGTTACCCTATCCACACTTCGTCTGCGACTGAAAGCGGCTTTCGATGTGAAGGTGAGCGTTACCACTGTTTCCAGTCATCTGGACAGGCATCTTATAACGCTGAAGAGGTTGCATACAATCCCGGAATAAGTGAGCACATTGGAAAACAAAAAGCGACTCATGTTCTTTCTCTTGACACTGCTACATTTACATGCGGACGGTAGACAACCCCTTTGGACTTATAAAAAGCATTTTAACCCCTTTTGTGCTCGTGCTAGGTGTCGCACAGGACCTGGAAGTCGTGCACAAACTATAGCAGTGGATATTTCGGCTAGAATGTGCACGCTGCTGGCGCGATGACGAGGGACGCATTGATAGACTTAGCCGTTTTGCTTGGCAATTAGAACAAACGACGGTGCGAGCAGTGGATCAGAGATGTTCTGAATGCACAGGGATCGCATTTCATCCATCAGTGCATTTTGCTTTCTGACAACGCGCCATGCCCCACGAATCTGGAGAGCGTCTACCAGGAGGAACACCATATACCATGAAGGTTGCTATGGCTAGCGCTATACTGTCCGTCGCTGAAACTTTTTAATGGCGTATGGTGTGTTATCAAGGCCAAGTTGATGGATGCAATGATGAAGATGAAATGCAGAGAGGGGATCCGGAATGAAATCTGAGCAACTGCAAGTGGCGTACAAGGTTTCTCGAAAAGGTGGAAGCTGAAGCTAGCGGATGCGCTACGTCGCGTCACCGCAAGCAAATGGTGCGACAAGTATCCGATAATTACAGACGCTTAATTTATTTGATTGTCTTATAGAATTCGGTCCTTTAAATATACCACTTGTTTGTAAAATAATTGGCACTTTTGCCAGATGGATAGGAGGGTCCTGGTGCATGAAATGCCATTTATGGCGGATACAGAGCATTGTGGGTGCGTAATTAGTCGCAGATATTTGGTGCTGTTGTTACCACTGTCGGTGATGAAAGTGCAGATGGTTGGTAGTGTTGCTTTAGCGGAGTAGATGAGTAAAGTGTATCGAATAGGATGTATGATAAGTTGTTGGAAGACGCACAAGCGGCATTGCATCTGTGTAGGTTAGGTACATATTACCTGTGCAGCGCCCCAGAGGCTATGTAAGGCGATTAATGAACATCACTCACATGCTACCGTGGCAGAAGACAGAGTGTTGTAAGCCGTCCGCCATATTCGACTATCTGCTCAAGGTTGTTGCACAATGTTCGAAGTGCGTGGGAAATGACGTGTACTCAATTGGTCTACGTGCCCACGGAAGGTCGGTGAACCACCGCGATTTCAAAGCACTGGATGTTGCATGCAAGACATTAATTACACGTGAACCAAAGTACCTTGTAATCCTATAACAGCCATTCACGGCATTTTCAATTGCGAAGGATGTATGACAGGCCAATATATGCAATGCCGACATTGCGCAGTGCCGCGCTAATTGTTTGTTTATTGACTTAGTTATCTATTTAGGTTACTGTAGAAGCTACGACGTTTTGTGCGCTCCTGAGAGAGATGAGCATCTAACAGAAATAGGATATTCGACTAGGCATGCATGCAACCCATTATGTTGTTTATGAATTTGATGCAGCGTGGTCAAATCATGAGTGTTATGGTGGCACTGACAAACCTGTATAATTTCCATCGTGTTCTAGCGGGAGTACTGCTGTTCCTTTTCATGAATGTGGCTTGTCCGTGGGGTTATTTGGCAAATGTTGCATGGACATGCATTTATATCCTTACTGGGGTAATCCGCTGCTATTGCCTTGTCGCACGTATTTCTCCTTGTGTCGGAATAATGCCATCTCAGCAATGATGCGAATATATCCCAGTCAAATATGCGAAATGGCCAATTGGATCTAAGGCAACCGTAGGCCTTACTTGCTGCCTTTTATGACGTTATCTTTAACGGTATCACCTTTTCATCACCAGCCGGTTACTTATCCCTTGTAATAAGCTTATGCAGTATTCTTACTTTACCTCACCAACAACGCGTGTGTCGAGCATTCGTTATGGCGGAAGGCGAAGAAAGGTAGGCAAGCTCAGTTATTGTGGAATTCAGATGCAATCAGAGTACAGTAATTAGGAAGCAACTAAGCACTAAATTCACACACACACACACACAGTAGTTGCACTGCAAATTCCCCTGAGTCAGTAGCACGTATTGATTACGAACGGGAACGTCATAGCACTCGGTCTATCCCAGCACCCTGGAGGTGCATGTTGCAGGGATTCACCGCTAAAGCTCCAGTCACGTGTGGTAGTTCAGTCCCTGTACACAGCTGTTCAGACCTTCAGACAGCCATTTCAGTGCTTGCTGCAGCTACGGTATGACCATAAATGTCTGATTCTTAAGTCCTCGGCACAGAAACATCCCTATTATGCCACATCCTGCGTGTTGGTGGACACCTTTTGTATTAGGCTAGCGTACTTGGGGAAGTGAGTCATACCTGGTTAAGACCGTTGCAGCCTTTAGGATTTGAACCGTTCGCTTTGTCATTCTCGTCCGCAGCTGCCTGCTTATCTTGTCCTCTGAGTGCAGTGCAACAGATTTGGTCCACAACTGGTATCACCCACAGTTATCCTACTATGCGATCCGGGTTAAGTTAGGAATCGTAGTGTAAGGAACGGATGCTGACTGAATTATTTATGAACCTGCCACAAGCACATCGGCTATCCACGAAACTAGCAGTCCCATATCCAGGACGGTGGTTCTGCTACGATTTCGGAGACTGAGCATACAATGTCAGCTGCGATTGAACAATCCTGACTTCAACCACAACCATGTACAAGGTATTTATGATTTCAAGATAATTAAGAGTTCCTTCACCGAACAAGCTGCATGGAGCAAGGTTCTTAGATATGTTAATCTCGGTAACCTTACTTAGTTTATATATCACGGAAATTGGATACTTCCTTTTAATAGTACATCAAGTAAGTTTCTGGTACACTAGGTGCTGCTTTTGGATATTCTGGCGCTCTGCTGGCCATGGATATTCGCTCTGTCAATATGTTGCGAAATCAGACTTGATTCACTTCGCGCACCTTATACACTACCAAATGCATCCTGTTTGGCATTCAGTGGCTACCTCTCCTGTTGCATCCCTCTTCGGTCCGTTGAACGCGGAGACAGCGATTACTAGTCTCGACTAAGGCTGCTACTGTTTCGAACACGGTAGATTTAACCACAAAACGAACGACTGCTCAGTGTCAAAAATGCAAGCAAATACAACCTTTCGACCTTAGAATCTGAAATCAGCTACTTCGCGTACTTTTGGCAGCCGTTTACATAACTTAGCGGTTTGGATAGATTGCATACGGAGATCACCAGTGTGTAATACACACCACGTGCATTCATACAACCACTTCATGTTTGACAATTTCGTCGTTTTACACACTGCTGAGCAAGCAGAACAACTACTATTGACTCTAAGCAACTGTTACCCCGCAATCAAATTTACATTTGAACATACCACTGTCCAACTTATAAGTCTTTTGTGTTCCATTAGGGGGCAATTAGGCTCGACACCGCCAGATTTTCCTTTGAATGAGCCTTTGGTTTATGACGAGGTGTAGTTCATGGACGGTAGTACTTTAAGCAATTCATCACGACTTTTAAAATATTCCGTCGCAATCGCAGCGTTTTGAACTGAAGGAGCAGGGGACAACTGTGGTACTAGCCATGTGAGCGTAAGAAGACTTTTATTCTGCTTTGCTGTAGCTCATCCGGAATGCAATGAAAATAAACAGGCAAATGGAGTATATGGTCAGCAGGCTTATCAGAGCACATTTTCCATGTCTTCGGTTTCACACTTGGTGTAAACGGATACGGTGACATTATGCGACAATGGAGCGGAACGTGCGCGTGTGGCTGATAACATGGAGTTGTGTCAGGAGATAATGCAGTAGAAATTTTATTAAGTATAGTTATGTGTGTATATCTGAATGCAACCGCGGCAATTCAAACTCCATACATACGCAGCAGATGCCAAATATATACAACCGTTTGTTCTGCAATTTCTTCACATTACCGGATAAGTTTGGCATCAAGTCAACCGCAATGTATACTTGAGATATCAAGCCCCTCTTTTCACAAAGTATACCGCTGATCGCGGTTAGGTTATTAGCAATGGACTTGTTCCCAATACTCCACACATATTTATGGCTCACATAATCCGCGATTACAATGATTCACATAACAGTGACAAGAACCATGATTCCACCATTTATGGTATTTTCTCATTACTTTTGATGGACGCCAGATGGATTATCAAAAAACGGTATTTCTTAAGCATGCTTCTAAACCTAAACGAGCTACAAGCATTTATGGTTAACGGAACATGGTACCTCGCTGATATATTACAATGTCATCTAACTACCCTGCCTTTAACACCTTCTTAAAGATCACTGTAAAGAAAAAGGTGAAGGGTGCTTCATGTGACTCAATCACACATGTACAGTTGAACGGTATGAACATCTACCATTTGCAATTGTCCTGAATTCTCTCCGGTTCTCCATCTAAGAAGCCTCGGTCTACTTGCATCTGTCCGTTAGCCGCCAAATTCATAAACAATGAACGTTGTCCTTATCACCTCAGCTCTCGCTTTTGCATCGAAATTGACACACAAACAAAGGATCCTTGTGGGGGCTTTCAACCTAACGAAGATACACTGGTCTTCCCGGGTCTTCTTTTCCATACACAGAACCTTCATTACTTCAGTCAGAGTTGGTTGAACACAATGCGTTACTATACCAGCTAGGTTAACGAACACCTTAGATGTGGTGTTTACCTTGCGAATGGCCAACATACAGAGAGACGTTTAAGAGAATATCCCGGGTAACAACAGCAACATGATACTCTTAATCCTCATCGTTAAAATAGTCACCGAACTATTACCTCCATCCATACTACACCAGCGGCAGTATTAAGTGGAAAGCTTTCTATCAAATAATCCGATCATCTGATTGGGTTGCCATCTTTCGCTCCAGCAATGCATGCACAGCCGTGGAGCCGCTCTATCATTAAGTCCAGCAAGCCATAACCCTCGTTGTTGCACAAGAAAAACGAGTGCGTGTCGTTTAAAATACGCAGCCAAACGTTCGATGAGTCAGAAATGCAGCAAACCGGTCACGCGGAAAAAGAGGATCGGCTATTTTACAATGCTTTCATTGACTCATCTTTGATATCAAGCATTTACAATTAATGGGGAGAACACGTGAAGCTCAAGCAACCCTACGAATGACATGGAAAGCAAAAGAGCTGGTCAGGTTTCTCCGTCAAAGCATCAATAAATGCTTTTCATTGATCACTGAACTGGTGGACGACGTCTAGGCGCCAACCGTGAAAGATTTAGCTCGTTCTTCGCCGCCTACACGCACCTTGAGACTAAGGTTATAATTACCCAAAGGCTCCATCTAAAGTACTATAGCTCTACGCAACAGCCGCCAAGCAAGACATTTTATTCAAGCGTGCTCAATTCTGGAATCAGCTAGCATCCCCTCATCCGACATGAAACTGGGAGGGCTTGATATGCCACTGCTCCTTTTGTCCATGTCTGTCATTTCACAAGAATCACAGTAAAATGCAGATTAATATAAGTCTTCATTTGTCAGCCCTGGCTACAAGGACTGCACAAAACAAAAGATTGACAATTACAGGTCAAGCCAAATCATTCCTATACTAGCCGGATTATTGGTGAAACTGGTAAGGTTGTGTGAGGAATTTCATCAACTTACTGGGCTGATAGACAGGTCCTAACATGGTTTCTTTGGCTATCGATCGTACACGTTATAATGGCTACATTAACTAAACTATCTACAAGACACCAATGATGTAAAACATGCCATATTATTTCTATGCTTGCGCATGCAAAACACATTTGACAGTGTGCCTCGCAAACGTTTACCTAGTCAGATATATTTCTTTGAAGTCCGGAACACATCAATGGCTTGGCTATCACTATACATGAACAATCCCGCAAACATAATAACTTTAGGCGACTACTGCTCTTCCCCGCGTCCAATTACCAGCAGGCTTAAACAAGTAGGTGCGCTCAGCACATTAATTTCTCTACTTTGTGTAACGATAGCAGTTTGGTTAACAAATATTGTGTGCCGTTTTATTCGTTGACGATACAACATTTGTCCAGAAGTACCGACGAGTTGCTCTTCCGAATGTACTACCACTCATTCAAGAATATTTTCATTCACTTGAAACATGGTGCGACAAGTGGATGATGAGGTTTTAAGCACAGCATGCAAGTATCATATGTCGCGGTCACTTGATACCCGAAGTATCTATCGCAGGTAACGGCAAACGTATCTGTGTACAACGGTCTACCCGGGAATTATAATCAACCATTATCGTACCTTTATTTACTTAGAACAGATTGAGTACCAGGTAGCACGAACCAGACAATCCTTCGCTAACATCTCTCATAACATGCATACAATTACAGCTACAGTTGAACTAGGTGAAATCCTTAATCGTCCCATGCTGGAGAATGGCAGCGTAATCTGAGGCAAGATGAGGAAATCCGACAGAACATGGATAGAAAGCTTCCAGTGGTCACTTACTGAGCACGTATAGGGAAAAATTCTGTCATGAAGCATTGGGAGCAACACCAGCAACTCCATCGCAACCTGCTTTGGCTGCGAGGACAAAGATAATTTGAGACTGCTGCACAGTCTGATGCATGGCAATACCCATCGCAATCGATTCATCCTTAACAATGCAGCACAATTAAACGCGAGACCTTGGTAACAAATTCTTACCCTGATTATACCACGATGCAGGACCAATTTAATGTTTAACTTTCGTCTCACCATATATGCTTCTCGGTGGAATTAGCTGCTATTCACTATCAGGTTCGTGTGAAACCGTGCAATCCTTCAGCAGTAAGTTGCGAAGCTACCTCTATCTGTGCACCATTATGTCGTCTTTTTCGTGAGGAATTTTATTTGAACATCCATTTAATGAAAGTCTAGATAAAATCTAGTTTGTGTAATGCTACCACTTCAAGCGATGTAATTAGTCCTGAGTGTCTACAACATATTCAAACTGTAACGTTGCCTCTTTCCATCGCATGAGACAAACAAATGGGGCAAATGCCTTGCCAGAAATGCGGACAACTATAAGAAGATAAGTTGATATTGCGCTTGCAAGAGCATGACATCATCTGTGCGTGTGTTTTCTTTACCAAATATTGTCATAGCTTGTACTCGATGAGAAATGTGCAGATTATTTTGATTATTATTTTGGTTATTATTATTATTTTCTTTATTCTGTATATTGTTTCAACTAGCGGCAATAAGAACCTGAATCCTAAATGCGCCACTGGTACTGTGCAGCTTGGACTCATTACATATTGTGCGCTTGATATGTTACGGACAGCTTGGGCAAGCATGGGAAATTTGTCACAGGGACACCGAATACCGGCCGGGTCGGAATACCAACCAAAGGCATTTCTTCTGGACAAAAGAGCTGTTAAAGAGCTGCTAAGGGAGAATGTTCAAACACCTCATCCTGGGTAGACCAGCTACAATCAGGCTTACTGTTCGTGACCTTTAGCACTGACATGCTCATCCATGTCTACCTTACTTTAACACCAAGGTATCAACCTACTGGGGAGCATACCTGTCCCCATTAACGCATACAGCCAACCCTGTGCTTACATCCAGTGAGTCAAATTACCTAATATCCCATGACCAATGAGAGCGTCACTGGTAGTGCGTGCATGTGACCCCTCAGGGAAGGATGAATTGACGCCCGCATGAACTTGAATGAACAAAAAGTTATTTTGATTTGTTAACCAGGTAACCTATTATTACCATGAGTGCAGTTGCCTGTAAATGGTATACTTCTTTAATCTCTAGGTGTGCACAGGAAACGATACAACTAAGTTATGCATTAACGCCGGTAAGAGGTAACTATGTCACCAGTATACCCCCTAGGGTGTACTGCCACTGCGTCTGCTAGGTGTTTTCTCTATGGCGCGTCCTAATAATTTGCTAGACCTAATTCAGAGTCAAAGGAAGGAGCAGGCACGTAAAAATTCTTCATATTAAAAGGAATGTTTACATTTTCAGATAAACTGGTGTGTGGACTTTGCTGGACTTCTACCGCCTGCAAGCTAATTATAGATGGTGCGGTTTCCCCGACATTTTCGCTCACGTTCCTGCGCTTCCATTGGTGTTTGCTCTGATTGACCATTTTTAGTATTCTTTGGCCACTTGCTCAACTATTGTGCGCAACCTTATTCTAAGGAATTACTTTGTGAATGAAGCAAGACTACTCCAAAGCGTGCTTGCAAATACCTTGCGTTACGTGTGCGTCAAGTACGTCATAAATGTAAATTGAATCTAGGCGATCTTGCAACGCAACCAACAGGATCCGTGTTGCACAGCACTTGCAGAAAGCATAAGCGTTTCTAAGCCAATGACGCATTACAGAAGCACAGCAATTAGCCAAGTACGCCATAGTGTGTCGATTTCAGTTGACGGGTGAGTTGCATTAATTTTGTGGGTTGGGCAATGAAGGGGAGGATAGTGCGCCATCAGTAGCACTAGTCTTGGTCGTCAGACAACGTGCTCCGCAATATGAAGCTGATAAATTCACGATAATTTGAGCACACAATTGTAAACGTGCTACTGTTGGATCCCCTTTTAGTTGAGTTACAAGTTAGGCAGATCACTGGCTCTAACTTAATGCCAATTGATGATTGTCTAGGATTTGCTTATCCGTTCGCGCTAGCAGTGTTTATAAAACAAGGAATGGTAAGGGTGTTGTCGTATTTTCCTCTAAACAGCTCAAATATGCGGTGCAACGTGCACCCGTAAGTGAAAGGTTTAGGCACACTGATACACCATACGCCACACAGTTTTACTCATATATGCAGTGACATACACTACGTCGTTGTCAAGTGTTTAGTAATGATCAATGACAGATACGGAATCAAAACGCATTGATTTCGCATGCGCGCGTATGCAAGTTAGACTCCGCTTCTTACGCTGTAACCTGCTCCGCCTTATTTGTTGTGTTTATAGTCTCGTACCTTTTGTTCTTTTTTATTTAGTTACCCGGCGTCGAAGGGCTACGCCTCCGGGTAAAAGACGAGCAAACTAACTTGCTATATATCTAGTAGAAGATGTTGGTCCATCTCAAACTATCTCTCACCCCATCAAATGAATGTAAACGACCGGAGTGATGACCGTATGTAAGCATCTGGAAAGAGGTGCACTTGCCATTCTCGTAAATCATGAAAACGCTGCACAGACGGGAATGGTTGAGTTGTCGTCCCGAAAAATAAAGTCGCGGGAAGGTAAAAAACAGAAACGGTAGCCGATGAGCACGTTGTAAAACGGTACATGGTTGTGTGAGAAGTAATGATATTACGGGGTTGCCCTAGCCGAAGTACGGAGTTGAGTTAGGTGACCCCACTCTGGGCTTTGGTTAAATAAGTTACTCGAAATGCAGCTGGCGTAAAAAATGTTAAGGTTAGTATGGATAGAAAGAACAGTATAGGGTGGGAACACGTCCATACAGGAACCGATAGAAAGTATTTGTGAGGTGCGTTCTGGACGACCGCAACTGGCATAAGTTCTCCGCTTACCACATTTTTCCGTCCAATTCTATTGGGGGCAATTGGCAAAACAGACTGTGGGCTGCTGTAGCAAAAGCACTTTTAGGTATTTTGTGGCTCCGTTGGCTAATTACGGAAGTTAGCAGCCTTCTGCAAATCTGACTTTGCAGCACAGCGCTATTTTTGTGTAACATAATCACGTCAAGTTAGCAAGGAGGAGAGGGTGAATATCCTACTTGAAGCGAGTCAGTTCTACTGCCATGTCGTAAGTCTATTCCGCAGCGTCTTAGCAAAGTATCGTTTCCCGAAGCCGAAACTTAGTTAATACAAAATCGGCAGTCACACCTGCGTTACGCTGTTCATTTTGTTTTTCTTTAGGGGGAATACTCACAGGGACGTAAGCAGCAACTGACGCGATTAACGATAACTTCCAGAGCCTTCGATATTTTGTGAGCAGTTTGACCAAGGGCTAATGAATCTAGAAAATGTTATATGTCGGTCCCATGACGTTCATAACGCCATCAGCCTTTTCCAGGTATTTGAGATTGGAGCTTCAAGGTATCAGCTTGTCCTTGCACATCGTCTCAGCTCAGGTGCCTGAGATGCTTCAATTCCTGGAATTATGATTATTTATAAGCCATAAGCAATAAGTCCAGAAAGATTGGAAGTGTTAACTTCTACTGGTTTCACACAAGTCTAAGAGAAACCATCTCCGGATCACATCAGTAAGCTGCAGGAGGCTGTAACTGGAATTCCATTGCGCAGGTTTGTGGGTCGCCAAACCAGCGTGGTGTACGCAATCAGAGACATGGTGTGCGCATGTAAAGACTAGAGCTTAACCGTAGTAATTTGGCGCGTAGCCAGACCGCCAAAGGGAAACGTATAAGAAGTGTAGTACAGTAACTCCCAGAAGCTTTTCCCTGTTTTAACCTATTGCCAGGAGACGAAGGTTCACGCCTTCGTGTGAGAGGAGAGAGCATTAATTAACCAACTATCCAATAGTAGATGTTGGTCTATTACAAAATGTCTCTCATCCAGTCATATGAGTATGAACCACCGGATTGAAGGCAATACGCATGCATCTGGGTACAGGTCTAATTGCTAGTCTCATCCATGGGAAAAACGCTGGATGGGCGCGAATGGCCAAGTTGAAGTCTACTACGGCACGCCACTTGGCAGTTTAATCGATCGATACATACCGTGTTTGTAGCTGCTTGGAACGAACGCAGGTGTGCAACATCCAGACAGCAGTGCATTATTACCGGGATACTGCGGTAAAATTGTGATAATGCTTGGACTAGCCAAACTGGCCTACGCAAGATGTGTTCAGTAGGTGCTTAGTGTTACCGCAGCTAATGACAACAGGGTTATTTACAACGCTCACATTGAATGAAAGTTAGCTTCAGACAAGCCACCTTAGCGAAGTAAGCATTCCTTACACTTAGGCCATGCGCATGTAAAATGCAACTTTTTGTGAAAGAAGTCATGGAAAGCTATGCCGCCTGAAGGCTACTCATTACCGCGTATCCTTTACTTCCGTCACACGCTTGAGAATTCATACAAATCTATTCAATGATGACGCACTATTCTACTAACATGGAACTACGTAGCTGCAGTTCTAAAAAATATCTAATCTTCTCGGCTACTGTGATGCACGTATTCCACAAAGTCCGAAGCTCATTGACTAGCAAAACTGTTTGACAAATCAGGGGACCACAGCACACGCATGTGGGTTTTCACGCATCCTGTCCGTCACAGTCAATTATCCTTAGGTAACTTTTCTGACACATACTGCTCCAAACACCGAGAAGTAAATCCAAAAGGCTCGATAAGCCATGTTCTTACTGTCTGTATTCTTATTGAAAAATCTATGGGCCACATTTATTTTTGTAAAAAGTAGGAGCCACGATTAAATTTCGCACAATAATCGGCCTCAACTAGGAATTGAACCCCGGACCCACTGATTACCGGTCCGCTGCTCTACAACTAAGCTACCGAGGACTGAGGATCAGGTGCACAATTTAATACGCAAACAACACGTCGCGAACCAAGCCGAAGTCATGCATTAAATTATGCACCTGATCGTCAGTCCTCGGTAGCTCAGTGGTAGAGCAGCGGACCGCTAATCCGTAGGCCCAGGGTTCGATTTCCCTTCGAGGCACATTAATGTGAAAGTTTAATCGTGGCTTCTACTTTCTACGAAAATTACACTACTCACAAAATCCACAAGTAATCTACCATCGCCCATTGAACAGCAGAAGGACAGATACTTCGGTTCATTGGAAAGTGACGAGTGAGTGAGCCAATCTGCAACACCAAGACAGATACCGTGCACTCATTGGTAATACGTCGCGGACCAAGCAGAGGTCATGTAGTAAATTGCGCACCTGATGGTCAGCCCTCGGTAGCTCAGTGATAGAGCAGCGGACCGGTAATCCGCGGGCCCGGGATTCGATTCCCTGTCGAGACAGATTATTGTGCGAAGTTTAATCATAGTTTCTACTGGCTATGAAAATGACTTTACCCACAAACTTCACAAGTAAGCCAGCTTTATTTCCCTTTATGTGACCGTAATGTTATTTTTTTAGTAGCACGCAACTCACGCCGGGGGTCTGTACGCCGAGGAACACGATGAACATAGGAAAGCGCGTAGCCTATGCCTTCATCACCATTTCGTCCACATCCTTCTCGTATTTCTTAGGCGAACTATGAAAAACAAGCATTGGCATTGTGAACCAAGTTTCATGGAAGTCGTCAGTCTAATTGTTGTCGAATCAGCTTTGCTCGTTGAGTGTATTCTGTTCCGACGCACATTTGACACCAGGTACCTCTGCACCAAATTAGTCCAGCAACTAGTGATAAGGATGAGTACGTACATTAACAGAAATAGCATAAAATCCTGCTAGGTCCCACAGCGAAGAAGTTACTCAGCGTGCCCGCTGGCGTTCTGCTTGAGGTGCGAAAATCGCCTGTGGCTAAAACGTTTTGCAATGTTTCCGTGGTGATGGCACGGCATTTGTTGACAGTCCTTCCTTTCCATTGTTCCATTGCAATAGGCGCTGCCACTTAAGGTATTCTTTTCATATAGCCTAGGTGAAAATATAGATTTGAGATTCGACGCTTTAGGCAGCTCAAGGCTGCCGACTCAGACGGAGTTACTCCGGAGCTGTTCTGATTCGGCGGCATGGAAATCAGTAACCAGCCGACCTCGTTGTTCGCAAAGACGTAGCATGAAGAGAAAGCGCATGCCTCTTGGGGAGAATCAGATATAGTCTGTATTTTTAAGAAATGTGTTTACAATTCATATGTAAATCATCGCGGTATTAGTCTTATTTGGATTGCGTCCAAACTATTGGCATCCATCCTACTTCGTAGGCTATCCTCAATGTGTGAGTCATACTGTCGTGAAGAACAAGCTGATTTACCTCCCGGCTGCAAATGCGCGCAGCAAATCTTCACGCTTCGCCAACTCCCCAAACATTGCGAGATTTATCACCGACCCAGTATCGCTGCATTTTTATAGCTAGGTGCTGCCTTTGACTCCGTTGATTGAGCTTCTTTATGGCGTCTTGCTAAAATACGGGTTTCCAGAGAAGTATATCGTCATCAAAAGTGCCCTTTACCTTCATACCTCTAGCAGCGCGGTGTCTAATGCGAGATTTTCTCACCATTCGCTATCAATAGCGGCGTGCGACGGGGTTGCCCTGTGTTCTCATTCCTAAGCAACTGCGCAATCAAATACGTTCATGCTTGCGCTCTAGGAGTTTCCCAACAGGTTAGCTTAGAGCTTCTACCCGGTGGGCGTGCGACCGACCTAGATCATGATGAGGATATCGCCTTACTTGGGGATGATCCGCGGAGTGCGGAACTCATCATGGACCGTTTGGCGATTGCAGCACTATTGAATTATGGGACGACCTCCCTATCGAAGTGTATGGGGCTGTTCTAGAACTGGCATACATCTACTCCCGTGTTCAGTTTGAAGGCGTACGATAGAAAGTTTGATCTACGTTGGGAGCTGTTTCTGCTGGCGGCACAATAGCTAGGAAGTTTCTTTTCGTTTCCTTAGAGCCCGATCAAAATTTATCACGCTGATGCACTTGTGGCATCGTCGCGACCTCTGATTCTAGTTAAAGGACTGTGTTTACAGTACTTCTGTTCGTTCAATATTGTTATATGGAAGCGAGTCCTGGCTAATTCGCGAAGCAGATATCCGTCGTCCTTTTGCCTATGACAACCTATGCTTAAAGAGGATCGCTCATGACTGGTGGCAACATAGTGTTCACAATAATGACGTTCGACATCGCATCTTGTGTACTGCGACTATTTTCCTCCACAAACTGGTTTCGTTGATTCAGTTGAGTTGACTTGGTTACATCCCACGCATGGAAACTGAGTGTCTTACACGTCGCGATCTATTCGCTGGCCAAGGTCCCGGCTGGTGACGACTGCTTGTTGGTCAAGCTTTCATTTGGCTACCGCACTTGAAATCGCTGATGTCGTGTCTAACCGCTGTTGAAACTGTAAGTCTTCTAGGATGGAGACCCTAAGAGGAGGAGTGCCAATGACTTCACGCTCTTGAAGACATGGCCAGCAACTTGCATAATTGGAAGAATTAGGAAGGAATTTTTGATTCAAGTTCAAGTTCAAGTGGGCTGGAACGATAGGATGAATCCCGTAAGTCTTCCTTCTTGAGCGAGTCGTCGATCCAGGAGTTGATAGGGGTGCTTCGACGTTTTGATGGGTCTAAAAGGTAAACACCAGAAAAAACACACTGGTCCAACAATTTAAGGCCCACGTTCCTCACATTAGTTGTATCTGCTATGTCATTTATGTGAAATAAGCAAGAGAGGAAGAAAACTCGAAGGTAAGAGAGTAAGGGAAACTAGTTAAAGAAAGATAATAATATCAATGTCGAGAAAATGTGAAGATGGGAATTAGTCAGGAATAATGAAAGGTTTCGTGCTGTTACCCAAGAGCGTCTGGTTGCCGCTCAAACCCCTTAACCGTAGCTTCCTTGACAACATTTTCTGGAAGCAAGTTCCAGCGCTTGATGACTCGACGCGATAACTGTGTCTCCGTCTTTAACTAGATCGGACCGCGGTTTGTCCAGCTTCAAACAACGCACGTGAAGACCAGATAATCTAGCAGGATTAAATAGCCAGGACAAGTCAGTCCCAACGATCCCAGTAAAAATAGAGTAAGTTAGGATTAAGTCCCCTATAATGCGCTAAGCTTGTCTGCTTACAAACGGTAGAGGATGCGAAGGCACAGCTTCGCCTTCTTCAGTGACTTGGGTTCAATGAGTGTAACTGGAGATCTAAGTTTCCGTTTGGTTTTGGCAGAAATCATGTTCCAAAAACAAACACTGTCGACGTCCTTCGGAAATATTGAAAAAGTATGGATGGTGGATGAGTCTCCGACCGTAATTATTCCAACTGGACTGGCGCATTCGCGCATCTGGTAACGTTGAATACTAGAACCGCAGGGTACACGATTTTAAAGCTCTGCTTAGCTTTCTTATGCTGTTTTGCAGCGGAGCCAAATGCAAGAGGCTGGGGTTCGCTCACAGTCAAAATTTCCTCAAATGACTTAACTTTGGTT
Source organism: Dicrocoelium dendriticum (assembly GCA_944474145.2). NCBI lineage: Eukaryota > Metazoa > Platyhelminthes > Trematoda > Plagiorchiida > Dicrocoeliidae > Dicrocoelium > Dicrocoelium dendriticum. The sequence continues at coordinate 85,139,844 of OX104069.1, read as the reverse complement.
TTCCTTGTTTGTTCAATCATTGCCAAAGTCTTTCGTGCTTTTGCGCTAGTTAATGCACAATTATTACCAGGGGGATAACCTTTACACATTTGACTAAACCACAGATAATATGGTTCAATGGTTCCATGGTGTATGATGGGATAAAAAGCACAACTTTACAAGACCCACAGGATGGATATGCAAAAGAAAATTAAAATCAAAATGTTCCAAAGTGGAACGTAAATTATCAGTGGTTAAATCATTGCATTTTAACAAAGTGTTGTGTATCGTTTATCACTAAGATGAAAATCTAAGAGTCTTTCCAATGTCGTTATGTCTGGTGCGTTCACCACATAGTTTGGTAATGCATTCCAGTGAGAACAGATTCTAAGTGAGAAAAAATACTTTGTACAATTCAAACGAGTGTTGCGTCATTATTTTCTGGTGGTTGCCTCGGTTTTGTTTGTATGTGGCTAGAGTCAACAGGGATGTACATGGATGCTTGCTTTCGGTTAGTATCCGGTATGTGAGAGTATGATCTCCGCGAAGCCGTCGGTATTTTAATGAGAACACACCGAGTACACGAAGACGCATTTCGTAACTTATACCGGATAGTCCACGCGTTGCCTTTGTGGCTCTTCTTTGAGGCTGTTCCAAGAGGCGGATGTCTCGTTTTAACCATGGACAATAGGCCTGAATTGCATATTCAACATGAGGACGAATGTAGGAGTCAATCAACAATGGTACTAGCTGTCGCTCAAAAGTGCCGAGAGCTCGCCGCAAAAGTCTCAAGTTCAAGTTCACCACACTTGTTGCTTTCGAACATTGGAGCGAATTTCCAAGACTCTCTGGCACGATTATGCCTAGGTCGCGTTCACTAGTCACGTGTTGCACGACGTGTTGCCCCAAAGGTATGTGTTGACGAAGCTGTTGTGCACCGTCAGCAGGTAGCACTTTGCAGGGTTCTTTGGGAGCTGGTTCTTTTCTGCACATTCGTTAATCCGGGTCAGATCTTCCTGAAGGTAGACACGGTCGGATGCTGAGCGAATTGCTCTCCATATGGTAGCATCGTCTACAAATATTTGCATTGGAGTTAGAATGTCTGCTGGAAGGTCAATAATGTAGACTATTATGTATCTTCGACCGGTTTACTGTGAACTTTGAACATATAACATGAAGATTGCTGCGGAAATTCGTACACATAACTCTAGTACGTACACATCTATTGCTTGAAAGAATTGAAAAGTGATGTCATCTCCGGAATTATTTCCCAATTGAAGCAGTACAAGGATCCCAGTGTGTTTAGAAAACTTAACCAGTATGTTAAGTTCAACACAAAGCTTGCAGTAACGAGAGCGTCAGTGCAATTTTTTGACGATGCATTGTACGTTGCGAATACCCTAAGCACTTTTGGAAAATTCTCAGAAGTAATGGAATCAATCCAACTAATACCGCTTTGCAATGTCACACGATGAATGAACCTAATTCGATTGTGTCTCGGAATAACGAACTCGAGCTTAATCGAAGCGTTTTCTCTGCCGCGCTAGAGAATCTATCTGTTGTGTAATACGATCTGTTTGAATCATACGTCCAGTGAATTTTGGCACGACAAGTGAAAGTACGAGTATCCTCACAACAGAAACAACTCAATGTGGGTAAGCCACCTAAATTATTTCCATTGAGAAATAATTCCCGGAAACGACATCAGATGTCGTCTCGGTGGACTTATTTCCTCCTGACCCTGAGTGATACGTTCACAATTTCTCCTCATTACAATTAAACATGGTTTTACTCGAAGCTCTTTCAATCGGCAGGAAATTCTGTTTTCCTCGGAACTATGTTAAACAGCTAAATTTAGAGGTCCAATTTGAGAATCTCTATTCCCAATTAGCTGCGCTTGCGCCGTCTTTGACCTTAGCAGCCGAGCAGTAACAGTTAACACTAGTTAACACATGTTACGAGTACCCATCTTATAAACCATATACCAAGCATCTATTGAAGCAGGAACATTTAGACGTTCTTAAAGAACTCAAACGAAATGCCAATGTACTGTTGTCTAGGTCAGATAAAGGAGCCGGGATCGTTCTGATGGACCGATCGGACTACATCAGCAAGATATACGCCATGATTGACGGGTCAAAATTTCGTAGAATGGATAATGAGAATGACAAGACACAGGCAATGGAGAGATCCATAACGAAACTCCGGCGTTACTTAAAGCAGTAGAATGTAATCGACTCAGGTATATTTGCCTACACCAGACCGAGTGGGACAGTGATTCCAAGATTGTATGGCCTGCCCAAAGTACAAAGGGAAGGGTTACCACTAAGGCCGATACTGGGTATATGTAACTCGCCGTACCGTTCAACCGCCAACTGGCTCCTCAAACGGCTGGAACCAGTCAGGAAAGCCGTTGCGAGATACAGTCTCAAGGACACGTTTGATTTTCTTGACTCAGTAAGGCAATTTGAGCTAGCTGGGCGACAGATGTTTTCCTTAGAGGTGGTGTCACTTTTTACCAATGTTCCAATGGAGGAGAGAATAGACTATATGTGTGAGTTCATCCAGCTGCTCAACATCGACGTTGGTATTGCACCACCCCGGTTTAACTGCTACTCATGTGTACAAAAATCATTCAGTTTCAGTTTAATGGAACTCTATATCGACAATTAGACGGGCTGGCAATGTGTTCATCATTAGAACCGTTGCTCGCGGACGTCTTCGTGAGCAAATTGGAGTGCAACCAGCTGAACGAATCTATCGACAGCTTGGTTTACTACGGCCGATTTATAGACGACATATTTTGTATTGCGGATAATGGAATGTGCGGCGATGACCTATTGGCCCAGTTTAACGCTTCACATAGTACCATAACTTTCACCATTGAGCTATAACGTAACGACTCGTTGGTAATTTAAATGTCCAAATCAACAGGGCCTCAGACAGGTCAATGCGGAGGAGGGTGCACAGAAAAGAAACCTCGAATGGACAGTACATGCATATTGCTAGTTTTGTTCCAGTACTTAAAAAGGAACCTCGTCCGTTGCCTAACAGAGAGAGCGAGGAGAATATGTACAGATGATGCGCTTTCAGATGAGCTGAGCTTTATACGAAGCGTACTCAAGCACAATGGGTACCCTGAGAAATTCATTCAGAGCCACATGGAACCGCGAGTACAAAAGCTCAAACCCGTTTCTGCGGAGAAGCAGGTGGTATACTTAGCGTTACCATTTAAATGTGACTCGATAGCGGAACGGACCACCAGAAGATTTTTGTTAGCGACCGAGAGAAGGTATATTGCCGCTATCTTTGAGTAAGCTTCACCTTAATACCGATTGTGTGCCAACAACTTAAACACAGGATACCTCGGTCGCAGGCCTACTTCTGTGTGTACACTTTCTCTTGCTCGTGTCCATCAAGATAAATTGGGAAAACGACCAGGCAACTGTCCGTTATGGCTCCAGAGCATTGCCCAGCTTGGCTCTACAGCGGTGCGAGGAAGATTGTAACGAGTGCAGTATTGTCGCACCTAGTAGACCCCGACGATCAAATCGATTCTTATGACGCATTTATATTATTCTTAGATAACCTATTTTTGTTCACATCAAAACGTTTTATTTTTGCTTCGCAACGTATTTATATTTTTATCATATTTCCTTGGAGCAGTTAACTTTTTTGCGTTTGCTTGCCGTAAGTCTGACATTGATATTTTTTCTGCATGTGTTCCTAACTACTCATCAATTTTTATTTCCAGCCAATCAACGATGCCGTCTGTTTAATGAAAATTGTACCTCTTCATTGTGTTTTTCATTAATAAATAATTTTTCAATTCCTTATTTAATCTGATAAACTGGATTTGTCCGTGAATTACCTAAGGGATTTTTTACATTCACACTGAAGTTAGCGTTGTGAAAGCTATTTTACCTGGTCCGGTACCTAAGTCGAACCAATTCTTACGAGGTTAATCTCATGTACCCAATCACGGGATTAGTATATAACATAAAAAATCTTATATGCGCTTTCTAATGATTGTGAGTCAATGAGTATCCATTTGGTGGTTGACCATATTTGGGCGAAAATGAGTACTGGTTACGTGGCAAAAGGATGAATAGCAGACTAATCATTTCATATCCGAACAAAACGATTGCTCTTAAAAATTTGGTCGGTCTAGTGGCGCACTATTGGGGAGATATTCCTAAAAGTCGTTCAGTAATGGCAGATGAAACACCCTTTGCCTTGCGAGTCAGTTTCACAAGTATGTTCGCAATGTCGTTTACAGTACAATGGAACAATGGAACAATGGTTTATTACGGGTAAAAAAGCGTTGCTTAACAAGTCCCGTAGGATGGAAATTAGTGTGAAAATCAATTGCATGATAAAGTGAACAGCGTTGTGGTGGACTCACCATAGACTTATGTAGAATAGCGGATATGTTCGCTTATTAAACATATAAACCCATAAATTCATTGGTTAGGCGTTTGGCAAGACACCGTTTGACTGCGTTTTGTAGCCCCTGGCTAACAAGTCATAAAATGAAATGTAAGTGAGACAATGCATCGTCAACACGTTTTTTAAATATCTCCAGATTGGGAGCAGAGACGACATAATTAGGGAGGGCTTTCCAACACTCACACACGCGGAGAGAAAAGAAATTTCTATGACATTCAAGCCGGCTATAATGAATTGTCAGTTTCTGAGGGTGACCTCTTAGTTTAGTGTTGTGGTTCAATTCCAGCAGCGGACGGCAAATGTGGTTTGGGTTCTTCAGAATCTGGTAAACCATTATGAGATCCCCCCGCAAAAGCCGATATCGACTGCTGTACATTCTTAGAGATTTCAATCTAAGCTGATAGGGCAGATGAAAGAGGCCCCTGACGTTCTTGGTTGCCCTTCGTTGAGGAGTCTCGAGAGCAACGAGATCCTGTTTCTGCCACGGCTGCCACACCTAAATAGCATATTCCACGTGAGGTCGCACGTAGGCGTTAAGCATTTGGGGAAAGGTTGAGGGTTCAAACCGACCGAAGGCTCTGCGAAGAAGGCCGAGGTGTTGATTTCCGGTTTTCGTCGCCTTCTCTGCTTGTCTGGAACACCCGAGATCTTCCTGCACCAATACACCCAGGTCACGCTCCTGAGAAACCTTCGCCAAGGTGTGGTCTCCAATCTTGTAAGCGCTCACCGGCTGGTGACGCAGATGCATCACTTTGCACTTAGCTATGTTCAATTGAAGCTTGTTCCTCTTTGACCAGTCGTAAATGCAATCTAGGTCATGTTGGAGCAGATCGTGGTCTGGCGTGGTACTAATCGCCCGCCATATCTTGACATCATCGGCGAAAAGCAGGAAATTTGAGGAGATGACCCTTGCCAGGTCGTTGATGAACACCAGGAATAAACGCGGTTCCAGCACTGAGCCTTGTGGGACACCACATTCCACCTCAATTGGGTTAGAAAGTGATCCCCTAACACGTACTTGGAGCTTTCGTTGCTAAAGGACGTTTCCAATCCAACCAAGTACTGGATCTCCGATTCCGTAACTTTGTAGTCTTTGAAGTAGGATGCGGTGATCAAGACGGTCGAAAGCTTTGGAGAAGTCCAGATAGATGACATCGACTCCGACCCCATCATCGGCCACTTCCGTCCAACTACCTCGTGCAATAAGTAGGTTGGTGGTGCATGACCGGTGTTGACGGAAGCTATGCTGTTCCGGTACCAAAAAGTTGCATTTTTCTAAGTAGTCCATTAAAGCCTCAGCGACGACTGCTTCCATCACCTTCGCGAGCACAGGGAGGAGAGTCACTGGACGATAGTTTGCAGGATCGGAACGGCTACTGCCTTTATAAATAGCGGTTATAATGCCACACTTCCACATAGTGGGACTTGTTGTTCATCAAAGCACCTTTGGAAGAACTGTGACAGTGGTTCAGCTAGCTTGGTGGCCGTAGCCTTCAGTGCCTTCGGGCGGATGTTGTCTGCTCCTGGAGAACTATGCTCACGCAGTGAGAGTAAATTCCTCAGCACAATTGATGGGTTGAAAATTACATTTGTGAACAAAGGTGTCGGTAATGTGCTTGATATTATGGGACAGGTAGAAGTTGTGAGTTCGAAGATTGGGGCGTATTGAATCCGCAGGGCATTAGCTGCTTCTTCGGCGCTTTGTACTCTACCGCCTGTCGTGAAAAGTGGGGGGATTCCATGCTTCACTTTACGAAGCTTATTGACATGCCTATATAGCAGTTTGTTGTTTGCCATGAATTTTTTGGCTAGGCTCTGTTGATAAGTTAGTTTGTCCTCACGGACAAGTGCAGTGCAACGGTTGCGATGGGTCAGGAAATTTCCCCATATCTCTGAGTCGGGGTTAATCTTGTAGGCACGCCATGCTGCATCCCTTATCGCCAGGCATTTTCGAGTCCTACTCCTTATAATTGAAGGCATTTTCGCAGGCCGAAGGGGTTTGGTCTCCGATGCTCTGTTGACGAGGTCGCTGAGTCTATTAACGAACTCTGCCCAAACGTTGTCAAGGGGACTTTTGTTTGAGAATTCCCAAGCAGCTGCGTCGACGAGTTCTTTCAATACGTGGTAGCGTGTGATTGTATTAGTTAGTTCCGAGAGTCCGCTTTGAAGAACTGTAATGATCGCTCTCAAATTAACACAGAAAGTTTGTTACAATGGTGACTCTCATATCGCAGCATTCGGACAAGGATGGTACGAACTTGATTGGATGTTTCGTTAAATTTCGCCTTACAGACCATAGATTATCTCATGCTAATAGAGGCAGTCAAGCGATGAAGAGAACTAAAACTGAGATAAATAGCTAGCAACCGTGTAGTATTAAAAGGCTTCCCTAGTAGGTACGAAGTGCATAAGGGACTATTGCGGTGCCTATTCGAGATAACGTCATCAGAGATTGTCGATGTCTATCGCAAGTTGCGCTTGGCATCAAAGGAACAATTTACGTATGCTGCGTGTGATATTCTCTATGTCGCTATACACAGTGGAAATAATTAAGCCTAGCCACTCGAAGAAATGAATGTCAAGGAATTGAGCAACACGTGGGACCATCTAGTCAATCCAGAATTCATAACATGGTGTGAACTGGGGTACCATTATTTTAAGAAGGTTTAGATTATACGTTGGTATGCATTGAAACTTTTAAAAATAAAAGCTCTTGTCAGTAACCCATTTTATTTAAAGAAGGAACTGAACAACATTATTACCATGAAATAACACAAGAATGCGCGATTGGAATATTTGTTTCTTCCAAGTGAGGCTAAGCACTGACGGCATGCATGAAATGTGCAACTTGGAATACAACCAAGTTATTTTATCGTAGTCAAGCAGAGTATACAATGCGTAGTGGTGGTCGTACGCTTCAATCAGTTTGCGCGCTACGAGTATGTGCATATCAGGCGAGTTAAATCTGTCCTGAGCTTAATGGTTAATGTACAGGACTGAGGACAGAAAGCCGTTGCGTAAAACCGAATGCCAAACGTCAGCTTGCAGAGAGTGCAACAGACAAATTGAAATAGTTATATGCCTTGAGCCACTTACTTTATAGGGGTTGAGCCAGGCAACATCCTGAAAAGCAGGGCCGGAAATACTTTATGCCCTAGTAGTCCGAATATTGCTTACACGAAATGAAAATCAAGTGACCCTCAGGATCAGATTGAGGTTAGAATTGCTCTTGTAGTTGCAACCTCCGAAACAATTAGTATGCCACATCAGTAGCAACACAGGGATGAACCGGTAAAGAAATATAGAACAGATGCATTGTTTCTGACTGGTTTCTTTTGAGGTATTGTTATGTCAACCAAAGCAACCGATATCATGATGAGATTGGAATGCCAGGTAGAATGGAACATAGCTTTGCATCGATACATAAGTAACGCGAAAGACAAGTTATGTAATAATTGCTGTAACTTAAGGCGCGACATTACCTCAGATAGGGTGAATGCGGAGAATCGCTGCAACTTTACCCATTTTCTTCACTTACCAAATGAAGCAGTGCATTGCTACTTGTCGGATAAGTGAGATAACGCTATTTTCTCAAACTTAGAAGCCTCATCCTTCCGCGTTTGTCCATGCAGCCGTTGCCGTTGGGAACTTGCAATCGTCACTGCGCCACCGACTTCGATTACTTTCAATGTCTATCTTTGTTCTACTGGTAAGGCTTAGTGTGATGACCCTATTCGGTAGGCGCGAATTAGGCATTTCACATAGTAAAAAGCGTTTGCTTATATCTTCCGCATTTGGACATATTTGTATCTGTATTGATGTTTATTTGCAGGTAATTGTTCAGTCAACTGCATCTGTTTTGAATCCATTATCCGAGCAAATCGGGTGATCATACTTATGTTATTCACGAGATGTGCACTAAGAGACGACATAAATTTATCCATATTCTGTAAAATTGTCCCGTCTCCATTCGTTCTTTCTAGTTTCCAACTGTGTGTACGGTATACTTTGTAAATGATGGTTTATTAGGTACCACTTGAAAGCACTGTACAGGCTACATACTCAATTTTTTCTCTGCAGGTCCTTAATATGCTGTTCTATTAAACATTAAGTATACGCCGTATGACATAGCAACCGGATTACTCCGGCTTGTGAGTAATTCAGGTGAAACACTTGATCTATATTTGTCAGTTTAGGGTAACTTCTCCTATCTAAACTTCATCCTTTATTCGTAGTAGGAATCAATAAACATTACTGTAAAATACAAGACTAAATCAACGGCAATTATCATTCTCTATCGTTGGTGTTCAAACATTTTAGCCAGGCTCCCGTGTAAATTTACGTAATAATGATGTTCGTCTATGTATTAACATTAAACTTTGATTGAGGAAATGATCTTCGCTGAACATATGTTCTGCCATCCTCGCAGATTGACGGCCCGTTTTCCCATTCTAATCTGTTTTCGTTCACTTTAATAAATATGAGGAAAACAGAGAAATACCTGGGAATTCGCTTGGAACCGACTGGGATTTCATGATCTCAGAATGTTTTGAATACAAATCGGTTGTGGTAGGCTTTTATTGCGGCAACGTTTCGCCCTTGACACAATAGCTTCCTGACCTGAAGAGGCTCTTGAGTCAAGGGCGAAACGTTGTCACAATAAAACCCTACCAAAACCGATTTGTATTCAAAACCTTCTGAAAACAGAGACATACTTTGCTTAACGTTACAGTGCGGTATTAAAGAATATAATACATCATTATGGTTGCTTGAACGGACTTAGTAATCATTTAGCTTTATTAAACCTTGACATTCTAGTGCAGCTGAGATACTTGTGATGACCACTTAGAGATGTGCCAAGTACGAGAATAGCGTAAATATGAAGAAGGTTGGATCCTTTGTGGTATTTGAAGATACACCGAATGAACAGTACGCTAGTAAGAGCACTGGGCCAAATGGCGCACGACACAATTGGAAACAAAAGTGAAAAGGTCGTGTAATAAATATAACAACTGGACAGCAGGAATGTACAAAGATTAGTAAAACGAATGTTCCGAGGTATTGAATACTGAATAGGACATCCTATCAACGCTAATGATTGATAGGCACCATTAGCAGAATGACTGCTTCTCGTGCTTCTGGCCGTTCCATTGAGACTCAATTTGGCCACAAATCGGTCACTTAAACAAGGTCAGTTTAACCCGGCACATTTGCTATTGTATAATGACGCGGTTGAAATTAATTCCCTATGCGTGTGGGCGGTATTTTCAAGTAGGATAAGTGCATTGATAGCATGTGTATAAGCTAGAATATGGAATACTTGTCTCATTGACCGAAAGGTGATCAAATCTGTCACACTGCGACTGTGCGTCGCAAAACGAGGTCAAGCAGATCTCACCAAATATTTTGGATACATTGAATTGCAGAAAACAGATGGGATGACTTGTCAGCTTGATCATTTCCTAAGTAGTGAGAATAAGGCGTATCAGAGAAATTGTCTTCTACAGTGGGCCGTTACTGTCACTAGGTAAAGGCACAACCCCTGCCTATTAAGTAAATGTTAATCCAAACGCTTTTTGTAACATTCCTCAGTAGAAGTTCTGACCACAGTCTCAGTCTGAAGTCTCTGACCACAGTCTCTGACCACAGTCTCTGACCACAGTCTCTGATGCATAAAAAAACGCATGAGCGAAAATGAGTCCCCCTCAAGTTATAGAACCTCTAACTGTGCATGCCTTTCCAGTTAACTTTGGTTGTTCTGATATAGCTGCCTAGTTCACCTCTGACCGTGCGTCTTGTGTAGATCAAATCTCCGCGACTTGGACGGTAGTCTAGAAAGAAGAGGATCATTCACTGGCGTCGACCGAAATAAGGTAGTTACCTAATCAGTAGAAATAAGTTGGAGCTTCGCCTCTGAAGTTTATCAACCAGCTTACACTTGAACTTAGTACCTTGATGGCTCGCTAGTGAACAGTATTCGAGGACAGGACGCAGATGAGAAATGAACAACATTCTAAAAATCCTGGAAATCAATCGGGAGAAGGATATTCTAGGGACTAAGACATCCTGTTGGCTGTGTTGAGAATAAAGTACGCCTCCAGTCTTGTCCGTAAACTAGGGGAATACCATGGTGTCAATATCCTGTGCTCGAGCGGCATCCGTCAGAAGAAAACCATCGATCATCCGCAAAACTGGACAGTTTGACCTCACCGCTTTATCGAGTTCATTTAAAAAGACCAAGTATAGGCGCCGTGTTGAGCGAATTCTCGCGGATGGCAGATATATTTAGCCGAATAAATACGCAAATAAATTAAATAGTAGGACTTGATAGAGCTCAGCATACGCAGGTTTGCGACACCTCGAACGCAATTTGCTCGAGAATCGCAAATGTTAAAAACCTGATCCAAAATTTTAGCATGAAAACAAAAATGTTCCTTGAATCATATCAATAACATTGAGTAGGTATTCATACTAAGACGTTAGCTATACTATTGGCGGTACCTATGCCTTAATCTCCTTGATAAATATGGCTTGAGGAGTGTGATCCAGCGATTCGAATACTGCGGATCATCCTTCGCAAATCCAGTTAGCTGTTTAACTTCAGATTGTTAAGCAAATTGATGCTGATTGTAAGCCTTTTTACTTCGTTGTACGAAGATGAACACGTATCCATAATTGTAACCCACTTTAGCAAAATGCAGCACTTTTCGCACCTGTACACACTCATACTCGAGGCTATCCCGTATTTGCAGGAGTGTGCATTATGACTTACTCGCCACCTGATACCCCTATCACCAGGATGCTTGCGTAGTCAAAACAAACTAACTGTGTCTGCGTGCAGAGCCAAAGGGATTGCTTTTTGAGAAAGCCATCGTATTACGAATACTTCAACTCTCAACGCTACACAAAATAAGTAGTTAAGAAACACGCCAACGCGCAAGCTAGTAAAACGATGAAATGTGCGCAATATGGTATTACTTCAACGGACTACTTGGGTAGTGATGATGAGCTGTCAACTTAGTCAACATCAGTGCAAGTAACCCGCTTAGCTGCTACGGATGTCACCTTGAAATCAGTGGCAGCGTCGATGTTTTGACCCCGACGCGAGAATTTGCTTTGGAGCGGTTGCGCAAACACGAGAAACGTCATTTATCGGTCATAAACCGAGCATTATAATCGAGGTGGCGTGACTGTTCAGGAGAGGATTGGTTGTTCGTTGAGCTAAGAATCACGTCAGCGGATGTCGGTTGCTAATGCCAGTGAACGACGCGCCTTTTTGGACTTCTCGTAAGTGTCTTACTACGGAAGTGATGGCTAACACTTTTACACAAAGTGCACACTGCTACGTCTGTGAATTCCGTTATAACTGACAATGAGGACACAGAATCGCAATATGCTATGGTATCTCTGTTGTCAATAGCCTCATGAAGCATGTAAATTTCGTGAGCTCAACGTCATAGAAATAGACTGTCATGAGATATTTTATTATACATTCCCTGGACAGCTGCGTGAGCTACGCGCTTTTAGGTCCGCATTTGTAATCTAATCATATAAGCATGTAAAATTTACAATATACTGCTCTGAATAAGCTCTGATCGTTGCTTCCCATCCTGCGGCAGCACGACGCATGCAAAGAAAACACGATTATTAAGAACGTGGACTGAATGTAGGTCGAATAAACATTTGTTGCATTGATATTCAAACCGCCATGGGATAAACATTCACGAAGTGTTTGCAAGCGGTATATATTCTCTCTCGCAATCAAGGTATAAGCGTATTTGAAACTCTATTTGCTACGGTCGCCAATGAAGTGTAGAAAACTTCCTAGAAAGTCTTTAATTCCAAGCGGCATGTTCGTGAACACTAAGCAGCGAAACGTGTCGTTCTGATGCTTTAAGGTTCTTTGTCTCTGTTTTGTAATATATATATATATATGCGTGCGCAAATCAAGTAGAATGTACTGGCAACCTGCTAAGCCACTAAGCTTGTTGTGGGGTGAACGGTGTACGCTGTCGGTTATCACTCAGGTGTGCCAATAGTAGTCAAACGATACTCATTACCTATATACTCGGTCTTTATAACTTTTATCGAGACCACAAAAAGAAGTAGTGGCCATCGTTTGGCTACAGTTGTTACGCCCGAGCGCTGAGCGACCTTGCACACCGTGCATCTCAACCGCAATTTACTGGCTGAACGTTTTGTTAGTTTGATCAACATAAGTCGCGCGCCTGATTCCAACTTATTATGCTCCACTTTAGAATATTTTGTAAGGAATTTTCCTCTTTAGTTTGCTCACACTTTCAGAGCCTCCGGCACCTAACTTTTGTGGTTTCTAACAAGCATTGCTGCATATGATGTCGGAAGCTTTCACATGATACTTGCTCATTATGCTAGGATATACGGGTGAATGCACTAGATCGCTATGCGCGGCAGGATAACTAGAGTTATAGATTTGCTTCTGATTACTTTCAATGGGTCACGACATGCTACATGAACTTTGTTACCCGTCTTGTCTGTGGATTCCTCGGCTTTCTTTGTGCTCCAAGCTCGTAATTATATCCCGGTCGATTGCGTGTCGTTGTATCACGGTATTTCGCTACTTTGTATTGTAATTTACTCGCAACTAATCAGTGGGAAATTCCCATATTATTACATATAGTATCGTGCAAAACCGTCTGAATCTTTAATTGCGTGTCATATTTTAAGTCATTCTCACGAATTATGAGCTAATGCGCCACAAATCGAGCTAGATAGTTTTTGACAGCCGTAGCAGAACACCCTATTTCACGTCCAAAGTTTTCCACAAGTCTTCCGAAAAGGATTCACGTGTTCAAACTCAATTTAGGATGGCTTAGAAAATTAGTTAACACAAAGTGAAGCGCCAATCAATCCGGAGCATTTGGAAGAAGATTTATTGATCAAAACGGCGGAATGTTTTCATGCTACCCAGTTAGACAACGTCGACTCGCGGCACATTCTCAGCCGCTTCGGTCCAACTACATTATGCAACTAGCGGGTTTGTTATGCGGCTCAGTTATTATTAGGTTATAAAATTACCGTTGATACTTCGGTGTTCAGGGGATGTTTGATTCATTTGCATCTTACTCGTGTCATAGGAGGTGTATCTAGAAATCGACCATGCGAATGTGGGAAAGGCTTCGCAAACCAATCTCACCTTGGCTCCATGCCAGGACGAGCACAGTGTTGTGGCCTTTTTAGAACTGCATTTCCACATTCAACTGCCTTGATGTCTGCTAGTACATTGACTGCGCAACTGCATACTACACACTAGCGGGCAAATTTTGCCTGTCGTCAACAACAGAGGAGGTCGGTTTACGGCTCCAGTATCGGGACGTGTATATACAGAAGAAATTTATCCTGCTCCTAGTCTACCTTGGTGGAAGGTAACCACAGCAAATCAACTGCGCACTGTTCAGTCCAACTACGTAGTTCTATCTGCCTGTACTAGCCTGACGACGAAACGAAAAAAATGCTTTCTCGCTGCCTGTAGCTTCTGTTATTTTTACCGGAATTGCAGAAAAGAAAGTAGCTCACGAAATTAGTGAGGTTAGCGCACAGTTTTAGGTTCGCAGGCCTAATTCATCTCTAGATTTTAACCATGGAATTTTGGTGGTTAATAAAGTTTTACTTCGGCATTTTCTGCATGAATTACGTCACCGTAACCTTTCTACATAGATCCGAATTGATAAGCTTCTTTCTATCTAGTTCTTCTAACTCCCACTCAGGTCGGGTCGAATTTGTTGCTGTTTGTTGTGGTTTCGCCGTTTGTACGGAGCGTTCCAGTTGAAATATAATAGTCTAATATTAAGCATGGGATTTCAACGAAACCTTTTTTCTCATTATACATGATGTAAAAAGTAGAAACAACCATCTCAACTATTAGTAATTGGTTGGTATTTTGACGTGTCACTGTTTTTAATCAAGTTTTTGCACTAATTAAGCAATTATAGAGTTTCAATATCTCTCAGACTATTGCAACACTTCAAAAATGTGCTTTGAGACTACTAGCACTTGAATATTGCTATTTAAACGAACCCCACTTACCGCGGAGAAATGTATCTGTATAGGCAGAACCGCTCATTTACTACAGTTTTTTGCATTAAGGTTAGGTGTGTATTGAGGTTGTAACGGAACCAGCATCAACTATTGAACTCTCTATATCTCATAAAGTACTTGTGGAAGAGGCCCGAGCTCATTTGTCGTTGTTAGGTCATCTACGATTCCATATATCCTCGATGTTAGGGAGAACAGCAACGACATTTTATTTACGGCTGATCAATAACTTCCATTTCCCTTACTTCAAAATAAAGCGGCATTAAACATGACACTACAGTTGGCGTTCATTTGTTAATACGACAATTGCACGGTATTATATCATTCAAGTGTGTCACATTTTTAATGACTTATCATGCTGTCTAAGTTATTTGAATAATATGAACTTGTTCGAACTCTTCTCTTCTAGTTGTAGGCCCTAGAAACTTTAACGCTTATACTAATTGCTTTAGTGCGTATATATTTACTTTCACTAACTTTATACAAACTGCCTGTGCGGTAGCTAGTGGCCACACACAGTCAGTAGATATGCAGTTTCGATATATAAAGTGACTATATAAATCGGTTTTATAACTCCTTTGACCTGCTTGAATAGGTGGTTAGATATTTTGTGCCGCCGTTGGTACAATATTGGCGGCTGTAAACCACGTATGGATAAGGTTTTTGATTCTCTCTTTGAGTGTCTGGTAATAGGTTCAATGTACCTTGAGACTCAGATACCGGAAAACCCTGCATTAAAGATAATATAGTCCTTAGTTTTCAAATCTCGAACCAGTTAGTGGCATGCACGTAAACCAGACATTCAGAAATTTTTGCAGCCTTGCCCTTTTCTACATCACTTCGATCATGCGGTGGCTCTGTCTCTGCGCTCGTGCATGTTCCCGGAACATATCTTACCCATTAACTGCGCACCACTGAGTTAAAGTAGATCAACACTCATGTATTAACTCTACAAGGTGGTGGCTTACATTTTTGTTTAGTTTTTATGGTACCAACGTTCAACACTTCTCTGCTCTTTTATCAATTTGTTGTTGAAACCAACGCTTAAACCTACCCCTAGGTTTTAAGCATTTTTTGTTTTTTTTATACTCGTTCGAAATAGCTTCCTTGGGCTGACCAGGCTAAACAGCATGTATGCTTTCCAGACACAACTTATTGAATCTGCCTTTTCCTTTCTGGTACGTTGCTGCTGGCCTAGCAAACAATCGCTGTTTATGGATAACGCAATGCCAATTGCCAACATTCGCGACTTGATCAACAGCTACAACTGCGTAACCCACCACACAAAAGAATGCAGCCACATTGCCCGCTAGTCCACGCTGAGGTGAGATTTGCACCGAAGCCACTCGTCTGATCGTAGTTCGAAACAGGCCGGTGTCTAGAAAGTACTGAATATCAGCCAGCCTCTTGTGTCCAATAGTGATGCCATACTGAATAGCAGAAGGGTGCCCACAGGTCAGAAGAATGTAAGCGATTAACGAAGAAGGTTAGCCTGCTCGCATTCTTCTCGATGGTTACGTCATAAGTGAGGTAATCGTTCCCAGCGAGTAGTGCGAGATCAGAATAGCTCACCAAAAGTCGAGTGGTTGTCCACTGCATGTTCGACAATCCGACTCGGCACCCGTAGTTTTATCCTAGTTCAGAAGTGCGACCGGTTAGTATCAAAAGCCAAACAGTTGATGAACACAAAAAATTTATTTACAGCGAGTATGATTTAGAAACAATGTAGGGATCTCTAAGCAAAGCAGCAATGCATGATCTGCATTCACCAAACAACGATTGGCTGGGCACTTATGCTCGTTATCCACCTATGGTGGAGCGCCAAGCTTTCATAGTCAATCGGTACTCATAATAAAGCCATCAGAGAAGACACTAAAAATGTGATCGAGCAATCTCTGACTGCTCGAGTAACTTGGTCATATACTGACATGGGGCAGCCGGACACCAAGCTACTGCGTCTGCGGCTCGCAATACTCCGGTCTGGCTATTGTGCACCGGGGAACCAGTCACACAAGCAGAGTGCGCCACTAAGATAACTCGGGCTAGCGTCTTTTGTGTACGCAAATATATCCACTGTGTATAAACGAGTTTAGTACATTGAGGCCAATTCTACCTAACGTCAATACCCGAAGAAGTGAAACAGGATGGCTGGTGGTGTACGGGTGTGTGTACATGCGTTCGTCAATGAGGACTGCATTCAGCACAACGTGTCTGGAATTGTGCGTGGAGTACCCAACCTCATCTCCCGCCTAACCATGCGGTGCACTTAATCTTGTTTACCTGCCTAGCCTGCCTAGCGTAGTACTCTTCGTATCCTCGTTATGACAAGGAGGTGGAAACCGATCCGCTCGTTTGCTATTTGTAAGTGACATTCTGGCGTTGAATGTGTGGCCACCTACAATTGATAAGTGCCAGGACCCAATACTCGCGTTACCTTTATGGGTTCTTATTACATGGCTGCCCTTCTGACAAAGTATTTCCCTAGATGCTACGAACCCAACCGGGTGGAGCGAACTAACTTAGTTCCGATAGGCAGCTTAATATCTCTCGGGATAGTTTACTTGCCAGCGTTAATTATAGGAGTATGGAGTGCGGCATTCAACTTTGTCCTCAGAGGCCGCCAGAGCATAACTTCCGCCAGTGTTTTGTCCGCCGCTCCGTGGACTGGGGTTCAGTAAGGAAATAGCGTTGGTGAAATTTGATCCACCCAAATTATTTCGAAGACTGAAGAATAGCCTGGACGCACTCTTTCAACTACTTTTGAAAAGCTAGACAGTGCGTTTGTCGCCGGATTATACAGAGTACTATGTGAGTGTTGGATGGTGTTAATTTGCTAAAAGGAATGAAAATAATGCCTTGTGAACTGCAGGCAGTTTTCCCCCTTATCGCTTCTATTCATCCGAAACTGACAAGCATGTGTTTCAGCCATCTGATAATGATAACACTCGTCAATTGTTCACCCAAATTGTTGTGGCGCTGGGCTGTACGGGTCTATGACATCAATGGCTATATTTGTCAACAGTCCTACAGAGAGCTAACCGACCTTAAGTTATTGTTCGTTCTTTGACGTGAAGGCCATTCACCAAGCAGTTCCTTCATATTGTGTGACATTCTGGGCCACCGGAACGATAAATCCACTTTACGTTTTCTCTAATTATCTCAGAGTGGTCTTCATTGCCACACAGCATTATTTCTTGCACTAAGATCCGAAGGGCGACGAATATACAGCCATGCAATATACGTTCATCTGTGAATGAGTGCTCGTGACGTTACTCGTATACAGACGAAGATCACCTGCTACTTTGTCCTTATGTGGCCATCTGGTAAGCAAAACTTCAGGACGCTGTTAAGTTGGACATCACCTTTAGTTGCAATTTGGGGTTCTTCCTTTGTCAAAAGTGAAGTTTTCTATTAATTCATGGAAGACAATAGCATCCTGTCCACGGCATCCTCAATATCTTCTGTTTCCTCGAACGAAAGTCGAGAGAGAACATCTGCTGCCCGGTCTTCAAGTACTTGATGAAATTTGCCTTACGAAGCCTATGTTAGTAAATGTGCTAACTAGTGATTTTTACGCAGCAATCTGGTGCTATATATTTCCCACAGTAAGTGAAGATGTTAAAGCGGCATGGACTGTACGAAGAGTAACTAGCCTTCCAAACAAGGAGAAGGTTCCACTTTTCACAAGCTTAATTGCAAGCTGGCAATCCATTTTCCCGGCAGAGCAAAAAAGCTCCGTTGCGGACAAATTTCTGGAGGCATAGGTGATAAAACATGCCTGTCTGTAACTTCAGTGGATACATTCGTGTGACGCGTTTCGTCTAAAATCGCCATGATTGGTGCTGAAGTAATGCGGAATTTTATAGTTCAACTTCAAGTGGGACTTGAACGATAGGATGAATCCCGTAAGTCTTCCTTCTTGAGCAAGTCGTAGATCCAGGAGTTGATAGGGGTGCTCCGACTTCTTGATGGGTGTAGAATGTAAAAACCCGAAAAATCGCCCTGGTCCACCAATATACTCCTTACGTTCCTTACATTAGCTGGCCCTGCTGTATCAGTTACTTGAAGTAAGTAACAGAGGGAAAGAAATCGAAGGTAAGAGAGTTGAGGAAATCAGTTAAAAAAGAGAATAATACCAATGGCGAGGAAAGGTAAAGAGAAATAGAATCGAAGTATGAAGCCGGAAATTAGTCAGGAAAAAGGACAGGTTTCGTGTTGCCACCCAGAAGCGTCTAGTTGACGCTCAAACCCCTTAACCGTAGATTCCTTGACAATATGTTCTGGAAGCAGGTTCCAGCGCTCGATGACTCGATGCGATAACTGTGTCTCCGTCTTTAACTCGATCGGACCGCGGTTTGTCCAGATTTATACAACGCCCGCGAAGATAAGATAAACTAGCAGGACTAAATAGCATGGACAAATCAGGGCCAACCTTCCCAGTCAAAATACGGTAGGTTAGGATTAAGTCCCCTCTAATCCTTTGCTAGTGCATTGACTGCATCTTCAAACTAAGTAGGCGTTCGGGGTATGTTTGCCCTCGTAATACCTTGACCAACCTAGTACCGACACGCAACACCCTTTCTAGTGCAATTTTGTCCCGGACAAGGCATGGTGGACTGGCCTGGACGCAATATTCTAGGTGGAGTAGCACAAACGTTGAGAAAAGTTGCACAAACACATCAGCGGTAAGGGTCCCAAAAGAACGACGGATAAACCACAACATCCGGAAACCTTTACTAGCCGCCTTCTTCCAGTTGTCTCCAGAGTTTAGTATGGAACAGTGGACGACACCCAGAGCAACGTGATGAGTCAAGTGAGAAAGTTCACTCCCATCGAGCACATAAATTGTGGAGGAATCAGACGCTGCGATACGCAGCACTGAACACTGCCCGGTTTATGGGCAGCAACCACAAGGCAGACCATTTCCATAGTCTATCCAGAGCCTGTTGAAGAGCCACAGAACCTCCAGGGATATCAACAATAGTCTAGAGCTTTAGGTCATCAGCAAATATGAACCATGGTACCTCAAGCTCCTCCGGCAGGTCATTCACCTAGACTGAGAAAAGCAGCGGACCTAGGACAGAGCCTTGCGGAACGCCGGTAAGTACAGCTTGTCGAAACGAAAGACTGCTTCCCACACGAATACACTCTTTCCGTCCATCCAGAAAAGCTGACACCCACTGGAGAGCGCGACCAGATATTTCATACGACCTCAAATTCAGGGGGATTCACGAATGGGGGACAGTGTCAAAGGCCTTGGCGAAGTCAATGAACACCACATACACCGCATGTCCACAGTCTGCGGGCTCAGCCCAGCTCTCACGAACTACCAGCAAGTTCGTCTGACACGAAAATCCTTTGCAAAAACCATGTTGCTCGACGCTAAGCAGGTTAAACATATTTAAATGGTTCTCCACTATATCTCGTGCTTGTATTTCAAGTAACTTAACGACCACGCTAGTCAAGCTGACAGACTTGTAATTAGCCGGTAGGTTTTTGTCACCGCACTTGAAAATCGGGCAGAGCACAGCCTCCTTCCATTCGGTAGGCAAGGTACAGCTGTTGAGTGACTTCTGAAACACACAAGTCAGAGATCCACTGAGATTCAGTGCCAGTTCGTGCAACAATTTTGGATGAACCGAATCTGGCCCGGAAGCCTTAGTTGGGTTTACCTCTACTAGCAACCGGAGAACTTGGGACTCTGTTACAGGAATTTCACCCAGACAACAGTCTTCAGAAACTCTGGAACTGATTGTTTGGATGGCGTATCTGTTCCGTGGACAAAGACATTTGAGTAGTGCGCACCAAGCACGCATGCCTTGTCATAGTCGCTATAGACATGGGTCCCATCTCCCCGAAGCAATGGTGGTGTGGGCGAGTTTGCAGCACAGCGTCGTTTAACATAAGCGAAGAATTTCTTAGGATTTTTCGAGGCAGTATCAACTAAGCCCTTTTCAAACTGAAGCCGGGCCAACCTAAGATATAGTTGGCACTCATTTCGAACCAACCGATACTTGTCAAAGTTGCTGTTCCACGGAGCTGTTCGATCCGCTCGATAGCATCTAGACCGCTTCTATAGCAGGCCATTCCCTGCGGAATCGATTCACGGAGGCTGCACTCTCGATTCCCTTCTTTTTACCAGTGGGATGTGAGGTGTAGAAATGTCGACGAGGTGCGCCTTAAGTTTTTCCTAGGCTATGTGAACATGTTTAATACGTCAAACACAGCAAATGGTAAAAACAGAGAAGAATCGATGTGTGAATAACAAACTAAAACTGCTTTGTTCTACTTTTTTCGAAATCTTCCTTACTTTCTGCGACACAATAGCTGAAGTGTGTTGCTCAACTACAACTATGTGCCACCGTGATAATAAGGCGGCGACTGTGCCCCTTCTCCTCTAACCTCCATGGTTTTGCAGGCTCTGGCACTATGCAGTAGACTGTTGAGATTAACACAACTACTACTGCTTCTCCATGTCTTATTTTCGTCTTCCTTGGGCAGAGCCTAGAACACTAATACTTGAGATTCCTACTGTAGTATTTAGTATACATAGTAGCACATGCATGTTAACATGGAACTAGACTCCGTATCTATTAGTATGATAGTTCCAAGTAGTTCATTTGACAGTGATTTATTTGTTCAACCCCTGTATCCTTCAGTCGACCGGTTTGCCGTTTATGCAAATAGACTTGTAGAAATATAAAGCCTTGTTGTGGTTCTCCTGCAAGTTAGCGTCATTAAAGTATCCGTCGCTGATTGCGTCACACGGGGAAACAATCGCACCTTAATTGGACGAAACGATATGATTGCGCTGAGAATTACGCTGTCCCTATCGCGTCTGCACGTTATGGTTGTTAGCACATATTCACTCTACAAATTCAGTACCCGTAACAAGTTTGAAAATCAATAGGGCTGGCTCACTCTAATTTTCACCGTCTACTTTGGAATCAGGATTATTTATACACAGCTATTGCCCAACCGCCACCCACTCCTTTTGCCAGAAGAGCGGCCGCTTCCTCTGCGCGATAACCAAAGATAGGAACGATCAAATATATACATATCTAAACGTTTCGTTCCTCGACGGTGTGAGGCACAATTCAATTAAGTGAACTGGGCAATTTATACATCAAGACCGAGTAAAACAGTGACCTGTTATGTTTTGTGCAGCAGATAATAACAAGGTTTGTGAACTCAGTGTCCTAGCAACTGCTTTTGCTGCCCAGTGCGGACGTAAATTTGCCGCCCTATTGGCAGTTGTAAATTGGTTAGCGAACACAATTACGAACTGACCTTGTATATTTGGATTCACAGAAAAACAAATATCCAATTTAAAGTACCGCTGTAAATACAGGTAATAGTATTGTTACAATACTTGTGAGAAACATTTAAAAATACATTTTTGGTGCATTACTTGAGGCAATGGTATTCATGACGCTAACAAAATTCAGTCCGTTATTTAAATCCCGCTCTACGGGGAGAACTGCCAATCCATGAGGCCTGACAGGTTTATTGATGATTGAAGGTAGCTCATTATAAGCATGAGTTTGTTACGAATGCGCTCTCACAGCTGGCTGTGCTAATAGTTCGATCAAAAATGATAAGCAGCAGATTCCAGGAGTGATATTCTTGTTTGCAGTTCAAAAGTTCAGACAATCCATTAGTTTTGTCGTCCCTTGAGTCTATCACAAAATACTATAATCTTCGCATTTCGACACGTACATTTTCTTTTGTACATTTTCTTCAGCTGCACTGGGCGAACAACGATAGTTATTATCAAGTATATTTTACGGTGTAAGGAAGGCATAATTGTTTGCACCGTCATGAATTTGTTAAAATCCTTATCATTTTGCCAGACAAACTCTCAGCGACAGATAACCTATCTTGTTTTAAGTCATCGATAACTCGTCGATGTGTCAAACAATTCTTCCCCGTCGATTCATCTCTGTCGTTGTATTCGACACCCTAAGCTTACGGCAGTTCAGCGTAGTGTTTCTTTGCTACTTCCGTTGTAATGTCAACCATATTATCTATTCTGAAGAATGAAAACTGCTAACATTGTAAGCTTAACATAACTTTTTCGCAGATGTAGCTCCTTTGTTTGGATATTTCTATGCATCCTTGATTTCTATGAGAGAAGATTTCCAAAGGCTCAGAAACGAAATAAACGATAACGACAATACCAATCTAATAATTAAAGATTCATTTGATCTTGTGGTTGCATTTTCTTATAAAGCTATGAAATGTTTCAGAAAAGTGACGGGTTGCGGTTGTAGCGTTTGCTCGACTATTACATCTAGATTTTACAGCCACTTACTGCTTCTAACGGTGACTTGAATCCAAACATCCTTGCAATATAAAGAAGTAAATAGGATGAAAATACCCGGTCTATCTTGTCAACAATGTAACAGAAGGAACCGTCGCAGAAACGTCATGATAATAAGCGTGCTTCAGGAAATGAATTGTACACGTCACAAATGTAGCTTTGGATTGCCTTTGCAGAGGTCGCTGCGCACTGGATTGGTGCCCAGCCAAAACAGCAGCACTGTTTAATGCCTGGCTAAGACAATCATCAAACCGAATTTGGTGCATCTCCGCTTTGCACAATATCAAACCAGAAATTGTCTGCGCTGTTTTACTGTTATTCTCAATGAAAGTGGCAAACTCCTCCACTACCGTCACTTTATTTCCACTCAGTTGATTTCTGTAAGATACATCGGAAGAGTTATCAAAATTTAAGCAAATATAGTTGTTTCCCTTGATCTGATCAACGATTTCCTTTCTCAGTTGCTTTTCCAAAATGCTCACTAATGCATTTTGAACGCGTGGCGATACAGAAAACTATGCTGCTTTTCCTTACCGGCTGAACTGTTACCAAATGTTCACGAAGAACAGGCTCATACAAGGCCAACAGATATAAAAATTCTGACACATTCCCTCATTTCATTCCTGGTCTCCTTCGTCATCCTAAATGAGTCTCGGAGACCGCACAGTTTCTTGCATTTTTTGATGGGATACATGACGATCTCAAATATTCTAGCCAAGGATTCCCGTCACGTTTAGCTACAACGGTATTCCTTCAATTAGCTGGATTGCTAGATCCTTGGTATTGTGGAATGATTGAGCACACCAGTTCCCAGGTTCGTGTTCAAATGCGTTTGGATTTAATTTCCACCAGTTGCAGAAACCCTTATCAATCGAAAATCTAGACTATGCAGTTGAAAACACCCTGTATCTGAAACAACACGGCGCCTAATTAAAAAGACAGTAGAGCATCCGTGTTCACAAACTTTGCTCGTTTTCTTGCAATTCTCGGAGAAAGGAGTCTGTTGTTAACTACTTAGACTCAGTTTTGTATTCGTTTCAGGTAGCACCAGTTACTGTATCCATGCTTCACGAGCATAAGTCAAAGCCGGACAAGCGTAGTGGGCATTTCATGGTCAATCTTAACCGGTAATTGGTCTAAATCCATAAACTCGACTGATGTGCGTATTATCTTGCCAAAGTCTGGTTGCACTTCCGATTCTTCAACTTCACGCGCATCTTCTGCATCAGCATTACCAACAATTCCCATGGCATCCTTACTTTCAATATGACGTACTGATTTCAGTAGATGAAAGTTTGTAGTACCCATTGGACCTTCGTTCTCAGTATGATTAGCACCCTTCAGCTGTACACCAGGCATAGAAGTAATTTCGATTTTACACTTGGTATTGAAAAATAATCTATACTAAAAATGCCGCCTCTTGTCATATGCCGCCCAGGGCGGACGGACCTCACCCTTTATGCTACGCCTCCGCTGAAGTGGATGACAGTTAAAAGGTATCGGAGAGAGTAAGAAACTATGAATGATAACAGATGCAGCTTTAGTCAAAAGTTCAAGTAAATTAATACGGCCATCCATCGAATTGGCCCCAAGGGACGTGCTTTCATGCCGGTTATTCCCTCGGTGGGTCTCCTTCGCACTTCCATTCTCCAAAGGCTGTGAGCCGGTGTCGCAAACTAGCATGATGACATCACTTGTTTCACAAATTTTTTATGTGGACTGTTTTATGAAAACATATCCAGCGATGAAACCCCAGCCTGATTCGTCACGCAGATCATTCAAGTAGGGCACTTTTTGTTGTCTGCCAGGGAGTCAGTGGCAGTATGCTTTGCATGAGTATAATCATTTTTGTCTTGGAGTCTGTGACTCGTCAACTCAAGTGAAAAGGCCAAACGCGGCCAACCATAAAATCAGGATAAACCTAAAGTATGAGGAATTCAAAACATAATATTATTTACAAAAGTTTCTTAAAGTTTACTCCCTAAGGTTACACTCCTCAAGAAGGATGGTGTCAGTGCAAATATGCAACGACTTACAGAACCTCAACCGGCAAACATTGGTCTGGGATGTTGTATATCCTATGGTGGATGTACCATCAGTCAAACTAGCGGGTGTCCGATTTTACCCACATTGCACCCGAGTAATGTTTCCTTCCACAGGTCTCTAGCTCAGTAACGACGACAAACAACAGCATTTTTAAAGCTGGATGGACAATTATAGCACCATGCTTTTTCCTGGGCTCGAGTTCAGCTTCGGCTGCTTGGCAGAAATATATAGTACACTCACTTGTTAATTTACCCGATCAAATAGCCTACAAGGATAATAATACTGCGTCTTCGATAGAACAACGGGGACACCATTTAAGACTGCACCCTGTTTTATGGCGACTAATCGAACCATGTCTTCGCTCAACTCTCGAGAATGGCAAATTTTCGCAAACGCTATGATTAATAATTTTAATATTCTTCTTCTCATATTATTGCAACTAAAGGCGTCAAGCTGTGTTGAAAAAACACGAACAATCGTCTAATCTCCTTGACAACAGCATCTTGCAATGCATTTTTTCGTTGAATGGGTTCAGTCCATTTGTGTACAGGACTTCATGAAAAATGCTGAGCCACCGCAGGAATTGATAAGGGAACAAACTGTGCTTCTTTGTGATCAACCCAAACTATTGGTCATTGAGAATATAAAATGCCGCATTACTTCAGCACCAATCATGGTGATTTCCGACGAAACACGTCACACGATTATATTCACTGACATTACTTACAGTGGGTTGGGTGACATAGTATCTTAAATCCAAAACCAGCAGGCAATTTTTATCACCCATGCCTCCAGAAATTTGTCCGCAACGGAGTCTTTTGCTCTGCCGGTGGAAAATGAAGTTCCCGCTTGCAATTAAGCTTGTGAAAAGTGGAACCTATTCTTGATTGAAAGGTTATTTACTCTTCGTACACTCCATGCCCCTTTAACTAACTAACTTACTCTGGGAGAAATGGCAAATTTCATCAAGTATTGAGAACCGGGCAGCAGGTGTTCTCTCTCGATTTTCGCTCGAGGAAACAGAAGATATTAAGGATGCCGTGGACAGGATGCTAGGGTCGTCCATGAATTACCAGAAAATCTTAGCTTTGAAAAAAAGAACTCCAAATTGCGACTAAAGATGATGTCCAACTCAGCAGCGTTCAGAAGTTTTGCTTACCAGATGGCAACATAAGGACAAAATAGCAAGTGATCGTTTATATACTAGTAACGTCACGAACACTCATTCACAGATGAACGTTTATTGCGTGGCTGTATATTCGTCACACTTCGGATCTTAGTGCAAGAAATAATGCTGTGTGGCAATAAAGACCACTCTGAGATAATTATAGAAAATGTAAATTGGACTTATCCTTCCGGTGGAACTGGTTGGTGAATGGTCTTTGCGCCAAAGAACAAACAATAACTTAAGGTTGGTTAGCTCTCTGTGCGACTGTGGACAATTATAGCCATTGATGTCATGGGCTCGTACAGCTCAGAGCCACAACATCACCAACTAATTGGGTGAAAAATTGAAGAGTGTTATCATTATCGGATGGCTAAAGCACATGCTTTTCAGTTTCGTATGATTAGAAGCGACAAGGAGAGTAAACTGTCTGCAGTTCACAAGCCATTATTTTCATTCCTTTTAGCAACTTAACGCAATCCTACACTCACGTACTACTCCGTATAATCTAGCGGAAAAGGCGCTGTCTAGCTCTTCAAAAATAGTTGGATGAGTGCATTCAAGCTATTCTTCAGTCTTCGAAATAATTTGGATGGATCGAATTTTACAGGCGCTATTTCCCTACGGAGCCCCAGTCGACGGAGTGACGACAAAACACTGGTGGAAGTTATGC
The DNA here is from genome assembly GCA_944474145.2 of Dicrocoelium dendriticum. Lineage (NCBI taxonomy): Eukaryota > Metazoa > Platyhelminthes > Trematoda > Plagiorchiida > Dicrocoeliidae > Dicrocoelium > Dicrocoelium dendriticum. The sequence goes on along the minus strand of OX104069.1, from coordinate 85,113,135 downwards.
TCGAGTGGCCTCTGAAGACAAGGTTGAATGTCGCACTCCTTATTCCTATAATTAACGCTGGCGTGGAAAAATATCGTCAGAGGTATTAAGCTGCTATCGGAATTAAGTTAGTTCGCTCCACGCACAAGTTCAATCACGTCGTGCTGAATGCAGTCCTCATTGACGAACGCATGTACACACACGTATACCACCAGCCATCTTGTTTCACTTCTTCAGGTGTTGACGTTAGGTAGAATTGACCTCAATGTGCTAAAGTCGTTTATATACAGTGGATCTACTTGCCTACACGAAAGGCGCTAGCCCGGGTTACCTTAGCGGGGCACTCTGCGTGTGTGGCTGATTTCCCGGTACACAATAGCCAGACCGAAGGATTTCGAGCGGCAGAGGCGGTAGCTTGATGTCCGGCTGCAGCAAGTCGGTCCATGACAAAGTTACTCGAACAGTCAGAGGTTGCGCGATCACAATTTCAGTGTGGTCTCTGATGGCTGTTGTCATGAGTATCGATTGAGTTTGAAAACTTGGAGCTCCACCATAGGTGGATAAGGAGAATAAGGACCTAGTCAATAGTTGTTTGGTGAATGCAAATCACGCATTGTTGTTTTGCTTAGAGATCCCTAAATTTTTCTAGCTCATATTTGCTTTGAATAAATACTTTTGCATTCATCAACTTTTATGCTTTTGATACTAACCGGTCTCACTTCTGAACTAGGATAAGACCACAGGTGCAGAGTCGAATTGTCGAACATGCAGTGGATAACCATTTGACTTTTGATGAGCTACTCTGATCTCACACTACTCGCTGGGAATGCTTAGCTCACTGATGACGTAACTCTCGATGACAGTGCTAGCGGGCTAACTCTGTTTGCTAATCGCTTACATTATTTCGACCTGTGGGCACCCTTCTGCTATTCAGTATGGCATCACTATTGGACACAAGAGGCTGGCTGATATTCAGTACTTTCCAGACACCGGTCTGTTTCGAACTACGATCAGACGAGGGCGTGGGTAGAAATCTCACCTCAGCATGGACTAGCGGTCAATGTGGCTGCATTCGTTCGTGTGGTGGGTTACGAAGGCGTAGCTGTTGATCAAGTCGCAAATGTTGGCAATTGACTTTGCGTTATCGATAAACTGCGATTGTTGGCTTGGCCAGCAGTAAAGTGCAAAAAAGTGAAAGGCAGATTCAATCAGTCGTGCCTGGAAAGCATACATGCTGTTTAGCCTGGTCGGCCCAAGGAAGCTATTTCGAACGAGTGTAAAAGACTCAAAAGAATGCCTGAAACCTAGGGGTAGGTTTATGCGTTGATTTCAACAACAAACCGGTAAAATACAGAGACTTATTGGATATTGATATCATAAACACTAAACAAACATGTAAACTACCGCATTTTAGAGTTAATAAATGTATATCGATCGACTTTTACTCAAGGATGCGCAGTTAATGGGTAAGAAATATTCCGGGAATAAGCAAGAGCACAGAGGTAGGGCCACCGCATGATCGACGTGATATAGAAGAGGGTAAGGCTGCAAGGAGATCTGAATGTTTGATTTATGTGCAAGCCACTAATTGCTTCGAGATTTAAAAACCAGGGACCATATTAGCTTTAATGCATGGTTTCCCGGTATTTGAATCTCAAGGTACTTTGAACCTAAGAACAGACACCCAATGAGAAAATCAAAAACCGCAGCCATAGGTAGTTTTCAGCCGCCAATATCGCACCAACGGCGGTACAAAATATCTAACCAACTATTCAACCAGATCAAAGGAGTTATACAAACCAATTTCTATGGTAAATTCATGTACCGACATTGCATATCTACAGGCTGTGTGTGGCCACTAGCTATTGCGGAGGCGATTTGTATACTGTTAAGAGAAGTAAATATATGCACACTAAAGCAAATATTACAAGCGGTAAAGTTTCCATGGCCTACAACTAGAAAATAGGAGTTTGAGCAGGTTCATCTTACTCAAATAAATTCGTGCGCGTGATAAGTCATTAAAATGTGACACACTTGAACGATATAATAACGTGTACTTGTTATATTAACAAATGAAAATCTATTTTATTGTCATGTTTAATACCGCGTTATTTTGAAGTAAGAGAAATGGAACCTATTGATCCACTTTAAATAAACCGCTGTTGCTTTTCTTCCTGGCCTCGACGATATACCGAATCGTAAATGACCCAAAAACAACAAATGAGTTCGGGCCTTTTCCACTAGTAATTTATGAGATGTAGAAAGTTCCAAAGTTGATGTCGGTTCCGTTCCTGTTCTAACAGCCTCAATACAAACCTAATTTTAATTCAAAAAACTGTAGAAAGTGAGCGGTTCTGCCTATGCAGATACATTTCTCCGCGGTAAGTGGGGTTTGTTTAAATTTCAGTATTCAAGCGCTAATAGTCTCAAAGCACATTTTTGAAATGTTGTAATAATCTGAGAGATACTGAAACGCTATAATTGTTTAGTTAATGCAAAACAGAATTAAAACAGTGGCACGTCTAAACAACAACCGTACTAATAGATGAGATGGTTATTTCTACCGTTTACATCATGCATAATGAGAAAAAAGGTTTCGTTAATCCAGTGCTTAATATTAGATTTTTATATCAACTGGAACGTCTAGTTCAAAAGGCGAAACAACAACAAACAGCAACAAATTCTACCCGACCTGAGCGGGAGTTAGAAGAACTAGATAGAATAATTTGGTTAATTCGAACCTATGTAGAAAGTTTATCGCGACGTAATTCATGAAGTTGCCGAAGTAAAAGTTTACTAACCACCAAAATTCCATGGTTAATATCTAGAGACGAAGTAGGTCTTCAAACCTAAAAGCGTGCGATAACCTCACCGATTTCTTGAGTTAGTGTCTTTTCTGCAATTCCGGTAAACAAAACAGAAGCTAGAGGCAGCGAGCAAGCATATTTTTCGTTTCGACATTAGGCTAGTACAGGCAGATAGAACTACGTATTTGGACTGAACATTGTGCAGTTGATTTGCTGTGGTGACCTGCCACCAAGGTAGACTAGGAGCAGGATAAATTGCTTCTGTACGTACAGGTCCCGATACTGGAGTCGTAAACCGACCTCCGCTGTTGTTGACAACCAGCAAAATTTGCCCGCTTTTGTGTAGCATCCAGGTGGGTAGTCAATGTAATAGCAAACATCAAGGCAATTTAATTTGAAAGTGCAATTCTAAAGAGACCACAACACTGTATTCACCTTGGCTCCATGCCAAGGTGAGATTGGTTTGCGAAGCCTTTCCCACATTCGCAAGGTCAATATCTAGATAAACCTCTCATGACACGAGTAGGATGCAATTGAATCAAACATTCCCTGAAAACCGAAGTAGCAACGGTAATTTTATAATATCATAGCAACTGAGCTGCATAACAAACCCGCTAGTTGCATAACGTAGTTGGACCGATGCGGCTGAGGATGTGTCGCCAGTCGACGTTGTCTAACTGGGTAGCATGAAAACATTTCGCCGTTTTGATAACTATATCCTCTTCCACTAGATCGGGATTAATTGGCGCTTCACTTTGTGTTAAGTTATTTTCTAAGCCGTAGTAAATTGGACTTGAACATGTGAATCCTTTTCGGAATAATTGGGGTAAATGTTGGACTTGAAATAGGGTTTTCTGCTACGGCTGTCACAATCTACCTAGCTAGATTTGTGGCGCATTATCACATAATTCGTGAGATAGAATTAAAACATGATATGCAATTAGAGATTCAGACGGCTTTACTTGACTTCATCTGTACTAACGTAATAATTTAGAACTGATTAGTTGCAAGTAAAGTACAATGCAACGTAGACAAATACCGTGATACAGCAACACGCAATCGACCACAATATAATTACGAGCTTGGAGCACACAGAATGCTGATGAATCCACCAAATACACGGGCACCAAAGTTCATATTGAGTGTCGTGAACCGTTGAAAGCCGTCAGAAGCAAATCTGTGAAATTAATTATCCTGCAGCTCATAGCGATCTAGCGCATTCACCTGTATATCCTAGCATGAAGAGCAACTACGGCGTGAAGGCATCCGACATAATATGCAGCAATATCTGTTAGAAACCACAAAAGTTAGGTGCCGGAGTCTCTGAAGGTGTGAGCAAAGTAAATATGAAAATTCCTTACAATATATGCTAAAGTGAAGCATAATAAGTTGGAATCGGGCGCGCAACTTATCGTGATCAAACTAACAACACGTTCAGCCAGTAAATTGTGGTTATAAGATGCACGGTGTGCAGGCTTGCTCAGCGCTCGGGCATGACAACGGTAGCCAAACGATAGCCACTATACGGTTACTACATCTTTTTATGGTCAGGACAAAAGTTATAAGGACCGAGTATATACGTAGCGGCTATCGTTTGGCTACTATTGGCACACCCGGCTGATAACCGACCGCGTACACCGTTCATAGCACAACAAGCTTAGTGGCTTAGAAGATTGCCAGTGTACTCTACTTGATTTGCGCAGGCAGATATATTCAAAAAACAAAGAAAAAGAAACCTAACACGGGCAGAACGACACGTTTCGCTGCTTAGTGTTCACGAACTTTCCGCTTGGAGTTAAAAATATCCCACGCTTCATTGGCGATATTTGTAGCAAATCGGATTGCGAGTACGCATGTACCTTGATTGCGAGAGAGAATTTACACCACATGCAGACACTTTGTGACTGCTTATTCCATCGCGGTTTGAAGATAAATGCAACCAATGTTTATTCGACTTACATTCAGTCCATGTTCTTAATAATCGTGTTTTCTTTGCATGCGTCGTGCTGCTGCAGGTTGGGATGCAACGAGCAGTGCTTATTCAGAGCAGTATATTTTAAATTTTACTTCGTGTATGATTAGATTACATACGCATTCCTAAAAACGCGTGGCTCACACAGCTGTCCACGAATTTTATACAAAAGTACCTCAAGACAGCCGATTTCCATGCAGCTATGGTCACGAACTTTAAATGCTTCATGAGGCTATCGACAACAGAGATAACATGGCATATTGCGATTCTGTGTCCTCCTTGTGACATAACGGAGTTCACAGACGTAGCAGTGTACACTTTTTGTACAAGTGTTAGCCATCAATTTCATAGTAAGACACTTCCGACAAGTTAAAAAAGGCGCGTCGTTCACTGTCACTAGCAGCCACTATTCGCTGACATGATTCTTAGCTCAACAAACAATCAATGCTCTTCTGAACAGTCACGCCATCTCGATTATGATGCTCAGGTAACGACTGATAAATGACGTCTCTCTCCAAGTCCACCTTTGACGTCTCTCATGTTTGCACAACCGCTGCAAAGCAAACTCTCGTGTTTGGGTCAAAACAACGACGCTGCCACTGATTTCAACTTGACATCCATGAGAGCTGCGCGGATTAGTTGCACTGATGTGGATCAAGTTGACAGCTCATCATCACTACCTATGTCGTCCGTTGAGTTAACATAATCTTATGCACATTTCATCGTTCTAATAGCTTGCGCATCGGCTCGTTTCTTAACTACTTATTTTTTGTACGTTTGAGGTTTGAAGTATTCGTAATATGATAGATTTCTCAAAAAAGCAATCCCTTTGGATCTGCACACAGAGGCACGGTTACCCACAAGCCGGTGTAATCCAGTTGCAATGCAATATGGCGTATAGGCATTGTTTAATAGAACATGATATTAAAGACCCGTAGAAAACAAATGCGTATGTAGCTCAACTGTGCTTTTAAGTGGTACTTAGTAAAGTGCGATTTACACAGTATATCGTAGAAGCAGTTTGAAACTAAAATGAACAGAGGGAGATGTGACAATTTTACAGAATATGGGTACATTCATTGTGTCTCCTGGTGCACTAATCGTGAATAACATATATATGATCACCCGATTTGCTCGGATACTACATGCAACACTGATACCGTTGACTGAACAATTACGTACATATACACATCAATACAGATATAAATATGTCCAAACGCGAAAGAGCTAAGCAAACGCTTTTTACTATGCGAAATGCCTAACTAGCGCCTACCTAATAGGGTCCTCACACTAAGCTTTACCAGGGGAACAAAAGATAGACGCATTGAAAGTGATCGAATTCGATGACGCAGTGAGGGTATCAAATTCCCAACGGAAACAAATGTATGGACAGACATGAAAGGATGGGACTCCTTTGGGAAAATATCATTATCTTGCGGGTCCGACAAATGGCAATGCACCGCTTCATTTGGAAAGCGAAGTAAATTGGAAAACTTGCGGTGATTCTCCGCATTTACCCTATCTGAGGTGATATCGCGCCTTAACTTACAGCAATTGTTATCTAACTTCTCTTCTGAGTTACTTATGTTTGTTCCAGTCTACCTGGCATTCCAATCTCATCTTCATATCTCTTGTTTTGGTTGACATAATAATAGCTCAACATAAACCAGTCAGAATTAATGCGACTGTTCTATATTTCTTCACTGGTTCATCACTGTGTTGCTATTTATGTGGCATACTAATTGTTTCGGATGCTGAAACTACAAGCGAAATTCTAACCTCAATCTGATTCACATGAAGGATACTTGAATTTCATTTCGTGTAAACAATATTCGGACTACTAGGGCATAAAGTATTACTGGCCCTGCTTTTCAGAAAGTTGTCTGACTCAACACCTCTACACTAAGTGGCTCAACGCATATAACTATTTCAATTTGACTGAGGCACCGTCTGCAAATTGACGTTTGGCATCCAGTTTTATTCAACAGCTTTCTGTTCTCAATTCTGTACATTAACTTTTAATCTCACGCCAAATATAGCTCGCTTGACACGTGCACACACATAGCGCGCAAAATGATTGAAGTATGCGGCCACCACTATGTATTGTAAACCCTGCTTTACTACTATACAATAGCTTGGTTGCATTCCAAATTTCAGATTTCCTGCATGTGTTCACTGCTTAGCCTCGCTTGGAAGAAACTAATATTACTATCGCGTATACTTGTGATATTTCAGGGTAATAATATCGTTGAGTTCCTCCTTTAAATATGATGGTTACTGACCGGCTTTTATGCTTAAAAGCTTCAATGCATACCAACCTATAGTCTAACCCTTTTGTAAAATACTGTACCTTGGTTCACACCAGGCTATGAATTCTGGATTGACTCGATGGTCCACGTGTTGCTTACTTCTGCGATACAAACATTCCCTGACACTCATTTCTGCAAGTGCCTAGGCTTAATTACTTCCACTGTGTATAGTAACATAGAGAATATCACACACAGTATACGTAAACAATCCCTTTGGCGCCAATCGCAAATTGGGATGGACATCGAGGATCTCTTATGACCTTATCTCGAATAGGCACCGTAATAATCCCTTATGCACTTCGTACCTAATAGGGAAGCTTTTTAATACTACATGATTGTTAGTTATTTACTGCCCTTTTAGTTTTCTTCACCTCGTGGCTGCAGCTATTAGCATGAGATCATCTGCGGTCTGCCTGGAGAAAGTTAACTAAACATCCAATCAAATTCGTACCATCCTTGTCCTACAAGATTGCAGTCACTCCGAATGCTGCGCTACTGGAATCACCATGGTAACAACGTTTATGTATTCAACTTGAGAGCGGTCATTACAATTCTTCAAAACACACTGTAAACGATCCATTACGAGCATAGTTGTTAAACTGACTCCCTAGACAAAGGGGGTTTCATCTGTCATTACTGAACGACTTTTAGGAATACCTTCCGAATAATGTACCATTAAAGCGACTAAATTTTTAAGAGCAATCGTTTTGTTCGGCTATGAAGGTATTAGTCCGCAATTCATCCTATTGCTACGTATCCAGGGCACGTTTTCGACCAACAATAATTAACAGACGAAAGGATGATCATTGCCTCACAAGCATTAGAAAGCGGATCTAAGTTTTATTTAAGCTACTAATTCCGTGACTGGGTACATGAGATTAACATCATAAGAATTGGTGAACTAAGGTACCGGCCTAGGTAAATATCTTTCCCCACGCTAACGTCAGGGTGCATGTAAAAATGCGTGTGTATATCACGGACAAAACCTGTTTATTGGTTTAAAAAAGGAATTAAAACATTATACATTTATGAAAATCACAATGAATAGGTACTATGTTATTTAAACAGACGGCACGGCTGATTGGCTGGAAATAAAAATTGGCACATAATTAGGAAAACATACAGCCAAAATATCAATGTCAGCGTTATTCGAAGCAAAAGCAATAGAGGCAATTGCAGGATGTTTGTGAGTAGCGTAAGGTTGTAGAAATTAGAAGTCACGATTAAACTCCACACTATAATTTACCTCCACTAGGAATCGAACCACGGTCCCACGAATATCCGGTCCGCTGCTCTACCACTGAGCTACCACTGAACTCGGTACCTCAGTGGTAGAGCTGCGGACCAGAAATTCGTGGGACCGGGGTTCGAGTCCCCGTCGAGGCAGATTATGGTGTGGAGATTAATCGTGACTTACACTTTCTTCAGCGATAAAGTAAGCTGCTCAGTCGCAATAAAATTAAGATGCATCCTTCGCGAAGTAAAAAGAAGTATTGTAGTGTCCAAAAACCCAAGTTCTTCCAACAATAACACAAATGCTTCATGTCAATTGATTTGATGGTCGCAGTCTACTAGGTGCGACAATACTGCACTCGTTACAAGCTTCCGCACGCCGCTGTAGAGCCAAGCTGGGCAATGCTCTCGAGCCCTAACAGCAAATCGCCTGGACGTTTTCTCAAATTAACTCGATGGACACGAGTAAGAGAAAGGGTACACACAGAAGGAAGTCTGCGACCGAGGTATCCTGTCTTTAAGTTGTTGGCGCACAATCGGTATTAAAGTGAAGCTTACGCGTAGAATAGCGGCAAAATACTTTCTCGCTGTTGCTAAGTAAAGTCTTCGGGTGGTCCGTTCGGCTATGACGTCACATTTAAATGGTAACGATAAGTATACCATTTGCTTCTCCGCGGAAATGAGTTTGAGAATTGGGAATGTATCTCGTCTCCGGAAATGATTTGTCAATTGAAACAGCCCAAGGATTCCACTGTGTTTAGAGAACTTAATCAATATGTTAATTTCAACACAAAGCTTACAGTAGCGCGAGCGTCAGTACAATCCTTTGACAAGTGCATTTTACGTTGTGAATACCCTAAGCACTTTTGGAAAATTCTCAGGCGTAATGGAATCAATCCAACTAATAGCGCTTTGATCCGCCACACGATGGATGAACGTGATACAATTGTGTCTCGGACTAATGAACTCGAGCTTAACCGATGCGTTTTCTCTACCGCGCTTGAGAATCTAGCTGTTGTGAAATACGATCTGTTTGAATCATGCATTTAGCGAATTTTGGCACTACAAGTAGAAGTACGAGTATCCTCACTGTAGAAACTACTCAATATGGGTAAGCCACAGAACCTATTTCCATTGAGAAATAATTCCTGGAGATGACATCAGATGTCGTCTCCGCGAACTGATTTTCTCCTGACCCTGAGAGATACATTCACAATCTCTCCTCATTACAAGTAGACGAGGTTTTACTCTAAGCTCTTTCATTTGGCCCGGAATTCTGTTGTCCAAGAAACTACGTTAAACAGCTAGATTTAGAGGTTCAATTTGAGAATCTCTATTCCCAAGTAGCTACGCTTGCGCCGTCTTTAGCCTTAACAGCCGAGCAGTATAAGTCAACAGTGGTTAAAACATGTTACGACTACCATCTTATAAACCATATACCAAGCATCTATTGAAGCAGGAATATTTAGACGCCCTTAAAGAACTCAAGCGAAATGCTAACGTAATACAGGAGCCGGGATCGTTCTGATGGACATATCGGACTACATCAGCAAGAAATATGCCATTTTTTCTAACGGGCCAAAATTTCGCAGAATGGATAATGAGAATAACAAGACACAGGCTATCGAGAGAGCCATAACGAAACTCCTGCGCTGCTTAAGGCAGAAGAATGTAATGGACTTAGGTATATTTGCATACACCAGACCGAGTGGGACAGTGATTCCAAGATTGTATTGCCTGCCAAAAGTACACAAGGAAGGGTTACAACTAAGGCCGATACTGGGTATGTGTAACTCGCCGTAACATTCAACCACCAACTGGCTTATCCAACGGCTGGAACCAGTCAGGAAAGCCATAGCTAGATACAGTCTCAAGGACACGTTTGAGTTTCTTGTCTCAATGATACAACTTGAGCTAGCTAAGCGACAGATGTTTTCCTTTGAGGTGGTGTCACTTTTTACAAATGTTCCAATGGAGGAGAAGATAGACTATCTGTGTGAATTCATCTAGCTGCTCAACATCGACGTTGCCATTGCACCACACCGGTTAAGACAACTGCTACTCATGTGTACAAGAAACATTCAGTTTCAGTTTAATGGAACGCTGTATCTACAATTAAACGGGCTGGCAATGGGTTCACCATTAGGACGGCTGCTCGCGGACGTCTTCATGAGCAAATTGGAGTGCAACCAGCTGAACGAATCCATCAACAGCTTGGTTTACTACGGCCGATTTATAGATGACATATTTTGTGTTGCGGATAATGGAATGTACGTCGATGATCTATTGACCCAGTTTAACACTTCACATAGTACCATAACTTTCACCATTGAGCTATAATGTAACGACTCATTGGTAATTTTAGATGTCCAAATCAACAGGGCCTCAGACAGGTCAATACGGAGGAGGGTGCGCAGACAAGAAACCTCGAATGGACAGTACATGATTTCGTTAGTTTTGTTCCAATAATTAAATAAAGGAACCTCGCCCATTGCCTAACAGTGAGAGCGAGGAGAATATGTACAGATGTTTCACACTCAGATGAGCTGAGCTTAATACGAAGCGCACTTGAGCGTAATGGGTACCCAGAAATATTCATCCAGAGGCACATAGAACCACGAGTACAAAAGCTCACACCCGTTTCCGCAGAGAAGCAAATGGTATACTTATCGTTACCATTTAAATGTGACGTCATAGCCGAACGGACCACCCGAAGACTTTACTTAGCAACAGCGAGAAAGTATTTTGCCGCTATTCTACGCGTAAGCTTCACTTTAATACCGATTGTGCGCCAACAACTTAAAGACAGGATACCTCGGTCGCAGACTTCCTTCTGTGTGTACCCTTTCTCTTACTCGTGTCCATCGAGTTAATTTGAGAAAACGTCCAGGCGATTTGCCGTTAGGGCTCGAGAGCATTGCCCAGCTTGTCTCTACAGCGGCGTGCGGAAGCTTGTAACGAGTGCAGTATTGTCACACCTAGTAGACTCCAATGATCAGATTAAATCGCATTGTGCATTTACGCCGATCTACTAAGTCTTCGGAAATTACACTTGGGCATTCAATTGCCGCCTGCTGTCGTCAGGAGAGGCGATCGAAATTCGGCTCTATAACCTGGACTTATGTATTCAGAACTTAATCTTCCATGCTTTAAACCTGCCTTTGCCTCAGCTCATGCCATTAATAATTACATAAATGTTCCACGTCATCACCAAGTAGAGTTATGATTTGAGTGATACAGGAACTAGAAATTAGAGCAGCCGAAATGGACTGTGGCTCTCAAACCTTCATGCAACCAACATATGTTTGTAGCACATGTATTTTACTGAAATTGGCAAAACGTGGTCCGGTAGCAAATGTCGTGAATACACGTACAACTAAGAAGCTATTAATGGCAATGTGGTATTAATAAATTCCATCTACATAACGAAATAAATGCATAAGGGAAGAGGCGTAAAGTTTGTAACCATGTATGTATGATCTGTCGGAGGACAATGAGATTTCGTAAATCTACTTTAACCCTTTTCAGCTTACTTGCGATAACATGTGGATTACTCTGTTATAGTTTAGGAGCTTGGTTGCTGATGTCAGGTTGGCACAAATAAGACAGCAAAGAAAAGACTGGATTTGGTCGCACCGTTCTCATTTCAATTTTGCTAAGCAAATCTGAAGTGGAAATAACTTTAGTGTGGATGTTCTCATTGCCATGACGCTGAATTCATTGTACTCTGCCTGGTTTTCTGGAATTCCAAATAAAATGCACACCGACGCAATGGTTTTGATGATCAAACAACAAAGGTTTCTTATTCCAAACCAAGACTGACAGTTTCATGGGGCTTTCTTTCATGCAATAAAAGTGTACGTACTGGAATTATGTGCAAACATTTCCGCAGCAATTTTCATACTAAATGTTCAAAGTTCACAGTAAATCAGTCGAAGGTACATAATAGTAAACCACATTATCTATGGTCTCGTGAAGTGTGTTTGGTTATCAACTTGGTAATGATTGTGCATGAACCAGCGCAGAAACATGAAAGACTTTTGGCAATGATTGAACAAACCAGGAAACCCGAAGTTAATTCATTTACGGAAAATTTTACGGTAAGTAAACCACAGCATTTTCCATTTGGCTGTGCTGTAAAACAGCAGAAGAATGCTGAGCACAGCATTAAGATCGCGTCCCCTGGGGCTCTAGTATTCAACGCTATCAGATGCGCAAATGCTCCAGTCCAATTGGAATAATTACGGTCGGAGACTCCTCTACCATCCATACTGTTCCAATATTTCTGAAGGACGTCGACATTGTTTGCTGCGAGAATATGATTTCTGCCAAAGCCAACCGGAATCATAATGCTTCAGTTACACCCACTGGACCCAACTAACTGAAGAAAGCAAAGCTGTGCTTTCACATCCTCCACCATTTGTAAGCAGCCAAACTTAGCGGCTGACCTCAATCCGAGCTACACATAGTCTACCATCAATAATCTGCACCAGCTATCTGGAGAAAAGTAGAACTCTATGATGTGAACCAGTGGAACTCCATAGGTAACATCATCCGTGTTGTTGTCAAGCCAGGCAAATTGACACGCGTCACGTATCAGGCATCACCCAAACTCGTCGCACCACAATGAACCGAGAATTCTCCGTGTTTCATCGAATTTCGCTGGTGAGGCAGAAGCTATTCTGTTATCGACACCACGCCTTCGGAATGTGTCATTTTCCATTCGCATGTTTTTTGATATTCCGTAGAACGAGAGCAAACAGGCGATGCATTACTTGGAAGAAGATCGAATGGAATCTGTGGCTAGAACCATCCCTGTTCACTGTGTTCACGAGGCTGGATATCACAATGAGCTTGAAGTGACCGTGCACGAACAGGTGCATTAGCGCTACATTCCATGGACACATGCCCTAGAAAATTTCATAACGCTATCATTCTCTAGGCCACGCAGTGCGCCAAAGTAAAAGCTAAATGGCCAGGGAATTGTGTAAAGGATGCTTCAATCCAGAAGGATGTCAACTAGGATGCTAGGGAAATGGTATGCCGGTCATAGCAGCTTTCCTTCCGAGCTCAGGATCAAAGCAGCTTTCCTTAAGAAAACATACGAAAACCGCTACCTAATCCGACCACCTACAGACAACAATTCGGATAACTTCAATAAGCTAGCAAACGAAGCTGGTAAACACACCCCATACACTACTTATAAAGCTAGCAGTATAGGTGTAATGGCGGGATCCCTAGATCTGACACAGATGAGTTCATCTTCGCCAAACCAAAAAAAGGAATAGTTGCTGACAATTCACCGTTCATCATACTTAAAACGCACATCCCATAACTCATTGCTAACAACAGAGAAACTTATCTGCATTTAGACCAATGAACAAACTCCCTGAGCAATCTAGGCGAAAAGCGGCTTCGTCAAGCAACACACGCCTGGGACCCCTTACTCGTAACTGACGATTGGCTGCATCCAGAAATTAGCGACGCCGAAGTCGCGGTACATGATGGCATATCCCTTATTAGAAACGCTCTTCCCTGTAAGGGTGGCGTGGTAATTTTATGCTATCTTAATAACCTGCAGTGTGAATCGGTGGACGAGACGGAAACGCTGTTCTGGGACTAGATCTCGTGCAATCTGCGAATAAGGCGCACCTCCACGTGTCCTTTGGCAGTTGTTTAGTATCCACCAATGTCCACCTCAGAGATGGAATCCCGCTTGACATTGGTCTTGGCGAAATTACTTTGACGGCGGTACAGCCACGTTCTAATCTCCGGCTACTATGTTGATCACTAGTTGCAAGTTCCAGTTTTTTCTAACGTACAATTCAAAGCAGAAATGACAGAGTTTATTGCAAGGATCCCTCTCTTTTTGTCATGTCAGTTTGCACACCAGATTGAGAAAGGGAAATAAGCTTTCTGTGCTTGATTTAGTGCTCACAACCGAAGGGCTGATGCTTGAGGGTTCAAACATAGACAGACCTCTGTGGCGGAGTGAACACATAGAAACACTTCACGACTATATGCGTTATGTGAATTATTCATAAGAACATAGTGACCTGTTGCGAACAAGCACACACTACGACATATTCAAGGAACTTGTTATGGATGCCATTTGCCATTTTTCGGACAATTGCTCTACTGATATTGCATGGACTGAGTTTGCTGGCAAGATCAACGATGTGCTTAAACCCACATTTCTAAACTGGCCAATTCCTTGAGTTCAGAAGCTTTTGAATACAAAGCGGTTTTTGTAGAATTGTATTATGGCAACCTTTCGCTCTTGATGCAAGAGGTTCTTCAGGACAGGTGAATTGGGACACAATTTGCTTAGCTTATGATAGGAAAGTAAGGTGAAGATGGCAAGAAATAACCCAAACCATTGGATAATAGTGTTACAGGTACATAGGTCAAGTGGCTGTTCTAGTGAAACAACAATTTTCGAACATTTCTCATTGTGCCACGTCACCGGTCATTCACATGTGAGGCATTGGTTTCTTGCAGCTGCTGATTCACGCTCCGACCTAAGTTCGTCCACCGACAAGTTTTCTGACTGACCGGGTTGACACAGCCCGCCACGCGTTCGATAACTCCACCTCACTCGTTCTGTTCACACAGTTATTAGTCTTAGTAATCTCGATCGACTCAGCAATCAACCTTTGGCTTGTTGCTAGTAATCCCCTCTTAACTATCCCGACATTGTATCCAACAATCTCGTATCCTGCGTCTAGAGCATGTACTGCTCCCGCTGAATCTTTTAGTAGCGCCCTGCATTCAGGCTCATTTCACGGTGGACGCGAAATGTGCCTCATATGTTATACTATCCACGTGCGTGGCTCTCGCTGTTTGACCTATATACACATGTTCACAGTCATTAAAATTGATTTTATAAAAACAATTTGTCGTCCTATCTCTTGAAAAATGGTCCTTAAAACGCACAAGTGCTGAATAGAGCGGTTGACCCTTTTGAAAAACCACGCTTAGTTTTTCCTTGTTAAGTATTCGCCTAATTGCTTCTGTGATGCTCTTTTTATAGGGGATTCCTACCGTGCCAATCCATTTTGGTTGCAGATAGCTCTAAATCCACAGACAACGGGCTACGCAATGCAGCCAGACGGAACCCCACCGAAACTAATTTTATCATCGAAGTTCTCATCCTTGAAACGCTGTTTTGACTTCTGTGATTTCTGCGTCCATGGTACCTGCTTTGAAAAACGCCGCGAGGATACTTTATAACACTTGCGTTTTCGCCTTTGATTTCTATTCACTTAGTGTCAACAGGATGTGTACAAACATTGCGCTCTCCAAACCTCACGAAATCGATGTAAAAGTGATATATATGCGTGTGTAAACAGATACATATGTGTGTTAGCGAACAGAACTTGATTTACAGGGGATTTCTACTTACGAAACTGCGGTGAGTTCACTGGTGTGAACCTTAATTTGCTGACAGTTATTCCCATAATTTGAATTTCCACCAGGATTATCCTGCGGGACCTATTAAGCTTAAAGGTTTTTACCTGTGTGCAACCAGAGCTCCATTGTTCCATTTTTCCACGTCAAAACAAAACCAATGTCTGGCACTTCAGTTTGGTCTTACTGTGAAGTGAACTATAATGTGTCAGCACTGCCTGTCCATTCCTATTCTAGTGTATTGAAACTCCACTTAGCAATTTCTCGCTCTCAGCAATATCGGTTTCCATAAATCAAATTGAGTGAAAATGAAACACTTATCTTCCATTTGAATAAAACTTTTGGTCTTTCAATGGCAAATGTGGTATTATAAAACTTGATCAAAAGTTGTGCCAGACATTTGTTAAAAGTATGAGGCAGATGTATGTACCTCAGGATAGGCTTATTTGGGTGCAGATATCTTGGCATGTTTTTATGATAGATTTTAAAATGGTCAGTTTAATGATTTTGGCACATAGTCGCGCATAAAGTTCTCAGCACAAAAGCGTCATCAGTGCTCGTGTAAAAGCCACCGCAGGATCGACATTAGAAGCATCACACGGCTTATTCGATGGACGCCATCCTAGTTAACAAGAGTAATCTTGTAAGAGAAAGGAACTGAGGAACGTATAAACGATGAGTCGGTTTTCAAATTTGAAAAGGAAATTAATTGAAAACCAAAACGAGACACTTCGACAAGTTAGCGTCAACTACTCGATGCAACGCCATCAGCTTGCTATTCAAACCAACTGAACAATAGGGTGAAAATTGTCGCCACCACCATTGAAGTGTTGATTATGAACTAAAGCTGACCGGTCCAAACGCGAGTCGTAGAGATTCGAGACATATACCTCATTTAACATAAAGATTATGTGCTTCAGCGTTCTTTGTGCTACGTTAAAATTTTACCTCCTGAACCCCCTTGAAATCAGTGAATGTTGCAACGCAGCACTCCTAGTGGTTGTCCCCAGTGTTAAAGTGCAATGATTTAACCACTGATACTTTATGTTTCACGTTCGAACATTTTTGATTTTAATTTTCTCTTGCATATCCATCCTGTGGGTGTCGTAAAGTTATGCTTTTTATCCCATCATACACCATTAAACCATTAGATAAGGTGACGTTTCAGCCAAGGTCACCATACGCGGATAGCACATTCGAAGCAGGGACGCAGATCGGTACTGAGCATCAGATAGAAGATGGATGAAGCAAAACTCGAGTTTCTTTTGCACAAAGCAGCGTACCAATTACTTCATTTTGTGTGGAATCGAATTGTCTGGTACTACCCAATATCTCAAGTTTATTTTCCAAAGAGTTGCTCTTTAATTTGTGCACCCCAAGCCGGTAGATGTAGGCATATCGGTGGCAGATGTGAACATTTCAGCAACTTAGCGAATATTCCTCGCAGTTAGGCTCAGGCAGACAGCCATGACATATCCAAGAAAGCAATTTCCAATGGAATGCACTAATTATTTAACATTTCAGCAATCGTCACATTGAATGACAACGCCTTCCTCACTGACCAATTCCAGACCTAATCGAGGTTGTGTAGGAGGACCTCGTAGTACACCAACGTAATTTACTCGCAAAATTCTAACTTCGTCCGTGAAGCTTATAACCTTTGGAGTAGTCACTTTCGACAAATCGACCGCGAAGACTATGAGCAGTCATGACACAAGTACCGAAAATTGCGTTACGTTGCGCACGACTCGAATTGGTTCGGACGGAGCTGTTCGAACTTAAATTTACGCGTTCTATTTTACAGAGCAACTTAACGATCTATCCCAATAAGAGATCGTCGATGTCGTATTGCTGAAGCTTTGAATACTATGATCGAATATTGATCGAATACTTTTATAGTGTCCAAGTGGAGAGGAGTGCTTTGTGTCCTGTAGCAGATTAATCGGTTCAGTTCTCATGTACAATAAGCAGGTTCGTGGTACATTATCGATGTTGACGAAAGCCCACTGCTCCGGTATGAGGGTGCTTACGCTTTCCAGGTAGTTCATCAATGCTTTTACAATGACGGACTCTACGAGGTTGGCGAAAGCGGGGAAAGCTCAATGTTACAGTAGTTGACAGATTCAAATTTGCTTGCTTCCTTGTGAATAGTATGATGCTCATGTTACATTGTACGTAAACTATATTCTTTTCTTGCAAATTTTGGAATATCCTGCAGTGGTTTCGACTAGATACATGGATGTGTCGAGCAGTGCTTACCGGTGAATGTTGTCTGTTCCAGGTGAGCTATGTGCGCGTAGGAATCGTAGCCTCTCAGCTTGTTTACGGAAAGGAATGTCTACTAATTTATCCCGATGGTAGATTAGTGGAAACAGGTAGAGCGCCCAAACTTTGTTTTCCTTGGAGAGTGAGTGAGCGCTGGGCCCGTAATAAATTGATCGTCTCTATCATTCTGTATGTTTATAAACTCCAACTGCATGAAGAGGCGAGATTCAGCGCCGCACCTGGCGGGGCCTGTGAATTGTCAATACCGCTGCCCCCTCCCCAAACGTCGCTTTTGGACGATCTACTACAAACGTATCAATTTGTATGAATATTTGACAAATTCTTTGGCTGAGCGATTTCAAGGTAACTGAGGCAGCTCCACTCCATCAAATTTTCGAAAGAGTATCCGCCATACTGCGCATAACTCGAAGTTTACTGATTTTCTCCAACTGAAACGAGCCATCAATAAACATTTTAACAAAACTGGCCTCGTCAGCTGGATGAAAAATCTTATAACTCGTTCTATCAATATTCGAAGCACTAATTACTTACGTGGCACTTGTGCACTATTTACGCATACTATTTTTGGAATTATAAAATGCTCATATTTACTGATGTTGGTTTAGTACATTTTTAGTAAATAGTGAAAAATGCTGAAATTGCAACCAACTGGGTATAAAACGCTTTCCTTAACTTTCCTTGACTTGTACTCTCTTCGCGCATCTGTAAAGAAGGCTGTGGATAAAACACCATTGATTCACTTGCTTTTGTTGGGGGGGGGTGACAAGATTTAGGAAAAACGTGTACACAGTATCAGCGTTAAGCTACGTACGCCGTGCAAATTTCTTAGCTGGGACCTATTCTGTAAACCTGCGACCTTTGATCACTTAGGATAGTGCATTTTTGTGCTCTGCATTTCAAAATTAGTCTGGTTTAAGGAGATCATTGAAATATTTCCGTGTTGTTGATTTTACAACGTAACCTGTAACCTTTTTAAGCATAGTTCGTGAGATCTATGCGGTGTACTAGATCATGAATGTCCAATTAGAGATTCTGGCGGATGAGTACAATATGTGGTAATGCATACTAAAGTTTAATGGTACAGATACGGCATTAGGATAATATGCCTAACAAGTTTCGCTTGAAAATTCTTATTAGCGCACAAAAAGCAAATTGGCTAGTGCTCCCGCTGCCAAAGTAATCAAACAGTTGGGTAACATAACTGCTTTCGTCATACCCATATGTTCATATTGGTCGTGTTTCCGTAAAAATTTCTGAAATGTAGTGGGAAACTCTCGCGAAGCGACATATCAACAAGAAATTTAGATTTTAATATGCCTACCCTACCAAGTTAAAACTATGGACAAACGAATCATTATAAACTTCCAGGAAAACCATTAATCAAGTATGCGCCCGAAATTCCTTTATAAGTCTGGCGTGCATGGCTAATTTATACTAGGAGTCGACGTTCCTAGAATTTAGCCACTCGTTTCCACATTTGTGTTAAACAGTTTGGCAGTGGCGGTGGGTCGTGTTATATCCCGGTAAGCTTGTAAGTTATAGCCGTCTATCACTATTCACCGTAGTCCAATAGCATAGGCCACCAGCCAGATTCGTGGATTGCTAGGCGTCTTGGGCTTGGTTCCTGAAGAAGCCGGTGGAAAAGTAATAATGGCCATCCTCAATAGAGCGAAATATGTCCGTTTCCTTGACATGATTTTGTGCAGTTGCCATCAATTCAGACCATACAGACACAGTCGGCTTCAAGCAAATTTGTTTGACGTTAATAATATAATAGCAGGTATAATCTAGACAACTCACTCAGCCATAGAGATCACCATGGGCGCCCTAATCAAAATACGAAAAGAGAAAACGCTTTTTTACAGTGTATCACCTCCAAAATGCTCATATTGCTCATCTGTGTGTTCATACCCGATTAATCGTAGACGTATGATACACAGATTAATTTAGCTATTTGAGGAATTTTGACAGAGAATGCAACTTTTTGAATATATATCATCGTTACACCTTATGGCGTTTATGTACACACACAAGCCGTATCCTCACAATGTAACCATGTGTCGGTTAGTATGGTTTTGCGTATATGTTTACCAAAAGGATTATATGAGTTGTATTGTGAAGTAAAGGTGGTTCTTAACTGAACACATTGACGAATGCATCAAAGTATTCCGAGGCTCTGTTCAAATTACATGAAGCTGACTCTTACCAAAACAAGAAGCATTGCGCTCAATTTTATTTGCGAGCATAGGATCGAACTGCAACAGTTTGTGGAATATTTGGAGTCCTACTGAGCCATAGGTTATCTTGTTCATTTCATGGGAATGTAATGTTCCGCAAACTCAGAAAGCTATTATGCTATGCCTATAATAACACCGCCTTCAGACTGTCACAATTTGCGTGTGTATGTGTGTAGTCTGACAAACTGAAATTGGTTCCTTTCCGTGATACTTATTTTGCTTTGGATTAAGCCTTTTGAAATCTATGGCAACTAACTAAAACAAGTATCTTTGCGAATTGACGTCCTAAGCATATCTTGATAAATCCCCTACAAAATCTTGCTTTGAAAATACGGATATTCACGTGCGTGCCTACGACCCATCGTGTATATCACACCTAGCTGTATTTCTGATTAACCTAGAGTTTGTCAGTCACGAATTAACGATGAAAGATTGTCCAATGAGTTGTGTTACACAGTAAGCCTGTTCTCGTTGCTGTTTGATTGCTCATGCCTGCAATGTAATATTTCTAATTTCTATGTCGCACCGCGTGCCATTCGAAGAATGTGTGCTTAGTGTTTACTTAGACGTATCCTTTCAATTTCTTTGCCACTTTTTCGATTCGGATCACCGAGCTCTATGCAGTAGGATCTACCTTTTCGAAGTAATTCCAACGACACACTGGTACAGCACAAACATCTTTTGAAGTCTATTCACTAATACCAACGTGTGAATCATTACTTAGTTGGGCTTCATCAGTAACTTTGAGACATCATTCGAGAGGGCTTCTATAGGGCTACCAGGCAAGATATAACTTAGTACTATGCACTACCGTATACAATAGGTATACGTTATTTTGCCCCTTGCATTTACCTCCGTACTTTTAGGTGCATTCCATTACACAAAGTCTGTGTGATTTTGTCCACCCGTGCGCCTAGTGATGCAACACTACCAAATAAGCTGACACAGTTCCCGCTGCCCGAAGCAGACAACTAAGGCAGCCCAATTAGCATGACCAGCGAAAAATGAAAGTGCATCCGTACCATTGATCCATAGGTCGAAGTTTGTCAACCGGAATTCTATTGAGCGACAAACCTAATTTCCATCGCAGCTCATCTAAGCGCGGCACATAGATCATATCAAAAATTACGCGTTCGTTCCGTATCAATTCCTAGGCAGCAATAAATGCAAGCTGTAAAGGTAACGGAAGCAACAGCGTATCGAACGATACGTTGTGGTGCTGTG
The DNA here is from genome assembly GCA_944474145.2 of Dicrocoelium dendriticum. Classification (NCBI taxonomy): domain Eukaryota; kingdom Metazoa; phylum Platyhelminthes; class Trematoda; order Plagiorchiida; family Dicrocoeliidae; genus Dicrocoelium; species Dicrocoelium dendriticum. Next base: position 85,091,678 of record OX104069.1, on the reverse strand, counting down.
ACGTATGCTTAGTTAGTCCCATTAGTAAGATTGTTCAAAAGATTAAGATGAGGCGTAAAATGTTGTCTGTTCCGTCTGCAGAGCAAACGGAGCTGCTCGCGGTATTGAAGGGGAAAATCTATGAAATCGAATTACAACAATGTATTACGCAGCCATGATGCCATAGCTGTTAAAATACAAAACATCTCTAGTAAAAAGGATATATAGTTCAGAGAAAGGTAAACACCATTAGGGAGAGCTAATATTTAAGACAGACTGACTGAACAGTCTCCGATTAGGCGGGAACTGCCGTAAAGCAGAGATTGCACGCTCACCTGCGTCATTAGCTGGGTAAAACTCTGAAATCCTACAGATATTGCGATTAATGGTGTTGCACAAAATAATTCTTACTGTAGCATTGGCCGGTATTCCAAGGAAGACAAGTCAACTACTCTATTACGACATATCACCGCTCACAAACAAACAGTTACTACGCAACCAAAAGCCGTTGACATTGATAAGTTTAAACGTCTCAAAACCCATTAGTAAATCGTTGCAAGGTAGACAAGCCGAAAAGCGAAACTGCTGGGCTAAGATAACCTGTGCTCTCGGACTGAGAGTTCTCGCAAGTTATCTTACTCGCCTTTTCAGGAAAGCTATCATCCCGCACATAGGGAAACGTCGGTTACCGCGAGTAACATTCGGCAACACACGGCACCTGGAAGGTATTCTCATATCATATCACATAATGGTGACCAGTTCTGTCAGTGCCCGCATTTTTCCGGAAAAGCCGGGGGCAGAAAGACAAGCAGTATTTTGACTCGAACATGTCACGGCAAAGTGAGACGAAGAAACTGGTATTGGTTCAAGGTATCCATGGATCGAAACATGACCACAGAACGGAAGTACATCACAGAGCTTTATAACATGCAAAATTTCGTCGATTTTGTGCTGACACATCTAGTTGCTAATCCAAACTATCAAGGCAGCAGGTCGAAAATGTTGAAGATTGTCTTAGGTGTGCGCGAGATAGCGACCATAACAATTCAAGCGTAGTGTAACAAAAGGAAACTGAAGCCTCCAGAAGTACGGTTAAGACCATCACTCCACAGCACAGACCACATGTACAGACGACCTAGTTTCGTTGGTTCTTTCCTCGGATCGGCCAATGGTACAAACAAATGTTTCCAAATCGTCAGCAGACGTACACCACTTGTGAAGGTCAAACACAGCGAACAGAACTCCTAATACGTCAGTAAACAATATGTCACTACGTCAAGAGTTGGACGTCATACTCTAAGCTGCCGGTACTGCGCCATTTAGATAAAACAACAAATTGAGACATCAAATAAGTGACTGGAACCACGGTATCCAACAAAAGTCTGGATTTATGAATGAACTCAGTGCAGTTGCGGTGTTGATACATAGTATCGGTATTACCTGAAATACGAAGTCATTACCAAACATTCCCCTTTTATTCCCGACACATTGGTTTGCCGACTGTAGCTAACAGGTCGAGATGGTGAATCACAGAGGAAGACGCGTGATGCTTGCCGCTAGGCAGTTATCTACAGGACATCGAACTCCTCCAAAGACAATGATTATCTACAGTTAAACGCACTCCATTATGGTGTTTCATGGGCGATTTCAAAGTGATTTCAATAGAATCAGTGTCCCTCATTGGACCGTCATTCAAAGCAAACTTCCTTAATTCGTGGACATAATGGTTTATATAATCATGTGTATCCGCCAATCATACAACGCACCCCAAACAAGCCACTACACCAGGAATTAATCCTGACTAAAGAAGTGTTGATGATTGAGTCAGTCGCATACGATCCTCAGGCAGGTAGTGGGGGCCATTCAGTCCTAATACTGAGGTATATGTGCTGTGCCAGTTTTATTGATGTTTAAGGAGAAACCAAACGAATCATAACCGATTATCGCAAGCTTCACAACTTGGTGATCATCGTTGACCGGAACCTACAGGCGCAATAAAGTCGAGTGGAACGAAGTGAAAGCTAAAAGTCACTGGATCATACAAGTAAACTTAAGGGTTGTACTATTACAGGTATTGTGCAGGACCAACGGTTGTATCGAAGTAGAATAAGCAAATTTTGGTACATATAAGTGGATGCGTTTTGGAGGCAACACACGCTAAGCCCATATGGTATCACATGACAAAACTACAAAACAACCACAAACTACTGCACATTGCTTTTTAGAAAAGACAAGTATAAATGACAGGAGATCTTGGTACTCAACTTTACGCGTAAAAACGCTTGGCTTTACAGGTATGTGAATAGCAATAGAAACGTTAAATCAGGAATACTACCACCTCAGTGGCTACCGTGAACACACTGTTCCCCAGCTTGTCTCAGTGGCTACAATTACCAAGGAACCTATTTTCTATCAACTACCAATAAATGTCGTCCATTTATCCAGCATCACCTTGACACCAGAGGCTCCCACAAACAAATTACATTCTCACCGGGAAAGTCGTGACTCAGTAACAGACAAAATCTGTCCAACGGTATTTAAAACTTACTTCCACCACAGCGGTGCGTCCACTTGTGTCAACCTAAATTTGCTGACAAATTTTTCTTTATTTCGGATACTCAACATGATCATCCCGTGGGACCTGTTAAGCTTCAGCTTTATTATCCGTATGAAATCATTATTACAGCGTTTCATTTTCCAGGATATGATACTCTCCTACACTCCCATATGAGTGGAAACAAAACCATCACTCCGATATACAAATAGGTGTGCGATCGGATGCTGCCAACTGTCGATCTGTTAGTTTCCTATCTGCTTCAGCAAAAGTGATTGAAACGGTAATCGCAAATGAGCTGACGCTGTATTCGGAAACTGCAAATATTTTCTAATGTCCAATATGGCTTCAGACGCAGATGATCTTGCCTCAACAATATTCTCCTTGTTTGGGATTCATGGACCAGTGCAGCTGACGAAGACGTCCCCGTAGATGTGGTGTACTTAGATTTTTCTAACACATTTGAAAAACGCAATCACTTCGTCCTCCTGCACAAGCTTGTTGCCTATGATATCAAAGCTTCCCTGCTCACCTGGTTGGAAGATTATTTACAAGATAGACCCATCAAGGTAAGAATAGTCCACACTACCTCTGAAAGCCTAGGCGTATCCAATGGTGTACCGCAAGGATCCGTCCTCAACCCACTACTGTAGTTGTTTTACATAAATGACCTGCGAAAAAAAATTCTATCTTCGATGCAGATGATCCTAAAGTATGGAGCGCATTCGGCTTAGCATCTGATTGTGCCTGTCTCCGGAAGGATCTGGACCGGATTAACAAATAGGCATAAAGGAACAAGCTTCCACTTAAACCTGTGAAATGCCAATTGCTGACGGTGCGTAGCAGATGTATCAACACATATCTTCTGGGACAGCACATTTTGCAACAGGCGACCAGTGCACGAGGCTTAGGTATCATCGATCAAGTAAGTATTGGTAATTCACTCCAATTTTCGAAAGCAGCAAATGTGGCAAACTTGCACTTGCTGCCTTTGAGTCGAGCGATAGTTATCACCCATGCTGCTTAGTTCGCACGTACGTCCCCACCTTGAATTTGCGGTGAAGGCCTGGAGTGCATTGTTAAAACGAAAAATTCTTTTCTTGGTTCAACCGGAAATTATAGTCACCAAAGCAACGCAGGAACTATCTGGTCTCAGTTGCGAACTGCGCCTACGTTTACTCAGTGCGTTCTCTCAAAATACCGATGGCTTCGCGGATGTCTCGTTCTCTCATACCGGATAGCAACTGAAAGCGTGCATCCATATACATCATTGATAACTTTAGACCTATACAAGCAATGACGAGGCCATTGACTGGAACCAGAATCACATAACTTTCGTTTCGATTGTAGACAACAATTTTTCCTTCTCAGCATTCGTTTCCACTAAAATGCGCTACCAACATATTAGTTGAACCCAACAGACATCGCGACATTCGAGGAGCTATCCGACTTTATTCTTAGTGATAAGCTCTACATAAGTGTGATAACATTTGATTATTAAATAAATGATGATTTACGTTCTAGGATGGGACATTTTTGACTTTTACTTTCTTCTGAAATTGCCATCGTTTACGTCATGTAGATTGGTGATTCCATCTCACTATACATTTTTAAACTATTAAAATGGGATTTAAATGTGTACATCGCGAAAGCTAAACCGTAAAGAAACAAAGTACAACGTTAACATAGCACTTGCGTGATTTCATTCATGCATTAACTTTCTCTTAGTGACAAGACATCTTGGGATATCATCAAAAGATCATATGTGCTATTTGCCAATACCCGTAGAAACAGCTGATTTATTAGTAGTAAATCGGAAAACATTTCCTATTTTACAGTAGTTGTTTACTACGACGAATACTTCAATGATACATCACATAGGCTGTCTAGCCGAACAACCCCCTCATGGTGTCAGCGTTCCAGCAAATAGTTCGTTGGCAGTGTGCCAGGAGGTGGTGAGTTTTCGCTTGAAAGACCTTCTTCCTATAAATAGCCACCAATATCCGCTTATTGACACAGGGACGTGGCGGTCGTGACCCGCCACAAAATAAAGTCATTGCCCCATAAATCTATACGGATCATCCTATCCAACTCACGGACATTAATCATATATTCTCACATTGCTGATGCTATCAATCACTCAGGAATGCAGCAGCACACTTACAAGTCGAAACTACACAGTTACTCACATGCGCAATTCCATAGATATACGCACCCCTACACAAACATTTACTGCTACTGCAAGCACGTTGTACTTTGGAGCATGTTTGATCATGCGTTGTTATCTTGAAATGATCATGCCTATAAAGGCTTGCTTTGTTTTGTCGAGAATAAGGATTTTCATTAAGATATTTTATTTATCTAATAGTTAAATTTATTTTATAAACTCCCATACAACTTGTTCGATTTCTGCGCTTGACGTAAAGATTTCCTCACAAACATTTCAGCTAATATTCGTATATTTACAAGATGTTCTCCGGATCTCCAATCTACACTAGGACACTGGATTCATCGCATTGTCCTTGCGCCGATTATCTACAGCCTGGTAGGTAATCCTGTAGCCGCATAAGAAAGGAAAACCTAAATAGGCACTTTGCCAAAACGGAAGGGTCAGTTATAGCTGAAATATGGATATCAAACCCGTTTTACATTCGAAATACCCGGCGCCGTACGCTGCCTTAGCCAGTGTTAAGCCGGAACGTAACCTCCAACAAACAGATGTTGTCATACGTCCAATCGACTACTCTGCTTTTGCAGTTTATGTTGTGGTATTAAGGAAGACAAATGGCTCCTTTCACCTGTGTGCGGATATTTGCACAGTTATTAATAAGGATCGCCAGGCACACAAAGATCCATTAACCATTTCAGATTATAGGTTTGGTAAGCACTCTGATGGACCCATTGATCCGTAGGCCATCAACATACCTAACTGGCTGCAGCCACATAGTAACTTTATGTGACTATCGCGAATCTGCACGCCCCACATCAATTAACCTCTCAGTTAAAAGTAAAGCATCATGTCATATGACTTTTCCATCCCCGAAGTGTTATCTATCACAATAAAATATGAACACGTTCACTCCTGCGCTCAAAATTAAGTACTCACCTACCTTAAAATTTTTCGAACAGGCTTACTACCATGTAACACGTACCAGTCAAGTTGTGTTTAATATATCCAACAAAATCCAATAGAGTTTAGCTATTAAAGCCACCCACAAGCCACATTCAAAAATACTGCAGCATTCTATACGGCAGAATGCGAATGTGAGAGAATTGCTGGGGAATACCGGCAGAAGTAGATTACTAGACATGTGATTGTAAGCAATCTGCCGTGTATCAGTCATTGAAGTTGTTGTAAAGAGCTCGACTCGAACCATTTTGCATTCCAGGATTGAAGCATAAATTCTTGCTGATTTTTAACTTGCCACAAAAAGAATTAATACGATCAGCGTACAAGTCTCAACTCTATATTTGTTAGAAATCTTTTGCACTGAATATATCAGAGTCTAAAACGAACATTCGTTCTAATTTGTTCCTGATCAGATATAGCTACATGCGAGTAGAACTATAAGTCACACCCAGATAAATTTGGAAATTCGGAAGCAAATTTGCTAGTTAACGTGATGGAATTACCATAAGGACTATATTCACATGAGAAAAACCTTTGATTGCCTGTTCCAAAACGGGGCCATAAACTAGTAAACACCAATTTTTCTACGACCCTTCTTTCAAATGAGCCACCCAATGGAACGTAATAACCTAATCGCATACTCCAATTTTTCACCTATTCATATAGACAATCTAAACACTCTAATCATGAAACTCGTCAGGGAGAACTAGTCCCTCGAATTTCAAATAGCGGTCGCTCGGATAAAGTATGTATCGTTATCCGAGGTCCCCATTTTACATTATGATGCCAGGACTTTATTTGTGGTAGCCGCTGACGCAACCATTTACGCCATCGAATCTGTTTTGTCCCCGTTCCTCCAGATGGTTCTGAGCAAGCTGTTATCCATGTGGCACGATCATTATCGACAGTGAAGCAGAATCATGCTAAAGTAGAAAAGAAAGTCCAGACAATTGCGTTTGCTGTGCAAACGTTTTGCAACGTAGTGCTTGGTACACTGTTTACGTTAATTATGGAACATAAATCATTATCGAGCACAATCGAGTCTCACAACATTATCCAAACAACCACCATAAGTGGTCTTCAAATAAGGGTTCTATAGATATATTTGTATGTTTCTAGCATTCATTAGAAGCGACGAATTGTTTCGGGCAAGTTGGCGCCGTGTCACTATTAATTGTTGGTCATCCGACAGGCAACGAAGATACAGAGATTGCCAATGTTAACATATACCAACAAGTCAATCGGGGGATTCTTGATACTGCGAAGTGTCATACAGTTCCGATGAAATCTTTATAACGGCACTGCGCATGGTATCACAATTCACAAGGTTATGAAGCCCTCCTTCAAGCCTTCCTTCAAGGAAGGCTAACTATCACCAGTAAGGCATTCCAAGCTCATTCCCTATTATCAACACCAGGATAGTATGCAAATGTTGATTTAATCTGTACTGAACGTGTGACTATTTCCACATTATTACAAGGACCATTCTGGTACCTAAGGTCATCTAGGTATCACTCGGATCAGAATGCTTGCCATAGGTTTCGTCTATTGGCCAAAATGAACGACAAAATCGCGTATATTTCCACACTGTGCGAAGGCGCAGAAAGCTGCCAACTGTGATCCCTCTTCCTGTGGTCTGTAACAACAAGCCCCGGTCCCGATTTCACACATAATTAGCTGAGCCACCCCGAGGACAATTCATAGCTAATTGCAATTGACGCCCACACATAGTTGTCATCATAGTGGACAGTGGTCGTCACAATGCTTACAGTATGACATCCATCATGCAACAGCTTCCACGCGTGTTCAACCGTTTCCATATGTCAGAAAAATTGGTGTCAGACAATAGGCTATAGATCACCCTGGGCGAAATTCGCAACGTTTTGTCATGCATACGCAAAGACCACACTACCAACCGCATTAGAGGACCAGATTGAGCACTCTGTCGATACGTACAAAATATCGTCGAAAATACACGGTGTGACAAGCCAAAAGACAACAGCTTGCAGAGCATTCTCATTGTGCATCGCATGACTTCACACACAGCGTGTAATGGAAAGTCAACACTGGAAATGCTTCAACGTAGGCAAATCAGGTTCGTCTGCGAAACGATCGAAGCGAAGCGAAGAGAAGTGGTAGACCAGCGACCTGTCGTAGGTCCGAGATTATCAAGGACACACAAAAAGTTGGCTTCTGGTGCAGTTACACGATAACTTGGCAGTCGCCTACCTAATATAGGCTGAGGATGAAACCAAGCACTGCCATAGTAATGAGCAGTGGCCAACAGCTACCGGACCTAAATCCCAAGCTAGATTTCCAGTTACTAGTAAAGGGAGCCTTCGCTGCCGAAACCAACAGATCCAGATTCGGTGTGTCACGCAGGCAAATGAAGAGCTTGTCCCAGATTTGGATATCATACGCAGACAGTCCACATGTGTCATTTGTATGCCGTAAGGCCGCTTCGTTGCCACGCGTCAACCACCAGTCGCGCATGGGCTGAGTAAACCACGAAGACGCCCGTCCCTACGCTGCTTCGAACCAGTGACCTTATGAGTGTAAGCCAGGCAGGGAGACTACTCGATGCGTATAGGCCCAAAGACTGGAGATCACAGTATGATTTGTCAAAAGAAGTCAGAGGCCTCTTATACGCAAATACAACCCAAATGGTACATTGGTTCCTCAATCCGAAACCCTGATCATAGTAAATCAGACTATAGTACCGGTGAGTCGTCTACCATTGAATCATACATTAGCAAACTCTGATCATACACTGACTTTTCTTGCCATCTCTCTGTGCTGACCCGTAGTCTTAAGGATCACGTGCCTGCCTTGTAATTCGATGGTGCGAGTCTGCGTAAGAAACGTGTTAACCTCGCACTATTCTTAGCCTACGTGCGACTGGTGTTGGTTGCGGAGGCAACGAAGTGTCGGTAATGCACGTCGATGCTTTTGTTTTTCCCCTGTAGCAATACTACCGGTTTTATCCACACGCTAGTGTTCTATGTACCTACTGAGTGCAGTAAAGATCGTAACACTCTGGAAACTGATGCTGGTGACGGCGTCTAGTGTGCCGGCGATACTGATTTGCTGCCCATTCTGAGTGTGGGACTCCTTCCGTAGTAGCTGATGTCTAGTACTCAGCTCAGCAGTCGGCAACACACGGTAACGAGATAAGTTGTGGTTTACTATCATCGCTGCATTCGGAGCGCTTGTCTTAGTAGTCTAACTTAGGGCAATGGGAAACATATCCATCTAGATTTTTTTTCGGAATCACAATAAGAATCTGCTTGGGGTCAGTCACAAACAAAACTAATGAATTACTAGCCACCCGTAATTTTCTTTGAGCCTGAGACTTTGCTTTATTCGACTGCAGCCAGGGCCAGATGTACTTTTAAGAACTGCCAGGCATCTGCATGTCTTAATGCTGTCAGTAGAAAACCGGTGATTAGGAGGGGCCTCTTGCCGCATGTCTATCAAGGTTATAGCTTGCATGAATCCGAATTCCATGGAAACATTCGGAGAGGAAATGCATACGTCAGTAAAAATCTTTTATAAACAGGACCCTGACATCGAGCTTTTAATTATACTGACTCATCTGCCACGGATGGACTCGAAGTTAACTGAAATTGCTACCAAGTCTGGCTCACTATATAGTGAAGCGGCGCAGGCAATTGCCTCCATTCCAGCTCATGTCCCGTTCTGGCGGGTCGTAAAAGACATAACTCGGCAAGCAAATCTGTCAAGTGTGGTTCGTATTGGAGACCTCTTATGGAGAATTCATCGGTACGCTAATTCCAAGACAGGCGCATTTCAAAACCTGGAAACTGCTGGTCAGGTTTTCATTGCTAGGGACATTGGCGTGCATAAGCGGTGGGCTAGTTATCCTTCCAGCCGTACTAGGCCACCATAGAAGGCACTTAAGAAACGTCGAACAGTTGTTCTTTATTGTATTCTAATTTAAAACTGCGGCAAAATGACGCGGATCCGGCGGAACCGCATGTTGTTAAGGAGAACATGGCTTGAGTAATATGTTGATTTAAGTTCTAACCAGGTTTGCATGTGTGATGAAAAAGCCGTACTGCTACTGACCAGTATTTAATCAGATGTACCGATGGATGACGCAAATCATTTATATGTAAGAGTAGTCTTAATATGACAGCATATAAAGTTCGTTTCAAAACGTCTCCGAAAACAAGTTTGAATAACGGTGATCTGAAAATCCGATAACATGCACATTACTTAAACTCTATAAACCGTCTATCTGCTTGATAAATGTGCGAATACGAAACATATTCGCAGGTAACACAATGTGCGAGCGTGGAGCAACGGTTGCCGTTAGTATCTAATGGGTTAGGTCCAAAAAAAGCGCGATTGACCACTTTATTCAAACGTACTCAATTCTCGGCAAGCGGGGCCAATTTAGTCAAACGTTGTAGACATAGAAGGGTAGAATAGTGGGCTATAGAAGTTTCCGTCGCACTGAGAACTTTGTGTAATATCACTCCTTGCATATTCCAACATACTTAAGCAGCTTGCGAACAAAATTGTGTGTAGTGAAAGTAGATATTATGAACGGTGAACAATGAAAAATGAATTTATACGGATTAAGAAGCGTTGCTCTACAAGTCCCGTTAGATAGTTGGTGGGGATATCGAAATAACAATAATGTTACTAATGATAGTAAAACAGTTAGTATTTTAAATATGACAATAACCACTTATCGCTTACTCCGCCATAGTCATGCAATCCGGTAAGATTCACAGCACCCGCAGTTAAGAGCAAATAATTCCATAGTAATCTCTAGGTGTAGGATGGAGACGTAGTGCTTAGTGACAAGGTGTAAGTGAATGAGTGCATCATCTTACCGTCTTTTAAATACCGTTAGTGTCGGTGCAGAGACGACCGATTCTGGGAGAGCATTCCACGGGTGACAGACACGAATGACAAAGAAATTTCTGCGGCACTCCAGGCAGCTATACTGTGCAGCGAGTTTTAATGAGTGGCCCTTCAGGTTTGTACTGCTGTCGAGTTGCAGCAAAGGACGTCACACGTGGTGCGGGTCCCGCAGAATCAAGTATGCCATAATCAGATCCTCCCGTAGTCTGCGATAGTTTCCACTGAATAACCAATAGTTGTAGCCTCTCCTGGTATGAAAGAATGCGCATTTCGATTATGTTCTTAGATGCCGGACGTAGTGGCTGCTCCCGTGCATCACGCTCGTGCTTCAGCCATGGATACAAGGTTTGAATTGCGTATTCGACATGGGGCAAACATACACACTGAGAAATTGTCGAAATATGGAGCTGTTTATTTGTCTAACTGCCGGTTGCAACAGCCCGACGTATTGGTTCTCAGTTTACTGGGCATTTTCGGATTGCCTGGCGGGACCCAAGTCATCTTGAACCAGGATATCCAATTTACTTTTGACAGCTGATTATCGCAGTATATTCTTTCCGAGCCGGTATAAGTAGATGATCTGAGGTCGGATGGAAAGCACCTTTCACTTACTGATGTTGAAATGCACTAATGTTTGGGTGGGCCATTGATACACCGTAACTAGGTCACTCTGAAACAGATGCTGGTCGACGTTTGCCTGGATCCTTCGCCAGATCTTGATATCTTTGGTAAACATTAGGAAGTTTGGAGTGATTACTTGCGCAAGATCGTTAATAAACACCAAATATACCTGGGTCTAGAACTGAGCCTTGGGGCACATCATATTCGACTCGTATGGGGTTCGATAAAAGCTCAGAACTCTGACCACTAATTGACGTTGCAATAGAATTTGGCAATCCAGCTTAAAAGGGGGTCGTCGATCCCATAATGCTGCAGCTTGGAGAGTAGTATCCGATGGTCTAGACAATCGAACGTCTTGGAAAAAGCCCACTGGCCCACATCAATACCTTCTTCATTGTCAGCTGACTCCATCCAACTACTGCGTACGGCTAGTAAATTTGTTTTATATGACAGCTGTCGACGGAAACCGTGCTGCTCAGACGTGGTGATGTTACAGTTTTCCAGATAGTACACTAGTGCATCGGCAACTATGGATTCCATGATCTTGGAGAATATAAGAAGCAAGGATACTGGGCGGTAGTTGGAGGGCTCAGTTCTGCTTCCACCTTTGTGAATCAAGGTTATTATTCCAAGCTTCCACATAGCGGGAACTTGATTTTAGTCTAAGCAGCGTTGGAAAAACCGAGCTAATGGTCCTGACAGTTGGCTTGCTGCTCTTTGACTCGTGGTATTCACAGTCGGTGAACCGTGTTTGCTTAGAGTCGTCAGCTTTTGCAATACATCCTCTGCGGTCACAGTGATGTGGGTTAGTCCTGGTGAGGAAACGACAAACTTTGGAAGATCACATGGTGGTAACACCCGCTGAAACTCAGGGGTATATTGCATCTGTGGCGCGTTTGCTGCTTCCGCAGCTGTTATTGTTGAGCCATCAGCCATCCTGTGTATAGGAAATCGTTGCCTTAATTTCCGTAGGCTATTGACGCGTTCGTACAGCAGTTGGTGGATAGCACTGTTTTCTGCGATGTTTTGTTGATAGACGGCTTTGTCTTCATTTAGCAGTTGAGTGCAGTGGTTACTTTGGGCTAGGTATTTTTCCCAACTTCCTGGTCTGGAGCTTCTCCGTACACTCGTCATGTTACCTTGAGTACTGTCATCTATCTTCGAGTTCTGATCCTACCGAAATAAGGCTACAGTTATTGCAAACTTATGTCTGAAGCCTCTGCACTCAGTTGACTGCATTTGTTGACGAACTCGAAGTAGGTGACCTCAGGGGGTTCTTTGTCAAGAAATTACCAAGTGGTAGTGCTGACGGGCTGGGCTAATCGATCGTAGCTTGTGATGGTTCGCAAGGACATATCGTTCGCATTCCGCTATTCCGTATAGCAGATGAAGTTGAAACTGATAACTGCATGGTCACTGCGACCCAACGGGCAGTCTGAAACCAACACATTAATCATATGCTCCTCGTTGGTAAGCACAAGATCCGGCACATATTTTCTGTTAGCTGTTCTGGACCGAGTGGGCAAAGCGATGTGATTGTAAAGAGGAACGGTACTTAAGAGATCTTGTAGATCGGCTTTGAATTGTACTCTGATCGTGGTAAGAGTTTCTACACATTGTACGTTAAAATCACCCATGCTAAGGATGTAAGTGTACTTTTGTTGTAAACTGCCTCTTACAGCAGTCGCTAGGTGGCAGTCAGTTTCGGCTGTAGAGTTTGGGGCCGGTACTACAAGACAATAAGGTAAGTGTCCATGCATTTTAACTGCAAGCGGCACCAAAGGGAGTCGGAGAACTACGAGTCCTAATCCGGCATGGCTTCGCACTGAAAGTCGGTGCGGTAATACAGGATTACCCCCTCCTTTTGTGAGCCTGTTGTTCTGATTCAGCGACAAGCCCGGTAGCGAAATTTCCGCCTCCGTCCTTCCCGTGTGCAATCACGTCTCTGTGATACCAATGACATCAGATGACCCAGAAAGTTGGCAAGCTTTCAGTTTGGTCAGTTTATTAAAAAGACCCTGAACATTCGTATACAAGCAGGCTAGTTTCTCAGTCTCTAGGAGGCCACTGAGGGGTGAAGGGGTCAAGTGTGGGAGAATGCCGACTGATGGGAGGTCGGCACATAACCAGTGTAAGAAAAGCTATTGAATTGCTTCAGACTTGCGCTAAGACATTGAGCTAGTAGATTGTCAGTTAGATCCAGCTTCCTTCCACCAATTCAGTTGTCTGAATAAGCCCTTGGTCCGTTGCACACTCCACATGGTCAGCATGGTTTCTCATGGTATTTCTCACTGTGTTCTAATTTAACGTTTTAACTGAAATGCAAGCTAAATTTGCATTCAGATAAAAGAATGTGGCGTGATAGTACCGGTTTCACATATTTTTTAGTAATCTTTTTATGTCCTTTGCAAATAGTTGCACACTTGGTGGTCTGAGTGTTCGCTGAGCTCGCCAGTTTGACTGCATACGTTTCGTAACCATTCGAGGTGACATCGTCAGTGCGCTTTTGGTTAGCAGATCGGCGCGTACGGAGCGTTAGTGAGTGTGTGATCCATCTCCTAGCCGCTACTCTCTTTGGATTGTTTGACGAGCACATGAAAATCGAAATCGATCTATATTTCTCATCTCGTAGTGTACTCGCGGGTACGTCTTCGGTTATCGTCGTTTGATGCAGTTGTGTGTCGTTCTGTTCCGTTAGATTTAATCTACAACTTCGCTGCTCTTTCATTCATAGCGCTGTACAAATAGCATCTATTTCAACGCGTCGGTTTATTGCATTGTCCGTAGAATACCATGCTTCCAAGTACTCTCTAGCTTGCCTCGAATTCCCACTGGCTAGGATCTTAAGGTTCTTTAGGTCGAAATGGTGGCCTTCTTGGACTTTATGCATGGAAACCAGTGAATGCGGATCATGTCTCCGTATGGCCATTCTGTGTTCGTTGATCCGTGTTGATAGTTTCCTTCCAGCTTGCCCGATTTAGTGTTTGTCACACACTTTGCAGTTAATTTTGTAGGTGACATCCTTCTGACTGCCTTGTTTGACTTTGTCCTTGGGTCTTGAAAGCAATCTTCGCAAAGCACCAGTTGGTTTGTGGGCTACCAAGATTCTATGTGGACCTAGTAAACTTGACGTTAGTTCAGACAAATTCCTGATGCAAGAGAGCGCTACCCGTTTATCTATGTTTTCCTGCTGTTGTTGATGCACCCTCTTATTTAGGCTTCTTCTGATGGTTTCTCGGATTCCCGTTGTTTTGCAATACCCGGTACAGATGGTTCTCTTCCTTCTTCCTCAATTCTGCCGTGCTGCAGTGTGTTTCGGCCCTGTTGAAAAGGCTTTGAATGCAACTTTTCTTGTGGTTTAGTGGATGGTTGCTGTGGTAGTCTAATATTTCGTCTGTGTAGGTCTTCTTTCGACACACACATGTCTGCAGTGTTCCGTCAGTGGTTCTTTGGACCAATCCGTCTAAGAATGGTAACTGGTTGTCTTTTTCGAGTTCAATTGTAAACTTGATATCCTGGAATGTGTTGTTGATTAACTCATGGATATTCTGTATCTAGTCGCGTTTGATCATGATAAACGTGTCAAACTGCCAAGTTCAGAGAACACTCAGACCACCAACTGAACAACCTGAGCTACCAACATTTGTTTCTATATCACAGTTGCACGCTGTTAAGGCTAGAAAACGGTATTAGTTATTTGTATTTCCTTGGCTTAGTGACAAATTAGCAGGACATGTATACAATATACAATTACAGGAAACGTATTTTAGCATAATTTGAGACTGAGGTGTACATTTATTTACATACATAAAGACTTCAATTACAATACAGTAAAAATCCGCAGTCGGGGGATTTGACACAAAGAATCAAAAGGTACTGATAAGTGTCCCTGAGTCTACATGCCAACTGAATGTGTAAACAATATTTGCTGCTGTAATCTTGTGAAGTTGATGTCTTCCAGTGTCTGAAACGATGGCCTTAGAGTGTCACATTAGAATAGCTCAGCTTTGCTTAAAATAGCAGTAGGGTTTCTGAGTAGTTCAGTTGGTTTAGGCATGTAATATGTGAAATGACGCTAGTTCGTTTCAGCTCCCCATATTCCACATCGTCGTATTCACTTACATGCTGAAGAATGAACAATGTGAACAAACGCGTTATCTTCACGTAGGACATAGAATAGAATGCCCAATCTCGTTCAGATGTACAGCTCTCTATGACATTTGTCTTAACTGGAATGTAGCATCATAAACTACATCCGGTTCGGGATTTGCTTGTCACTGCGGCTTCCACTGGACAGCCACAGGACTCCCCTGCTACTGCCTAGATGCCTTGGGTAGCTTAAGCTTCAACTCCCACAGCTCCATCGCTGCACCCCATATTCAATGTAAACCCGAAGGATTAATACCTGTAGACATGTGCATTGGAGAAAAGTTAAATTGACAGAGTCGGCTCACACTCAATCAACATGCACAGCAGTAGTATTAGTCTCGCTCTATTTGAGGAATCACGCTTATCAGGTATACAAGAGGCACTGGCTTGCTCATAGTCTGTTCCGCACTGGATGCAATCACATTTTGAGCTTAGTATGTTCACGAGGATCGTGCACCAAAATCATCCAGGAAAGACTGTCGGTCTTCTGGAGGGAGTTAGAAAAGTAGACAATTTGTCCTCTTTCAAATCAAGCGCAGCCACATCAGAGATATCAAAAACTAACAGCGGATTTGAAGAAAAACGGGAACAAAAAGTTGGCAAAGGATAAGCAGAAGAATAACACAAATGAGCAAATAAAATAAAATGGAATACATGTTATCCTGAGCATTAAACTTTAATTTAAGTGTAATTTGGTGAAGCCCATCTGTGGGGAAGTATGCTGTATGCAACATCTACCTCAACATTATTCTCAATAGGACACTCCATTGCATATTCGTGTGTACGATCTTCATTGCAGAATAGTTGGGCAAGACATGATTTACATTGATTTGGTGTAGACCGATGCACCGATAAATCCATACAGATCGGCGGAAACTATAATATTTACAGACACATTATTAACGCAAATTCCGCCATTTCTTAACGGGATATTGTAGTATGTTGTTTCAAAATTTCGTGTAATCCCTTATCAAATTCTACAAGTATCCAGTACGATTAGATTTCGATTATCTAGGTGTGCGGAGAGGTTTCACCTGTAAAAAGTGTGCGAGTGGATGACCGACTGGCTACTGTGAGTGAACAGTTTGCTTTTTGGAATATTACGGCGTTGCATGCCCAGTGGAGAAAAACATTCTATACTAATGTATATATTTTGTTGATCGGTATAACACCAGTAAGATTCATCGCAATTTTTATTTATGTTTATCCTTATAACGTCTAATGCATATAATTTCATTCGATCCAAGTCCCTCTTTGTCTTAACAAGAGCAAGACCGCGTCTTTGAACGGTCAAAGTCTAATTTAATTCCGTTCAACGCATGCAAGCGCAAGCCAAGGAAAGCATAAAAGCTTGGAGACCAGCTGTTGGAAAACCCATCGCAGAAACGCGATCTTGTAGTTTGGATGCCAGACGGCCTCAGCTGTTCGGTGTAGTCCTTGAGAGCGTCCAGAACCGCAAACCGACAGGTCATTGTTACTTCAAATGATTGACGTATGTATGATGCCATACGGAGAGTAAACGATTCGAGCATGGCATCCCTGGTTAAAACAAGATCTGCTTGCACAGTGAATGGCGACCAAAATGTGAAGGAATTGTGCCAGTTTCCATGCCATAGGCGACTGAAATCATTAGCACTGTTCCGTGAAATTCATCGCCAGCTTCAGTGCGACCGCCATTAGACATAACAAAGAATACAAAATTCCGGTCCTGCTTGCCGGCCCCTCCTGAAACGTAGCCACAGCAACAATTTGCGGATCACCAGCTGGAACTGCTCACCCAAAAATGTCGGATAGAATGTCGTCAGAATTACATTATTCTTAGAACTTGGCAGCCTCACGACGCTCTTACTATATTTATCATTTCTACACTCACCTTATCCATTAGTAGATGACTAAATGACACATTGCACTGTTCGCTTAACTTTATTTCACTTCTACGCACAGCATGACATCAAGACGCATACGGACATCATAGTCTCTAATCCTCACGAACCAGCGTTAAAAGGCTTCATTGTGTTTTTATGTGAGTAATATGGTTAGTTCAGGTATGCATCTTTCATTCTTTCATTGTAACTTATGTATTACACTTGCGCACTAAAATTTTCCAGCGTTCTAGTTTTACCACTAATAAAAGCTGTTAAATTGCAACATGCAAACATAGGGTGAGTAGAAAGAACGTCCTCCTAGTTTCTAGAAAGTTTAGAACCTTCAGTGTATTTCATGTTACGACTTCTAAGTTCATTTTGCTGACCCTCGATAGTATCAATGCGTGTAGTAATGCGAAGTGTGGTTCGTTTAAGTCCAATCGATTCATCAGCATCAAAAATGGACATCTCAATCTGCTGCATCAAATAGCACGTACACAATGTTACCACATAAAAGATGACAATGGGAAAAATGCTTAAATAGAAATATCTGAAATTGGTTACTCACTTGAATGTTTTCCTAAATATTATCATCATCATCGCCCCTAACCTGTGCAGCAGCAGAATATGTGTAAGATATTTCCCTCGAAATAACAAAATGTAGAGCATCCGTGAACAGCAGAGATGAGCAGAAACATGCTACAATATTGCACTAATTTCGCTTAACTTATCAAAATGAACTTCGATATCTTTGTGAATTTGTTTTCACAAAACTACCTGAGGTCTTGATTTTCAAAATACAAACCAGACAAAGGCTGAAAACGACTTGAATGATATAGCTAAAACCGGCTGCCTGGGTAACAGCTTGAATGGCGTATGTTTATGTCTAGACGAATTTTCAAAAATGTACCGTACCGCTTCATGTGTCTTATCACAAAGAAATGGAAAGGTTTGATATAGAATGCAATGAGACCTAGTGATAGCCACGTGAAAGAAACTACTTCACCCGGTGCAACTGTTATAATGCTTAGACCCTCATGTGAAGTAGATCTAAGTTTCGTTGCAGAACTAATGCCATTCATCGAATGGCTCTAAAACTGTAGTAGTAGCCTAACTGTATACCGTTTAAGTTAGCCGATATTATGGGTGTTATTTTTGCATTGTTAAATCGACATGTCCGTCTCACATTCCTACAGATCCACGCTTTATAGAAATCATATTGTTACCCTTTATTTCGTTAATTACTTCAGCGACATCATAACGTAACCAAATTTGACGGTCGAGCATATATACAAGACGAAGTACGTTCGTTCTACTCCATCGAATGTGAAATTAAGAACGACGTGCAGTGGTTATCTATATTTTTCCAACACTGGCAATTAAACTACATTGAAGAGCCCACAAATGTTTATTGACCAATGATTAAGACACAGATAGAAAGCATTAGCTAAAGTGGTCCATAAGAATAAGTACTGGGACTAGAGCAGAAGAAATGCCAACATCCTACTTCAGCCATACATCAGAGTATTTCATGCACTGATCTGCATGCCGTGAGTACGAACCAGACCCAACTTGTTGACCAAAATAGTCATGTCTTTATGCGACGTCACTGCTTGTATAACTTGGGTTCGACAAGTCAAGCGCTGTGTGGAAATGGATTCACCAAGGCGGTAGCCAGTTCATGGGGTGTTAAGCATGTTAATTAGCGAGCACTGACCGTGTGAATACAATTGGTACTTCTGTGCACAAGCAAAGTACTATGTTCCAACAGTGCCCGCAACTTAGTAACGTGTCTACAGATTTTACATCAGATTTCTACAAAAATTCTAAAAAGCATGGGATTTGACCAATCGTATCAAGCTTTCAACTTGTGGCAAGCATGCGGGCAACAAGTAGTTTGGTCGGTAGTGAATGGCTGGAGTCAGCGAATTCAATTTGGATGATTCATAATAACTTCGTCGCTCAATAATATAAGTACCGTGGTTACAAATCGATCAGGCACATCAAATGCTTGTTGGGTTTTATGAATGCTAGCTTATAGACCAGGGCTTGAACTAACGTAATGCGACTGAGAGGTACATGTTTCAAACCAATACACTTAATGATGTGCGTCAGACGAATGCACTGCGATTTATAGGACAACAGTTCAACCCTAAGCGAGCGATGTCATCCATTTAATCAGTTAAGGAACAGAATCCGGTGGCGATCTACAAAGCTATGGAAAGACGTTTGGGACCAATTATATTCAGAAGTTGTCGACTGACGGACGAGTTTGTATCACACCACTTATCCTAGTAAAATGACACAATCGTTTTCAGCAGAGAATTGCATGACCGATTTCTCCGCATCGTAGACCTTTTTAAATTTTAAGCTAATCGCAACAAATAGCAGAACGGGAGCCTTGATGAGTTAAGGCATGTGATTCGTTAGCAATCGTGAATCGACACATGATAATTAGTTTTTTTGAGACATGGTTCGGGTGGCTTGTGAAATGCAAAATGTAATTCATACAAGTATCAGCTACTCATCGGTGAATATCGTGTATCAGGTCTCATGCGTATTGTTTATATCGAAGTCACAACAGTTATCAGACAATGGAAGGACTTGGTGCTCTCATCCTTGTTAGCAAGGTGGCTGAAACATTACTCCAAATTGAGCAACTGAGTGATATAGGCATTCACTCCACAGAACATTTGGCTTTTGCACTGAGAAGAGAGAAGTGTTGGCTAGCTCTGATCTTATTGGTTTCCATGATACTATCGTTAACGTTGTGGGAGGAAATGTTAACTTGCCAATTTCCCTTCGCCCTCTGCTTACTGGAGCATATAAAACTTCGATGTTACATCGGATGAATATAACCATCCGGTAGGATACATACCGTAAGGTTTTTGGCAACACATTATCTGAAAGCGACTGTGAAACTGTATATGTCGAGATCCACAGACACGCATCGCATCGATTAGTAAATACCATGCACTCCGGCTATAACCTGGGTTGCACAACCACTAGTTTCTTCAACTGCTCCTGTAAGCGATGTGTGATTTTGAAGCTTAAATGTATACACGAATGGATAAGGAACACAGAACGGAGTCAGCTGTTGGTAGCTGTGCTAAAGTGCGTAGAAGCAGGCGATCACACTTACTATTTACCCCTAGATTTAGAACTTGTTTGTATTCGGTCCGGAATAAGAGTCTTAATAAGTATGATATCCCCGTTATGTTGTGATGAGCTGTTAAATTTGATAAAGAAGTGGAGGCAGAAAGATAAACGATTGGGTGGAAGACACATTACATATAGATAGGGTAACGCGGCAACTTAATGGATAGCGATGATTTTGGGTGACCGTATTTTCAAAATAAAACTTAAAACCGCCATGTGAAAAGAATTTGCAATGATAACGCACACGGAATATTTTGATCAGTGTATACAACGACGTCTCAATACAGAGAACTAGATCGATATTCGCCTAATTTAATGACGCTCGATATGCATCAGTTAGCGGAGTTACCTGAAGTCCTGTTAGCGTAAATCCACTAGATACATAAGCTTCAAAGATGGTTTCGCATTTTACATCAACAACTTGCAGGTATACAATGTGTTAAATAAATGATTATTATGGGAAACATGAGAACACGGAAATACCGATATTGATTACTCACGTCTGGTTGTACATAAACATTTTCAGCATCATCGTCTTCAACCTATGTAGCAGTGGGATGTGTATAAGTTATTATCCCGGAAATAGCAAGCAAATAGTGGCGATCCAAAGACAGGTATTAGCAGAAATGTGTTGAAATAGTGCTCAAATTTAACGCAGGTTATCCATTTGCAACTTCGATATCCGTGCAAATTTGTTTTCCCAAACAATCTGGCCTAATAACTTTGAAACGCAATCAAAACATCGACCGAGAATGAATTGATTGCGACGGCTAAAACCGGCCACAGGTGTTCCACTATGTCAGGCTTTTGTTTAAGCTGTGCTATGTAGCTTGTGACCCTTCGGGATGAATACCTTACAAAGATTATATTTAAATCCCGACGGAATTCCTAAATCATGAGGCCCTATTTGTCGTCTTGTGTTGCATATAAAATGTACAATTTGACATAAAAAGCGTGGCCCACAAAGCACAGTTACATGAAAAACTCTTGTCAGCGGATGCCACTATGCTGGTGGTTAGACACACATGTAACGTATTCATAAGCTTCGTTTCAGAGCTAATCCAATTCGTCGAATGGCTCTAAATCTAAACCTAAGTGCGCGCTGTATCAATTGTTATATACCACGGGTGTTTTTTTGCAGTATTTAACCGAAAAAGCTTGCTGTGTATTGGTAGACTTCGTTTAACGTTTGGGCTATATCAGTAGTCAAACTGGGAATCAGCTGCGATGGTTCATATTTTTGGACCATAAAATGCGCAAGTATTAAGTTCACAAATTGCACTCGGCCAGCAAGCGATGCCATGTCAAATCGTCCGTCAACTAAAACACAGCCGGTGAACAAGCCAACTGAAAGAATTATGCTCAGAGGCGATTTAAAGTAAGGTGGTCGAGAACTTAATTAATCATTCCGCTGTATATTTAGTCATGCAAAATTGGGGTAATTCCGCGCGCGCCATGTTAAAAGATACATGTGACAACATGTTCAATATCATTTGCAGCCGTTAGTCAAATATCAGACTCATTCGCTCTTGATAGTAGATAGCATACATCAATGCTTAGTGCAAGATTCTTTCTCGAATTTGTACAGAAAGGCGTATTGCCTAGGGAATCGGAACATCATGTCACAAAATGAGTAGGTATCTTGTTTATTATGAATATATACCAGCAAGAAAATACCTATCGACCGTCTGGTTAACCACAAAGAGTCAACGACGATTGTGGTCCGTAGAATTGCAGACATACATCCAGGTTTCGAAACAGTAGTCCAGTTGGGAAACCTTGTTAATCGCTAAACAATGGTTAGCGTTTAACGGTGAGGCTACAGATTAGAATTGAACCCATTAATATTATCTTTGTTGGGCGCTAGCTATTACTAACTAAACCAGCTTTACACCAAAGCACGAAAATTTCCTAATCGTGGAAGTTGTAACTAAGGCGGAAAATGCCAATGTTACGGAAACGTGAAGAAGATGATAAATTAATACAGAAACTACTTTGAACTCGCAAATTACACTATCTAAACAGCAGACTTTAATTTGAAGATCTCAGCTCAAAATATGAAATATCATGTAGTTAGAATTACTGCCCTGAAATGAATAATGTATTTTTGCAGAATACTACTTAATACTGCGGATGCAATGTGCGTTTTCTTCTTCGCCTGAAGTGACATTGTGTCCATCACCGAAAACAACCGTGGTTGGTAATATTCGCAGCCAGTCATCTTCAGAAGAAGGCACACAAAGAGGAACAAGACACTAAACTTGTTGCTGAGGAGCAGCCAGATTGGATGAAAGTGACGCAAGCAAGCACCGTCACTTCCATCGTCGCTGCTAATGCAGCCTAGAAAAGCACGTATACTCTGCTATCGCACTATCTACTTTCTATGATGTCTCTGAATATTCCCATGGAGAATACCAACAACCCACAGTGAATAGCATTTTTTCCTAGACAAAAACGTAATGGCGGAAACACTAAGATTTAACGTGCTAGATCTACAAATTATCCAGCTATAAAGGAAAGACGAACAGACATTAAAAGAAATATTCCGTGATAATTTGTCAGCGATATATCATACGAAACAACAGGTGGTCGCGTGTAAAGGAAGCTACATATCACATTATACTACCCATCACAGTCTAGCAAAGACAGGCTGCTGGTATGCATCATCATCATTCAGGATAAAAGTGGGAGTGAGTCAATTCTCCCATATGTAGAGCAGTTATTCTGCGCACTTTGAAAATGATGGGCCTTCAACTTTGAACATGCTCTACGTTCCAGTTTCAAGGAACTACCAACATTTGCACCGTCAACGTTATCACTTATAAACCTATTGTTTTACTCGCCTATTGCTCCATCTACGGGTATCGTCATGAGTAATTACAATAGTGAAGTTTTAAAATCATTGTACGTTTTCTCTTAGTTGATAGACACGGTTAGATTTATCCAACACAAAGTAATAAAATTCTAAGAAAGACGTATAAAATTTGTGAAGAAACTTCGGGCTGCATCGAGGTTTTCTCTGCGGAAGAAAATTTTGTCGAGTTGGAGCATACCTGTTTTTCTCAGCGTTAACATGCGCTCACTTCTTGGAAGAACTTGAAAGCATCAAGTGCTGTCGCCAATACGCGCAACCACAGGAAACCTGTCTTCACAAAGAGCGTGAAGACCCTGTTGCAGCAGTTGACGGTTTTATTTTCCACCGTGCTGATCGCTCATGTAGGTTCCGCAATCGGGGTGGTGGCGCTATCACCATTATTAACGCTTCCTGGTGCTCATCAGTGAAGTAAATGTCTTGTTATTATTCACAACCTATCGATTGGGTGTTAGCGAGCTACTAGCGTACCACCAATGCTGAAGAAAGCGGCGGGTAAATATCGACCTTTTGCGTTCACTTCCGTGACTTTAAGGTCTTCGAGAAATGCATTCCTGAAGAATTGCGAACCCAATCCTGTCTGATTGGCAAACACTAATTTGCATACTGAAGTTTGACGTTGACACAAGGCGTACTGATTTGTCTAGTGCATGCAGTGCCATCATCGCTAAACCACATGAACGTAGCCACACGTTTATGTTTTCTTGACTATACCAACACCTTCGTTTGTGTTAACCGTGAAATCTTGTAGGAAGGAATCCTGATTGCTATTATCCAACCATACATAGCCTTCTTACAATAGGATTCTTCTGCCAAGCCTACTCAGATATTCAGATTCAACAGCAGGAGTACCTTGCCTCTTACCATTACTTCTAATATCCTACAGAAAGCCATGTTTTCACCATTCTTATTCTCTACCTACATTGGCTCCTTTCCTGTACCTGAAGAAGATATAATATTAAAATAGGCCGGAGAAGTCGGCGCGAATCATCTAATATCAGCCTCTTCGACCATGCCAGAATATTGTTTAGATAAAACCATGCAATGGGCAAACTCCCGCGGCTTAACACTGAACGCTTCCAAGTGCAATGATATACGTAAGGCAGATCGTTACCAGAAAGTTGTCTCTGACTGTCTCCGACCTCACATCACTGGTGAAAGCCTGAGCTTCGCGAAGTCAGTTAAGTATCTGGGAATCACACTAAGCCATGATTTATCGTGGTCAGCTCAGGTAATTGAAGTATTCACCAAAGTCAGGCGACTGCGTTTTTATGTCTGACGTCCTCGATCGTGCTCAGTCTCCCACAAGCTGATCCAGCGATTTACATTTGCACGTGTTCTATCACCCTAGACCTACTGTTCTCCTGTGATCTTGCCGAGCCTAATGGGTAAGCATTTCAAGCTAGTTCATTGGGCGCTGAACTACATACATCCATGCAACGGCATTTCTAAACCAAACTTAGTATAACAAATTGTACCTGTTCGTGTTGAGTAATGCTCAACACTTGCTTGCAAAATACTTCCTGATATCAGAGTTTTATCCACCTGCAAACATACTTCCTCAGCGCTAGGAAACTACAGAGCCATATATGCCTGCAGTCGGTCCTACGGCTAATCTGTCCTCAAGGCAGTCATGGCTGGTCGCATAGTAAATGTGCTCTCATTTGTCAGAGTTTCACGTCTTCATCTTCACCCAGCGCAGTCACCATACAATCTTTGAATCGGAATAACAACCTGTGTTCAGTAGGCAAATTTTACGGAACTTTTTCCTACCGCAAGTGATTTGTGTTAACCACGTTGTTCTAGCTCGCTTCGTGTTTCTATCCAGACACACGGTTCTGTTGTTTTTACAGATTTACTGCTGCGCCACTGTGGTTGATCAAGGATTCTAAGCGCTATTTGGTGGTTCTAGAATAACATCCACAGGATCATTTCTAACGAAGCTAAGAAGCAATGTGTGGTTTCAATTGCATTCGCCCACCACCGGCAATGTGTACTGTCATTCATCCACTACAAGTCACTTCCAACAGCTTTGTCCTACAGGAATCAGTGTGGATCAATAAGCTAGCCAAACTCCGTGTACGTGTGTGCTCCTTGTGCACCCTCGCTTAGGGTAACCGACGTTGAGAGAGTGACTAAGACAAAGAATGAGAGCGCCAGTCGCCCGCTACCTCACGTGATCAGGCCAGGACGTGTTTGTTTGCAACAACGACCCGCACAAGAATTGGGTTCATCTGAACGCAAAGTTGGTAAGCAGAAGTGAATACGCCGCGTTAAACAAGACATTATTTGTGAATTTTGCCATCTTCCGTTCCACCTCTTGCGTGTTGGCTTAAATCAATTACAGTACAAGAGGCAAATCAACCTGACTGATTTGCTCCGGTTTTGTCAAACCTTCAGAGCAATCCCAATATTCAAATGCATAAGATCGCTCACGCACCGGTGTGAAAAATAGACTGAAACCGTCCAACAGCTGGCGAGCTTCCAAGCATTGCCATCAAAATCTAGCAACACCGAACTTTCTCTACAGCAAACCCCTTAGAGCTCTGTCCCTCAATTGAGGACTGAAGTTAGGCTTGTTAACAACCCGACGGCATCTGCATCACCTACTCCGACAATGATGCAATTGGGTATGTTTGTTATTACGGGCGTTCCGACCTATTCACTATATTCATATGCAATCCCAATTGGGACAATATAAAACGGCTTTTGCTTTCTGGGCAATTGCCAATGGATAGGCATGGATTCACAGCACTTGTTTTCAGATAGAAGCTGAAATCTTTGATGGACTTCCAGGTCAAAAATGAGACGTTTGGGTCCTTTCGCTGTTGAATGCGCTCAGTGGAATGGCAAAAGTCGGGATTGCCACAAGCACATAGAACATATGGCTGTGCAATAAATGTTCTTCAAAGAAATCGAGGATAAACTATATACTGAAGTATTCAATCCTGACGTCGATAAACGATAGACGTGTATTTGTGACGAGAAATATGATACATGATCCTTGTGGTTCACTGAATCCAAACTCCCAACGCGTGCTAGATGAAAGATGTTCAAAGCGGTATTCTCGACTATTGTTATCCAAACAGTTACAGGAAAAGATGGGTACCCCTTATACGGAAGACGAAGAGCGGAAGTCGGTGGAAACTCTGTAACTGTACAAATGCGAGACGGTGACATCGAAGTCCAGAACAGGTAGGTTGCTCCATATTCGTTTTTGTGATCAAAAACCTAAAAGGCGCACATTAAAGTGGAATACTGTGACTCCGTTAAATCGACCAAACACATTTGTAAGTACGTGAATATAGGCAGCGACTTGTCAGTATTTGGCCTGATACCAGGTAGAAGTGATATGAATATGGGCATACATATAGATGAGATCGCTCTGCAGCAGGCTTAAAGATACGTAAGCAGCAAGAACTTTGTATGGCCATTTTTTCAGTTCCAGTAAATGAACGGAGTACAGCTGTTGTTCAGTTAGCATTACATCTGGAGAGCGGGTTTATTTCACAGCCGCAAATGTTCACCAACTGGTCGTAAATCCACAGACTACATTAACTGATTTCTTTATGTTATGTTAACATGACAGGTTTGTGCAAAATTGCCGTATTTCGAATTGCCCACGGATTATACATGGAATCCGAGTAGTAAATCATCTGAACGACCACACGAGGAGAGCGTGTCGACGGACACCCTGGCGTCTTCAAAGAAACAACGACGGGTAGACTGTACAACTTACATCCAAATCAATATGAATTCTTTTTTCTTCGCACGTTGTTTGTCTACGTGTCTGGCCCAGCGTATTTCAAGCAAATGAGATTTGTCAATGGCTTTAGATTTTCCGCTTTCCAAGATGCAGATTAAGCGTTGAGACAATTGATGTATGACCAATATTGGAATTTGTGCAATAATGAGGCGGGCAACACGTCACCGCAAAACCAAATTCGCCTATTGTTTGCAATTATATTGATCACGTGTCCGCCTTCATCTGCAACAGAGTTGTGGGAGAAACATAAACGTCCGTCTGAATACGCAAGGAAGATGCAAATAGGAATGTGGATTTCGCGGCAGAAAACTACAACAAAGCGTGAAGAAAAGTTATTTTGCTAAGAAAGCACGAAGAAAGATCCAAATCATTAGGGAATACCATCCCCGGTTCGGTCTGTTGCTGCTTCTTTTAATGTCCAATAGTGTCGTGAACTAAATTACAACACTGGCAATTTTCGTCTTATGTGCATTCCAACATTCCTTGGTTTGCACCTGAGCAGA
Source organism: Dicrocoelium dendriticum (assembly GCA_944474145.2). Lineage (NCBI taxonomy): Eukaryota > Metazoa > Platyhelminthes > Trematoda > Plagiorchiida > Dicrocoeliidae > Dicrocoelium > Dicrocoelium dendriticum. Next base: position 85,064,184 of record OX104069.1, on the reverse strand, counting down.
CAGTCATTTATGATCAATTCAGGCAAACTGTCCATAACGCTGTTAGATCAATCTTTTTCTTGGATGCGCTTGAAGGAATTAGTAAAGCGTTCCTACTTGGATTGATGCTTGCAGCTATTTTATCCCAAATAACCTTGTCTTAGATTTGGCATCTTCCGGAATAGCTGCGACATTGCTACTTGGTGAAAGAAGTGTTCAATCCGCATTGAAAATGTTATGGAACAAGCAATTTATTGAAACTCCCACATTGGAAAATTCTAAATCTTCCGGTATGAGAAAGTATTTCGGAAATGTAAACTGATTGTTTGCTATGAATGCACAATGAAGCAGCAAATTTCGCTCAAGGCAATGGATCGAGCATTGCTAGATTTCTGTGAAAAAACAGACCATTTGGGAAAGCGCTAGTATTGCTTCAGGAGATTTAGGGCAAATACCGCCTGTAATTTCTTGATCGACACTAGCAAACGAAATAAATGCTTGCCTGAAATGCTGCACTTTGTAGCAGCAAGTTGATTTTAAAATTAACTTCAAAGTTGCGTGTCCAGCTTCAACGCAGTTAATAAGCTGAGGTATTCCCAGTGCAGTCGCTGAATGTTGGGAACGGATACTTGCCCTCTGGTCTAGCTTCAGGAAGAATTTCATTGCCCCATAATTCATGCAATTTTATGACGCCACAAAAAGAATTGGTTGAAAATATTCCCCCATATTTACATCAATTAGCAGCATCACGATTGCCTGAGTGAAGGAATTATTCTTGCTGCCGTGAACAAAGACATCGATGAACCAAACATTCTTATTCCTTCAAACATTCGAAGCCAGGCAGTCGAGTATAAGTCCGTCGACACTGTGTTGGAAGCAGATGAAGCAGTTACTTATCTAACAGAATATTTGAATCCACACGATCTGCTGGAATGCCACCGCACGTACTGGCATTGCAAAATAACACAGCAGTATCATGTTGCGGACTATCAACCAGCCAACAAATTCTAACGGCGCGCGGCTTGCAAGAAAGAGACAAATCAGCAAGGTTGTTCATGCAAATATCTTGACGGGACCGTTCAAAATTGGTCTTCATTCCACGCACTCCCATACTTCCTACTGATAAGCCATTGCAAGTTAAGAAATTGCAATTCCAAATTCGATTAGCATTTGTAATCATATCCAACAAAGCTGGTAGTTAATCTTTTTAAGTGTGCAGGATGACTTGGGCATCGGAAACTAGTAACCAAGAAGTTGAGCTTTTACGAAGTGCGGTGGTACAAATATGGGTTTCTAGATTCAGGTGCATGCTGGCTGCGTGTTTTCTTCTCCGTATCGAATACGAATTTAAAACCTGGAAGCCATGGCTGAATCACAACCTCACATCCTTTGACTATCCTCAGTTTCGGGCTTGTAAATGGATTGTTGAAATACAAAATCTGCTACATGAATTAAGGCTGCGACGTTAAGGAGTATTCAACCTGCGGCATCAATTGCTGGGAGATAATTGTATACTTGATCTGCACAATCTAATACATGTGTATCATTCATTGCCACAATTAAACAGTAACACTAACCTGAGCGCTTACACCCTGGAATCAACAGAATAGTACAGCAGGCTAAGGAAAACCGTACAGATTTCCGTTCCATTCGCTTGTGTTAAACATGGTACGCTGTCCCCAAACCGGTTGTTACTGCATTTACAGTAGCCATATTTCGTAAGTCAGTGGGATGATGCACACGGCCATTTACTTTTTATTACTTGATGCTACTCTCCATTCCACGCCCGGGAAATAATTTAGATTTATTATTTTGCCTTTTGAAGCTAGGAAAAATACTAGGGGTGCAAATCTACTGCGTTAAAGATGATGTGCACATACTCTTGACAGTAAAATGCTAACGATATTTTTAATAACGCGTTCCGATAACTCGCCAGACCACCCAATGTGACTTAAGATACAGTGCTCCTTAAGCGCTATAACTACTTCTTCATTGTTCATTACGAGATTCTAAATGCTTTAGTTTGAGGTCCGGGCAGTCGAATGAATATAAGTGCGGCAGTTATGAATGTATGCACGCGCTGAGTAGCAAGCATTGTGGTTGGGGTCAAACTTTGTATACATGCGTAGGTACAATGTTGTACAGAGACAACTTTTTGACACTTCCAGTTGGATGTCGTCCACCGACGGACAAGCTGTTCATCAAACCACATTAGTAAAATGACAAAATTGTTTTCAGAAGACAATTGCGCGACCGATTTCTCTGCACCGCAAATATGTTAGCTTTGAGCTCGATTCAAAAAGGTCGCAGTAGGAGAGTCTTGACGGGCTAATGCATGTGATTCGTTAGCAAGCGTGAATCAACACATGACAATTAGTTTCTTGATCAGACGTGGCTCGAGTGATTTGAGAAATGAAAAATGTTCCTCAGACAGTTTTCAGTCATTCGTCTGTGAATATCATTTATCGCTGCGCAAAAACTTGTATAGCTGATATCAAAGTGTTTCTCGGTGTATTTGTAGGGATTAAATTTGTGCTCTCCGCTCCGAGAGGAGAAGAGCTAATGATCTGATCTGAATTTAACAAGCGGGTTCTCAATGCTTTGGTTTCAATGTGCAAATGGCTCAGGCAATGCGGACAGAGATACATAATCTTTATCCGACTTTCCTGCATTCCGTGACATGGTTATCTGGCGGATGGGCAGAAATGCCGGATTGACACCATCCTTTCTCCATCTGGGTACAAGCGCAAGTAAATGCTAGACGAAACATGGCACAAATATTACCATCCAGTAGGACACGCTTGGTAGATCTTTCGTAATTCATTACCTAACAACGAGCGTGAAATTGTAAAAGTAGTGATCCAGAGAAATAAGCGGGGTGGGTTGTGTAAGCCCTAGTTTCTTGGGTGTTATTCGCCGCGATGTGTGCTTAGAAAGCCATCAATGTCACCAAGAATGAAAAGCGAAGATTGTCCAGCGTCAGGTTTTCGTAACGGTGACAAGTTCCTTTGACACAGACGAGTAAACTTATAATTTTTGTATGAATAAGGAAGTATTTATACTATCCTGACGTTCCGTTTAACACCGCAATCTTTTTTTGTTTACTAACAGGAACAGTTGGCTTTGAGAAAGCAGTAGATGTGGAAGATATAAAGAATACGTGAACCACACAAATAATGCAAAGGACTGCTTAATCGAAGACAATGACCATTGAAAAAAGATCCTACAGTGTGATGGAGAAAGTCGCGTTATTAATAAATGTTTGTCAAGAGAGTGCACACGGAAACGTTTAACGAAATGCGCTCAGCCAAAGTCAGTATGGGTATTTGCAAATTCAGCCTAAGACTAATATCCTCTTCGCGGCGGGGGACTGACTCGTCATTATGTATGAGTCTGAGGTGGTTTTGTTTGCATTTCGACTACGGAAAGCAACTGCTGAGTATTAGATCTGTTTAGATTTATATGATATCATTTATGATGCCAATGACTAGATTCTGTGCACAATAAGAAAATGCCTTAACCTTGTCCTTTTATGCAAATCAGGATGATAATATCTGAACGTTGCTTTGTAACCTGGCCCAATTGAGATTGATAGGCCATGTTCATCCAACCCGTCAAAACACGTAAGCGTTGGGTGTTTGTCCCAACTTTTCAGGCCGCATTTTGGATATGTTTCTTATGAGTGTCTTCTTGAGATGACTAGGAACACGCCTACCCGAGCCATGACACACAAAGCATGCGAGCAAAAGCTGATACAATTTCTTCCAGTAACGCTGTGCCATGGCACCGGCGGTGACGCAATACGAAATAAGCTTATACTGTGGAGCAAATGAAGACGTTGTTCTGAAGCACACTACCGTACATAAAGTAGCATTAAGCGCAGTGTATAATAGAGTTATGGCAAGTAAGGAATGCTTATCTAAACCTCCATACAGACAGAAAAGATTCAATCAGGCACACTGCAGAAGCACAAAGAGCGACGGATGGCAACTTCGTGAAACTACTTGGTGTACATCCCTGGATGTTTAGATAAATATTCGCTATTAATTATCAGAAACATATAAAAGCCTCCTTGTTTGTGATACGCTTTAAACAAATTACATTAGGGATTAGCGTTCACATAGAGGAAGACTGACATTCTTCAATGAGCGGAAGAGTATTATATCTCATTAGTTTAAATCCACTCTGTACATCAGTTTCAAGACACGTACACAATGACGCCACATGAAAGGTTACTATGGGAACAAGTGATTGAATGGGGAAAATGAATGTTCAGTACTTACCTGATTATTCGCGTAAGCAGCGCCAATATAATCGTTAGCAGCCTGAGCAGGTTTGCGACATAAAACAGTGGAATATTTTCAGTGGATAGCTCAGATTTAGGTTACACAGAGCCGTTCCGAGCAGTAGACTAGAGCAGAATGAGGTAAAATGGAACCCATTTTTCATATCATGCACGAAAGTATTTTTTATCCCTGCAGATTATTTGCTCAAAGCAGTCTGACGTTATTCAAAATGCTTCACAGACATCAGCTGTGAATGGTTTATTTAGGACCGTTATGACTATGCAAATTTTTTTCATAATGGTTGGCGCATTTAACATTCCCGACGGATTTCGTAGATTTGCGAGAGCATTTGATGTCTTTCATCACCTAGAAGTGTGATAATTGACACGGAACGCTGGTGCACAATTTGTGGTTGAAAGAAAACCATCGCAAACGGATACAACTGTGATAGCGGTAGGACCATCTTATATCATTAAAATTCGTTGCAGAGCTAATTCATTTCCTTAAAATGAACCTAAATCAGTAATTGTGGCCAAGCAGCATCTTTGTTTTAGTTTACACATATCATGGGTGTTATTTTGGCACTGTTTAACCCACATGTCGGTCGTGCTTGGTTACAGCTCCTTTAACTCCCGTGTCAATTCAGAAGTCAAACTGGGAAAGAGCCAATGAACATAATTAAATCAATCAAAAAAATGATCAGGGATTACGTTCGTTAATAGCCATCGGCCAGTATGACATACCGAATGGAAGCACCAATTACTTAAAAGAACTGGTCAAGCAGTCAGTTGAGAGTGTCAGGCTCAGAAACCTTTTCAAGTAATTGGATGTATGAATTATTCATCCAGTCCGCTGGATGCGGAGGTTTGACATAATTGGATGCAACATTACGTAACGACAGTTTGCAGAGTAGCAGAAAGAAAGTGGATGGAACTATAAGGTGGCTCCAGTCGAAGAGTAAATTTGGGTCGACAGCATGAAATCGGTTAGTTGTGTTTTAGTCTGCTCACACAGTTGCAAAGTGTACAATCCAAAGTGTTCAAATGCTTCCTATCAAAAGGTGAGAGATCGAAACAGATCCTCAGAATCTGTATAGCGTTTTTGACCATTCTATTTGTCTACGGTATGCTTCTCCCAATCCAGAGGTGCAACCAGTTAGCAGAAGAAGTCGAAGAGCAAATGAGCGTTAAATTTATAGCTCTGGAAGCGAGTATGCACCGTGATAACAATGTGGGCTCAAGAAGGGCACCAAGGGAAATGTGTTTTTTCCAAATCACGCTCGATAAGGGCCCCATTGGTGTTATCTTCATCAATTGTATAAAACGGAAGACGAAAACAGGTCGGGCACTGATGGTCAAACGGTACTCGGGAAAAACAAAATCAAGCGACATCCGAAATATGTGATCCATCGAATTCCGCAGGTCTTGACATCTTTTATTATTGACAAGGAAAGAAAACTCAAACACGAGTCTTCTGCAACGCCAACACAATGGATCTTGGACAAGTTCAAATCCTCTGGACTTCAGTCGCATATATAGAAATCGCTGAAAAATTCACTCGGGATGCTACATTTAGTGTTTCCTCTGTGGAAAACACCGATGACGCGAACAAAGAGATAGACAGTAGACCACCACCACTCATCGTAAAGCCGGGACCAATGACCAGCCCACCTTTTAGATCTTCAATAAACGAAACCAACATTAAAGCCCTGACAGTTGTGTGCACAAATGTCCCCAAATCTATCACCATCACATTGCGGGTTTACTTCTCTGTTTAATAAAACTAGTGGAACGCACTGTGCACTTAAATGAATATAAAAGTCAAACCCAAAAACATAGTACGAGTTACTCGTCACCCGAACTCTGCATAGTATCGCGAGCCCAAATTTATTAGAGCAACACTCTCACTGATGTGGAAAATATTTCACGCTTTGCAAGCACCCTACAACACGTATTTCGTAGGTTACGCGGCTTACGTGACCACTGAATCACACGACACTCGAAAGCAAACCTCACATGAAGTACACGGCAAGCTAAATTGTCTAAGCACAATATATATTTATAATGTGCAATAGCTATCTTCCAAAGAGGTCGGTCCATCCATAAAACAATTTCCTTGGGCAACTTTGTAAACCATTCCCTCAGAAGGCTACCACTTTTACAAAAGTATGGAGAATGAAGCTAAAGATTCTTACAACAAGTGGTTCTGTCAACACGAACGGCCAAAGAGTGTTAGAACTTTGTCGGAATCAACAAAAAAACCTACCAACGGAACTCGCTTGGAAAGCTGCAGAAGTGTTGCAAAAACCAGACATAAGCGCAACTAAAACAGCAAATCTTCCGGCGATTACATAGGAGCTTCAAATTACCGCTCGGTCACGCCTTTCTATAGTGTGATCGGAGTAGCGATTAGATATACCTTGGACAACTCAAGCTGCGGACGATGTGCCGTCATCTCATCAGCAAAAGAATAAGGGCCGTGCACACTTTTTTCGGCATTTTCCTTACCCTGGCTTCTGTAGCAAGGAGAAACTAAATTACATTTACTCCAATGCTTAAGACGGTTTTATGAGATGGCCGAACGAAAACATCGCCAACTTTCCAAGCAATGCGACATTATCAGCGTCAAGGAGATACGATTGCACACTGGAATGACGGAAACTGGAGTCTCGCTGCCACGCATTTCTCTGGTCCCGCAAAGACAGGCTTACGATAGGAGGAGTAGTAACTCTGTATCACCGAAGCCGTCCAAAGCGCGAACCCTTGCAGGATTCAGTCTAGCCGTTCGCCCATACTCGTCGGCGCCGCCTGCAATCACATAGTAGAAACACCTGCATTAAAGCCTAGGTGCACCTTTCCCAAACTCAACATCCGAAATGAAGTGCCCCTTACGTCAGGTTTAAGTTACAGTTCGAAGCGAAAACGAACACACCTTTTTCATGGGATTTTTTGAGTTGATACAGTTAGATAACAAATCAAAGCCAGTCTGCATAAGCAGTTTTGCCCATTAGTCACGGAACAGGTGACCGGCCATTTAGGTTGAATTTTGTGTTCAAAACGAGGAACACATACCTAATGTATTGATTGTAGACTGCCCTTCGCGTAGTTATGACCATGTGGTTATCAGTTTTGGCTTCATCTGTCTTGCGGAATATCGTCACGAGAATCTAATGATGCTGCGCCCAAATACACGCTACGGTTGCTCGTCAGTTCCACAACCTAGTCTTTCCCCGCTGTAGACCACCCGGAGGTCGCTTGTCTCCAGTTAGTCAGCGAATTCAAGCAACTCTTAACGGATGCCTCAGAAGCAAATTTCTGCAATGGACCTAAACTCGTTTTATTCGTACGAGGCAAAACTAGAAGATTAAGGACTGTAATCAACGCAGCTTGTCGACAAAATAGATAATCTCCAAGGCCTGAAAGATAGGGCAATTCAGTAGCACTACCTACTTAACATCCTCAAGTGCTCAGATAGGACGTAGCGAGATTTTAGCAAAACATAGTGAAAGCTTCAAAAGCTAAACAAAATTGTTGTTCTGGTATCGCAGTGGCCTTCTTAACGCGCGGCACGTAATTCCTCCACTCCAAACGCCTGATGGCTTGGCTAGAACAGCTATGGAAGTAGGAATTTGTCGCCACATTTCAGAAGGTTTACATTTCAGGCGGTCCTCCAGGAAAAACCTACCTTTTTGAAGTGCCAATGCTTGTATTGTATCGCGCAAGCACATGTTCCAGCAATCGATACCATTTACCAAAAGGCACTAGACGATGCACCAATTCAGTGCTTAGAACATAATTTGGTTCCCGCCATTAGGAAAAGTGGAGCATTAGATCCTATTCTCAATTGCGGATGTAGGACTAAGCCCTGAAATACTGCCGAGTATCTCTTATACCTTGAGCGAACATGCATGCAACTTGCGCACTTGCGCACTCGTGGTTTCTTTACTGTGGCTCAACGGCCTTTTGTCGCACACCTTTACATCTATACTCATTGGTTGTGCTTTCAAAAGCGCCACCAGTGATGCTATTTTCTCGAGTACACTCCCGTACATACTACATTTCCTTAAATTCTAAATCCCGGGCAGTGGTTCGCCGTTATCCAAACACCAAAGTTTGCTTAAGTCCAGCTATCGGAGCCATTGTTTTGTCTCACTCGATAGACCATTTCAATCGCTTTCGAACGAACTGTCACCCTTTCAGATCCAACATTTCTTGGTGCAGCTACAGGTCTCAAATCAAATTCACCCGGCGCGATCCATAGGCTTAACCACGAAAATTCTCAATCACACCTTCGTGTATTCTGCCGCACGTTCAAACTGACACATTCGACTGGCACGCCAGAGTGGACAGTCTGCTATCACACAACTGCAATGTGAACACTGGGACCTTACCGACAACGTCAATAACAGAACAATGTTTTACCATAGAGGCTGTTATTCAAATGGTTCGTAACATTATCACAACAAGCGTGATGCCCAGTGTGCCACAGTCTAAAGACCTGTGTGGATCATGTAACAAACTTGTTAAGGGGGGCATATTGTGCCGTAACGGTTGCAAGTTTTCCGTGCGAGGTGCCTTCCAGTTATTAAACGAACCAGACTCTCCGTGGTTCTGCGTGGAATGCACATCTGTTCCACAGATAAAAGGCGTGCTCCCATTATCTCAGTATTATGACCAGCTACTAGTCAAGTTTGAGGAAATGGTGACCAACAAAATCACTGCGGTTGGGGTAATCATAGCGGACTGTGCAACCCAATCCTCCCCTCTGAGTGCTGCTCCTATCCGGCGAAGAACTGTTAGTAACACCATAGACAACACGACATCCAAAGTCCAGAACATCAACAGCTGTCCCAATACCACACGTGGCTCACATTTGACTAACGCGGTTCCCAGTTCGATCGGAGTAACTACACGTAAGGCTACTTCCAAACTTCCGACGGAGTGCGTAGAAAAAGAGCAAGCCGGTACTAGCGAAACTAGGGTTACACTTGCTTCCAAGAAGAGCCGTCATTTAAAATTAACATCACCCTCAACTGGATCGGAAACTGAGGAGTGTAACGAAGTTTTCGACGTGCAAGCACCAACAGTTTCCAGCAGTATATCTTCGCGTACTTCAATCACTCACCGCGACATGTCGAAAGATGTAAAGAAACAACTGTGCTGAGCTTACTGTGCTCCAATATCCCAGAATCAAAGTCTACATCAATAAGTGGCAGACAGTTGGATGACCTCAACCAGTGGGATATTATTATTGACCTAGTCGGAGTTGTACTGAAACCTATACACGTAGTGCGTATTACGCGGCCCCCAACTCTAAGCATTTCGGAGAGCCAAGACTTCTGTGCATTGCGCTGAACTCTATCACTGAAGTAGCATCAGTACTACTGTCTACCGGTAGCTTCATAAATGAACACTGCTCCATCCGTATCCTCCCAGACATCCCATGGGGCGAGCGTTATCGAGTTAACCGCACCTTAAAAGACTACCGAAAGGAAACTTAAACCAGAACCATGCTTCTTCACGGGGTTCCTGCAACTGAAGCATATGATGAGCATGAAATAACAACCCATGATAAAGAACAGTGATGTTAGCTTCGTGAAACACTTTGCTTGGATGATGTGGTAGCGAAACCGTGTCACGGCTGAGTACCTCAGCGAACTACAAAGAAACTGATCCGAGAGTGTTGAAGGTGGTCCTTCAGTCAAAACATATGGTAGCACGAATGCTAAAAAGCTGGTACGTGCTCCGTTTCAGGCTACAATCTGAGCTTCAGCTGAAGACAGTTAACGATATGCCTCCTAAAGATGATATGTCACTTTAAGAACCAAACGCGGTGGGATCTACGAAAGAACTATGCACCAGTAGTGTGTCGAAGGAGCCCATACAACCTGTAGAAGAAGATATTGACCGGACACTTTACGCTGTACGTAGAAGATTAGCCACTGGACTAGCTACACGGGAGATGAATATGACGTTAAACCCTTTACCAAGTATATATAGAAAAAACCATTAGTAGCCGGCTACTCATTGGTCGGCGAAACTTCAGGTATGAGTTGTACAACTTCTGAGACATTGCTTAAATCTGCGAAACTTGCATGCATGTACACTAACGCCCAAACACTTCTCAGCAAACTTACCGAACTTCAGCTACGTCAGGCTGCGAATGCTTCGGACCTAATTTCTATTATCGAAACTTGGTTACACCAAGAGGTGACTGCTGCTGAGGTTGAGATAACCGGCATGTCACTCAACCGGAACGACCGCCCCAGCAGAGGAGTTGGGATGCTACTCTACTACCACAGTGATCTGCCATGTGCAATAGTTGATGATCTGGAAACCCACGTTACTGCCTCACTCTGGTGCCGTATCCGACTAAGACACAACGACGCTTGTCTCGTAGCTGTCGTTTACTGTCCCCCAACATGCACTTCGGAAATGGATTCGCTCTTGATACGTGGCTTGAACAGAGTAACAGGCACATTCTTATCTTCGGGAACTTCAATCTACACGATCTGGAGGTATCGGCATCACCCAGTGAACAATTTAAAGCAGACTTGCATGAACTTATATTTACTTCCCTTGTACAATTACGTCACCACGCCCATTAGCTTCAGGACAGCAAATAAACCGTCCATATTGGACTTTGTGCTCACGAATGAAGAGCTCATGATTGACAAGTTATTGATGAATAGTCCATTAGGTCTCCGCGACCATGTAGTTATAACGTTCAACTATGTGTGTTATGCAGAGTAACCATTTGAACCTCAACGGCTACAGAGCTACGGAATCGGAGATTCTGCACTTGGTTGGATTGACAGCTTCCTTCACCAACGGAAGCTTCAAGTACGCGGTAAGGTATCACTCTCTAACCAGATTGAGGTACAATGTAGAGTCCCAAAAGGCTCAGTGCAGGGACCGCGCTTATTCCTGGTGTTTATCAACAAGCTGACAATAGTTATCACTTCAAATTTCTTGCTTTTCGTCAATGACGTCAAGATATGGCGGGCGATTAGTAACCATGAAGATCATGAGGTAGTCCAACATGACCTAGATTGCAACTGTAAATGGTAAAAAGGAAGCTGCTTCAAACGAACTTTGCTAAGTGCAAGATGAAACATCTGCGTCACCATCCGGTGAGCGCATACAAGCTTGGACACCGCAACTTGAAGAAAGTCTCTCAGGAGCGTGACCTGGGTGTATTGGTACAGGAAGATCTCGGATGTTCGAAACAAGGAGAGAAAGCGACGAGAACCGGCGATCGACACTTCGGGCTTCTTCACAGAGACTTCGGTCGGTTTAAACCCTCAATCTTTCCCCAAATGCTCAACCCCTAAGTGCAATCGCACGTGGAATATGCTATTTAGTTCTGGCACCTATGCAATAACTTGCAATAACTTCCATCCCACGGGACCTGTTAAACAATGCTTTTTACCCAAAATAAACCATTGTTCCATTGTTCCATCGTACTGTCCAAGTTAATGGGATTCATGGTTGTCGATACCTTAGAGTTTTGTCTGCAAAATGGTAACCATTTTGCACCCGATCAGCACGGCTTTGTTCGATAGCGATAGTGCACAACCGGTTCATTAATTGTACGTAGTAGTTGCACAAAGTCGGCTTATGCTGCAGAGGCAATCGACATGATCAACTTGTGTTTCTCGAAATCAATCTATCGTTTTGATCCTGGTATTGTCTTTCCAAACTCCAATATTATCGGAACGAGGTCCCTATCTTGTGTTGGGTTGCCAACATTCTCCAGTAACGAAAATTAGTGGTCAGATAACGAAGTTCCTTAGCTGACTCCATAGCACTGAGGTTTGCTGCCTCGGAGATTAGTACTACGGCCACGATTGTTTGTATTATTTAATGGCTACCTGGCATAGACAATCGCTACAAATTGCCCATTGTTTGCTGACGACATCAACAGATGGCGTAGGATTCACGTGTATACCGAGCAGAATTTACTTCGATTTAACCTAGATATGATACATCAGTGTTCAACCCAAAATCTGCTACAGTTCAGCTTGAGCAAGTTCAAAGTACTCTGCATACCATCCAGATTACCAATTCCTGCAGGGTCGGAAAGCGCTTAATGCGAATTCCGCGGTCGAATGCAAACTTGACTAAGTGCCTCATGATGACTTGGGTATGGGAAACTAGTAACTTAGATGTTGAGCTTTTACGAAGTGCATTGGTACAAATATGGGGTAAATGTTTTCAGACAGATGCTCAATGTGTCTTTTAGCCCCCACTTTATACGCTGTTCCACTTTACATGATCCTTCACATTAAGGACGTTGATGCTGAACTGTTATTACCCCTTCCCTTTCTGCACACTACCGCAGCTAATGGTTATTCATCGATGAACTTGCAGAAAGTCGGTATGAGTAACCGGGCGCCACGCTTAATTCACTTTGTTTTGTTTGTGTTTTGTAGGCCTCAAGTTTTATCGCGTATTAATGCAATCGTCTTTAGGGTCAGGTAATTTTGTATACGATAATATGCATGGAACCATGCAATTTCCCTTGTATTTGTGCCGTTCTTTGATTATGTATATATATATACACCTTGCACTATACACTAAAAATATTTTACACATGTGAACTAAAATCAGCAGTTTGCTTATAAAGATATACCGGGAATATGTTAATACAAATTTTTGGAAACTATATTGCGTTTCGTTGAGGCTGGTTGCTCGATTAAAATGACCTCGCGGATATTTACATTCTGTGTAATGAAAATAGCAGGAATGCTATTCAAAGATTACCTAAAAAGGCACGCAAAATCTTTTGTTGAATGAGGAATTCTCTTTCGAATTACGTGTACCTTGGTTACACTCGACATGTTTCAGTGAGCGTGTATTCCATTTGCTTTGCGTCCAATTGATACATCAGATACAAAGATGGTCTTCACATTTTGCGTCAATTAATAACCCCCCTATATTATGTGCGATAAAAGCATGTTGGGGGAAAACACGAGTATACGGGAAAAGCGGATGTTGATGACTCACCTGCATATCCACGTAAACATCATCATCTCTGTCCGTAACCTGTGCAGCAGCAGAATATGTGTAAGATATTTCCTCAGAAAAAACAGAAATACAGTGAATCCGCAAACAGCAGATATGAGTAGAAATATGCTACGATGTTTCACTAATTTATCTTACCTTGTCAACCATGAACTTCGATACCTTGATGAATTTGTTTCCGCAAAACAACCTCGCTTCTTAATGTTTCAAACGCAAACAAGACATCGGCTGAGAACGCATTGATTGAGATGGCTACAACCGGCTACATGCGTTACAGCACGAATGGCGTAGGTTTAAGTCTAGAAGGATATCTTGAACTGCGATGAAATATCACAAAAAAATGTAAAATGTGACACGGGAAGTAGGATCCGCAATTTACCGTCGCATGGAAAACACACATCAGGAGATACAACTGACATAATGATTGACTATCAAGTAAATTATTTACAGGCTTTTTTGCAACGCTCCAAATCTACAATTTTGGCTTGGGTGCATCTTCGTTTCATTTCGCAGACACCTTGGTTGTTATTTTTGCATGATTTAACAGACATACAGAGCGTATATTGTTACAGCTTGTCAAACGCAAAACTCATTTCAGAATTCAAACTTGGAAAAAGCTGTGCTGGCGACGAATATCCAGGTCACAAAATGTGCGTCAATTCGGTTCACAAATTGCAATCCGCCAGCATGCGATAACGAATAGGAGCGTCATTCCGTGGAAACACAACTGGTCAAGCATGTAAATGCAACAGTTGTGTTCAGACACGCTTAAAACTAAATCGATCGGCTTTTTAGTCAATCAGTCCGTTGAAAGCCCGGTCTGTTATATGGAGGGCTGCATTGCGCACGATACACCAGGCAATCCGAGATTCCAAACTGTGAGAATTTGAGCGAATGCATGTCCACAAAATTGGGAATTTAAACATGCACTGTGTATCAACGAATGAGACTGGAGTCAAACGTTGAATGTATGAGGGCCGCCTTGAGTTACACGCTAACTGCGACTCATCCACAATGTTATGCAAGTTGCCATCTATACAGGCTGTAACATTTTAGGTGAGTAAGCAAACTGTTCAGTCACCCGATAAGTGTTCACGTAACCTAGCATAAGTAAGTAATGAATGCGCAAAAGTTTGACGCATGTCATTTGTGAGGACGGAAAATGCGACTACGATTCGTTAGTTCGTGTTTACAATTTACATACCCGTTTTATTTCCAGTGTAGTCATATAGGTTATTCTGATTATGTGTTCCCGAGTAAAACACAGTTCATTCTATAGGAGGATCTCAAACGATTCATCCATTAGATCAATTTTGTATCAAAGGTTGATCATTAAAAGTGCATTTTTATGGCATTATTTTGCGTTATGTCAATCAACCGCTTCAGTGTGATCCGAGGCATCCTCTCCATCAACTGCATGGCGTGTCTTAGTTGTGTTCTCAACAAAACACCACATAATCCCCTGGTCAAAATTTGCTTATCTGTTAAGACGTCTCTTGGAGCTGACATACATGCACGATAAGATGCGAAATAAGTCATTTCATTGCAAGCACTGATGTATGCAGTCCACCTGAACTGACAAAAGGGCAAGACGATTAATAGATGCAATCATTATCATTTGCTAGGCGGTATAATGTTTCTCCCCGGTCTGTGGTTACTGAAATACTTTTCGAAACTTGCTCGCAATCGCTGTGGGGTTGCTGGTCAGTGTATCTACAGTATAACTGCATTCGTTTGACTGCGTGCCGCGTAAGCACTAGTGTGTTGCGTGCAGGATGTTAAAATCAACAATGACGCAAATAAGCCGATGGGGTCTTTGTGATCAAGTTGCCTTCGAGATCTGTTATCCGGTCACACCTGCAGGCGATTTGAATTAGCGTATATTCTAACGTGCTTTTCTTTGCACACTTAGTTACTGGTGACCGAGCTGCTCATGTTTAGTGACTGAGAATGGTGCATCAGCAAAGTGCCACTGGGCTGCCATCGACGATGCTTATCACGAGAACGCTGGCGCTAAGGATGCAAACTCATCAACTTTACACACATATTGGGAGCGCGAAATTTGACTAAAAGGAATGACCAGCCTCTCACTGTCTTAGACACCAAGACCACAACAATTTTACCACGGATTATGGGATCGACGTGAGCTGAACTGATATACTGTCATGTTAGCGGCTTATGTAATTTGCGATGTAAACGACGAGGCATAAGTAGCAAATTTGATGCAATGTGCACATGTGGACGCATACAGCGAACCTAACTGGAAAGCAAATTCGGAACAGTGGCTCAAATGTAACAACACACAAAAGCAACCAAGAGGAAAGGTATGTGAGTATTTAGACTTGTGAATCTGTTGATGAGGCACAATGTTTGACAACTGTTTGTTGGTAGCAGGTTACATCATGCCAGTTCATCTCACCCCGGCCGCAGATCAAGTTCGTAAGGTAAATATTTTGAATACGTACAATACCACACATCATACGCACTGTCACGTGAATTAAGACGGACTGTGTTACACAAAGCCGCACGCGCACACATGGTACGACAAGATGTGCATCAACTTGAGTAGGCACTGGTTGATTATGAATTTAGTATTATCAACTCCTCAGCGTTTTCAAGGAAACTGAATATATTATCTGGTTACCAAACGCGGAACAACGAGATGAGGAAACTCCCATTCATGAAGGAAGACCTTGTGGTTTTCGCAGCTGAACTACTTGACTTGTTCAGTCATCATCCTCATTACAGGTGTGTTGTGAAGTGAAAATGCTTGAGTTTTTATGTTTGATGTACTACACTGCACCTGGCAGGCGGACCAACTTTTCCATAGTGTCAGCTGAGTGATTCGGGTTAACCTCTTCCTGTCGAATATTTGTTTAGCAGTGCTTCACGAAGTATTGGTTCTCCGCTTGTGGCCTTATATAATCTAAAGCCACATTGGTCTATTTAACAACATAGCGATATGGTGAGTGTGACTAGCCACTAAATATATCCACTGCCTCTTGCCTACTTCCCGGACGTCAGTTATCCACACCGGCGAATGCATATGATCTATTTCACACCGGCTGATCGGATAAAACGTAATCGCAAATACAGTTAAACAAACCTATTCAAACATGGTAGGCGACATCTGATTTTGAAGTTGCCTGTCACCGTGGCCTCCGTAGTACAACCTCAGGATGCCTGCGCATAGGGAAAATATTAGTTGCTTCGCAGCACCACCCACATCTCTATTCACACACTTCATTTCTAGTGTAAATAGAAATGAATAAATCCGGGTGGCATGTGGATGGGAGCCATCTCATCAGTGAAGCCCACAGGCTTTCAACATGCAGAGCAGAAGGATTCATGACTAAATGGGAAAGAATGCGTGCCAGACGTACACAAGCTAGCGGCTTTATTGTAGCTCGTTCCACAATGGCTGCTTGTAACCAGCGATCCTAACATGGTCACAAAGACTGTACACCCCGTCTCATCAAGGAACTACCACCTGTCTCCTAGAGGCACTATAATCGAGGCACAGCATCATAAACTGGCAGGCACCTTGCAACATCCATGTCTATTACAGCCAGACCGGGGATATCAGGTAGCCGCCAATCACTTGAAATGACAACATCAAATAATATTATTAGAATAAAGCGTACGGATTTGTTGACATAACTCTTTGCTTGATTACCATTCGAAATAATCGAGCAAACAACAAATCCGCTCTAAATTCCAGATGTCAAAGCAGGAGATCAAAAGTGCAGCAAGTGCAAATAAATGAAGTTAATAACTTTTCTTTTAAACGACATATGCAAGTAAATATAAGCTTGTTCATGTAGGCCTCATACTGAGGTAACAAAGTAAGCATTAAAACCATAGAGCAAACCAATCCTACGCCAAAAGATACACAAACCCAAGCACGAGGTTACTAAATCGAATGGAAGCTCATGCAGTGTACTTAGCAACACTGCGTCGGTTCTGCTTACACTCGTCATTGTGTCGATGCTGGACCAGACTAGCCTTGCTCGTGACTTACTAGACCTGTCTGACGCAGGCACTCGCAACCGCATGTGCTACAGTGTCATGCACTCGACGTCGATGGGCACACTCCATCGACACTTGTCGCTTCCACAACTGCCACTTCTCCATATGCACGAGGGCTTTCTCCTGCACCTGGGCAAATGCTTTGCTGTTGAGATCGCACCATGCACGCCGAGCAACCACCTTCGAATCCCAACACCTGAAGTCAATATTAGAACGTGATATGCGCAGTTGTCCCAGCAGAAGTATGCAGTCCACTGCATACATTTCATTTCGGAGCAACACCTCCGAATCTGCAACTACCGATGCGCAGTATCCATTTAAGACACTATTGATGAAACTGCTCGGGATATCTCACATCTCACCATTATATCGTCCACGTTTCTGTTCCATATAGAAAAAGGAACAGCACCGTGAAATTGTACATCATCATCTTCGTGCCAACTGCAAGCTGGTGACTGATCCACACTCGGTGCCCTAGCTTCGCGAATGCCGCCGCTGCCTAAGGTACGCAGATACGCAGTTCACTGTGTGTCTACTGGTGATTCGAAGCCAGACTCCCAAGGTAGCAGAAGCAGGGGATGGTATACAATAAATCATCACCAATTCTGATTGGCGACACTATTGCAGATTACATCATCAGTGAAGGCTAAGACATACAGACAGACTTGTTCGTATTGCTGGTGAGCCCGAACTTGGCCGCCGTCGAAGCCAGAACACAAGTTATGTGCTGCGGCTCATCCGCGTCCTATGCCAACAACGTACGGTCGTCAAAAACATGAACATACAGATAGTTGTCTCATGGATTATGGCTCTGACGGCGAAACGACGGATATTCAGCAAACCACCATCAATACGGTACCCCACAAGATTACCATAAACACAAGCCGCACCAAAACATACGATGCAATTGCATGGAGCTAAATATCAAGCAGGGTAGAAGTTAAGACGCGGACTTGCTTCACACCAGAGACAACTGCAAAATCATACGAGGTTTGTCCACTCAGCTGCATCTTCGTCCGCCTACCACAAGGCGTACATGGTTGGCGGCATCCGGTTTCGAATTTGTCTGTCACTGTGGCCAGCCACAGGACGCCTGCGCCTATAGAGGGATCATGAATGGCTTGCGCTTCACCACCCACAGCTCTATCCACACACACACCCTTGTCCAGTGTAAACCCGAAGGAATAAGACCGCGAGGCATGTGGATGGAAGTCACGTTTCATCAATGGAGGCGACCCGCACTCCTTCACAGTCAACACAAGCGCGTTGTATTTGGGAATGTTGCACACACAAGGTCATGGCTGGACCGTAGTCCGCTCCACACTGAGTGCATGGAACCACTCTTCAAGCCTAGCACGGCCACACGGACAATGCACCCCGTCCCCTCCAGCAACGACCAACTGTGTTGTGGATCCAGTATGGACAAGGTAGTGGGTAATAGACAGGTAAGCACCTTGTCAACATGCTCATCAAGCGCAGCCACACAGGGGATATCAAACAACAGCCAATCACTTGAAACGACAAGGAAAATCATGCGGAATAATGCATACAAATGCGGTGACATAACCCCACTAAATGCGCGGATGAAATAAATTGGTTACAAAAAATTCCGTCATAGGTTCATGACGTCAGAAAATATATTTTAAGGCAAAGCGAAAATCTTATCAAAGTTAAATACAACGGACTTGAGCGACTAGTGCAGATTAATGGTAGGTGGTTCATGTAAGCAATAGTGAGAAAATATAGCAAACTATGCAGACATAAAATAAAACTTACAAACATACTGGGACCACTACATTTACCCAACACCAGCCACGATGGCTCCGGTTCACGGTATCACTAGCTTTGGTAAAATAAAAAACAGCGAGTGCAATGATTGCTGTCGTTCTTTGTACTTATCCCGCAACTGAGGATCCGCAAACATCTTAATTATGTTGTTGCAACCCGAACGGAATGCTTATTGCTTTTCCGCCACGTTCGCTTCCACAAGCAGACTGACTAAGCCATTGAGCAAGCTTCGGGCAATAACCTTGCCCGGACAAGTCAGCAAGCGGATCCTACGATAATTCATAGTACAGTGATTACTTCCTTTGCCATTGTACCTTAGAAGCACAAGTGTATTAATCAACACAGGAGAAAGTTCCTTTTCAATCCACATGCGTTGCACCAAATGGTGCGGCACATTCACTAACACACTTCGCCATGATTCAGTACTTCAGGCGGACATCCGTTGGCCTCGGCAGACTTGTCGTTTCACAGCTGATTCAGTGCTCTCTGCATCATATCCAGTGCCTTCGAGCCCGCCAGACACAACTTTCCCCATGTTGCTTCAGACTGTTCAAAGTAGACAAGTTAATTTCTGAACAGTTGTTCCATGGGGCATCAAACTGCCTTTGCCGTATTTGCATTATGCCTGCCGTCTGTGTGCAGACAGTGCATGAACTACGGCCAAACAGCTTCCCAAAGGCTCCAAAGTCGGTCCATACAACACCTTCAAAGAGTCAAAGATGTGCTTGTGTTGGTGGCGTTGGGCGCAGCATTTTTGGGGGTGTTCCTTCTCAGACCACCATGCACTTTAATGCGACACAGTACTCGAGTCAGTCGCTGTCGAAGTTAGCGAAAGGACTCTTCTTCCCCAAGTCACTGGGTTCTGTCACATATTCTGCAAATGCTGCATTCTGCTCACATACCAACGCGCCAACCGCCCCATTGTTCTCATCAAACTAACCGGGCCACTTACAGTTGGCGCCCCCGATGGTAGCTGCTGTCATCTGGTTGATAATATGGTGCCACAGGTCGCCCATTGTGGCTGTACATTCGACATCAAACAAGCGTGCAGCGATCGCCTTCTCTAGCTCAATACTCATCTGCATAGTAGCGAGGTAGAGAATGATAAATTTACGCTGATTTACGGCGGGAGTGCAACACAAAGAGTTACGAAAATATATGTATGGTTTGGTCCGCACCCATTTGTGATCAGTGCCACACTCAGCTCCACGCAGTACACGTGTCATGCGCACTTCACGCATGTCACACTGACGTACGAAGATATATTCGAGCAGGTGAGCGTGACCACTCCGTGGATACGTCCAACTTGCTATATCACTCACACTCAGTGCAAGCCGATAGTTCGTGATCGTCAGGCCGTGAGTGGCACACAGTGAGCGCAGCCTGTCACTGTTGGCATTCTCTGAACCAATGCCATGCGACCCATGACATCTGTCCACATCGATGCATCACGCCCAACGCGCGCGTTAAAATCTTTCAGCAGCAATATTCGGTCTCTCCTCGGCACAGACCGTATGACGGATGACATCTGAGTTTAAAGCAGAACTCACGTGTCATTAAGATTAATCATGGTAGGACCGCACGTACTTATACAAGTAGCAAACTTACTTCTTCGGAGTCGTAGGCGAACAGTCATCAGTCGAGCGCTGACGCCAGTTGGCTCACCCACCAGCTGGTCCGTTAGGCGATCGGATAGTGCAAATCTGACTTCATGTTCACGTAATGCTGAAGCGGAGTTTCCCACCAAGTAGAACGTATAGCCGGCATTAGCTTCATTCAACTTAACTTGCTCAGCGTGCTTGGTATCCCTGAGTACCTCAATACCGAGTTTGTTGCGCGTCAGTTCCATGGCAAGTAGTGCAGTGCGTCGCTCTGGGAGCTCACTCGTATTCCGGTCGAACACTGCGCACATTCGAGCCCCGTTGTTAAGCGCTGTGTGTAGAGGCATAGGATTGCTTTGTCGGGCAATGACATGAGCGGTGACGGCTTGGATGGGAGGAAGTAGTGGCTTAACTCAAACTGCGTCGGGGTGAGTATGTGCAGCGGAAGCAGAAAGGAGGATGGCGCCAGCAGTAACATTTTCTCGTTTATCCTTCCCGCGGTTTGCGGCTTACTTCCTAAGGCTAATGCGTGACGCCCGATGAAACATGGATTTATTATTATTGGCGTACTTCAAGGTTGGTGGTTGAACTTGGATATTAGTAAGGCGTCCACATCTGGCAGAAGAACGACTAAGGTACTCAGTCAAAGCCCTGGATAAGGTATGCACGCTAAAGACTGTGAATTGGCGCATGTTGAATTGTGTGTTCTGGCTCATTGGTTAGCAAAAGGGTATAATCTAACTGCCGTCCAGCGGTCTATTCGAGGATGCATCCGTTATATGGGTTCATGGCACAACATTAACAGCAGCGGTTCAACGATTTGTTAGGATCAAGACCCCAAAGCCTCAGCTCACCATGGGCTAAAATCAACCGGACTACATGAACACACAGTCGTGTGTATACAAGCAGAGACACCGGTTTGTAACTGGTTAGCTTTTAAAAATTTTGGACAATTACAGATCTTTCGGGTATGTTTCTCCATTATCATCCTCGTACAGACGTGCCACGCATTACTGATAATAAGAACTTTATTGATTTGCTTCTTAAAGTTGACGTTACACAATAGATTTTGTCGGAGGTTTGCATCATGATTTGTACTTGTCGGTTAGCGCTGGTTACCAAATCTGCTAGCATTGTTCTTTTAGATGTAACTTGTGAGTCTACACTTTGTTTGGACATATTGTTAGCTTCTTACGTCTATATAAACGATTGCGTTTTGAATAACTAAAAGAGGTTTATCTATACTTAGAGAGGAGTGGGGTTAAGTAATTCCACTGCTGTGCCAGAAAACAAGCAACAGAGGAAACAGCAGTTTAGCTCGTAAGTGTTTGGATTTATTTCGCTCAGCCAGTTGCGGTAGATTTTATTTCATGTCACAAATCAAATCAGAAATTTCAAGTATGCGAGTAGTGTCATAACACAATACTTAAAAACACTTTCGTCCATCGCCTTGCACACAGTATGCTTACATTATCTGATCAACATGAGTTCTTGTCTTTTTTACTGAACTCTAAACATATTTTTAACACAAACTATATTCTTTACTACGATATATAATGTATGCGCTCATGTCACATTAATCATTACCAACAAAAGTACCTTGGAACAAACGAGTATCTGACATTGAAGGTTCACCTGGATATATTTGTATATATGATCATTGTCTCCGCTCATTCCCTGAGAATAAATGAACAATAGTGAGTAATCTGTGATATTTACCTAATTTTATTTTTGATACCAATAAAGTAAAGACTCGACAGATGGACGCCATATATTTGCCACAATAATTGTAAAGTACCAAAATGAAACCCGCCAACTCTGAGATTTATTATGCAAGGAAAGCGAGTGCACTTTATTTTCCACTTGCGAACACGAAATCGGCTGAAAATAAATTGATGCAGACAGCCATGTCCGTCCACATGTGTTTCAGCGTAAATAGTTATGGTAAAATGTCATGAAATTTTCTATCTTTCCGGCGACATTTACTGTATTGTATCCCATATAAATGGTAACGGTCGACATCGAAAATACAGTACTCAAGTCACATTCGAAAGGAAAACGCCGGTCAGCGGAGGCAAATGTCATAGTTGTTAGACACCAGAAGTAAATTGCTTTTAAACTCCGTTGTACAGCTAATCAAATTCATGGAATGGCTTCAAATTGACATTTGTTGCCTAGGGTCACCCTCGTTTCAATTCGCAGAGATCTTGGGGGTTATGTTAGCATTGTCTAAACGGTGGTGCATTGGTACAGCTCTTATAACGCACGGTTCAATTCAGCACTCACTGAGCCAGTGTGGATACTAAGATCCAGACCAAAAATATCCGCAACAATTAGGTATTCAAATTTCAATCAACTAACATGCGATACCGAATCGAAGATTCAGTCAAATGAAACACAATCGGTCAAGCAGCCAAAAGAATAAGTTGCGTTCAAATGCGAATTATAACCAAGCGATGGTTTAACTAAACCATATCCGCTGCATAGCTAGTTATGTCATAATGGGACACAACACTATGCACGATGTGCAAAGCCATGAGAGGCACTAAACAATCTAGTTTAAGCTGCGGGAATTTAAGTGAATTCATATCCATAGTAAATGAGAATTTAAACATGTGCCGGGTACCAGCGTATAAGGCTGTGGTCAACCGTGACATACATAATGTTTGTCGAGCTGCTTCAACTATGATGTTTGGCCGATAACTAGAAATATTTAAAGGATTGGTACCTTGAAATGCTTGAATTGATGAAACTCACGTTACACCTTGAATTTCACTGTGCATGCTGTCACAGCTGCACATTGCACAATCCCCAGCTGCAAAATTTTCTCCATATTATTGTACTGAGCGTTCATCGAAGCCGTTTCCATATCACACGGCCTCTGAAAAATCTCCGGACGGTCACTTCATCATATTTGTTTTCCGCAGTGATGCGCATCTACATTTAGTTCAGATACATTGTAAGCTTCTTACATCTACATAATTATTCTCATTTTGTCTAACTAACGGTGATGGTTCATCTCCACTGAGGATGCACCACAGTGATGTACTTCAACTACAGTGCCAGAGAAGCAGGAGCAGAAGCTGCAGCAGTTTAGAACGGCAGTCGCTATATGCACTTCACTTAGCCACTTAAACTGGATTTCATGTTACTTCGTACAGTATAGTTAAAATCTAAAGGAAACGAGGTATTTTATTACACATTACTTAATCGACTTTCGTCCACGTCGACCACACTAAATATGTTTCACTTATCGGAGCATAATGAACCCCGATTACTTTAAAGCCACTAGGTACATCAGTTTCCAATCTAGTCTACGCACATTGTTCTACCAAATAGCACATGTCAAGTAATGTCTCGTAAAGAATTGCTAAGGGAAGTAATGGGGTACAACGAAAATCTGAGTTTTATAACTTACCCTCATATCCATGTAAACACTGGCATCCTCCGTGCCATTATTGTGAGAGGACTTGAATAGTAGAAGTAGTACAAGTTCTATGAGTGTATCGTTCTAACATTTTTACTATATAGTGAGTTTTAAGCCAGTAAACTTTAGCAGTATTAGGCCAATTTATCACACGTTTTTACTGTGAATTATCAGACATGATATTTCATATCCGTGCGAATTTCGTTGTCTCAAGACAAGATGAACCCTTTACGTGTTCAGTGCAAACATCAGCTGCCAATACATTGATTGAGACAGCTCAAATCATCTGATTTCTTTTTAGGATGGACGAGGTACGTTATATTTTCGACACCATTTGACGTGTGCTGTGGGACATAAAATGCAATATTCAACGTAGAATGCCTAGCCTTCAAATCATGGTAACATATGTCAAAAGATGCAAAGGAGAATGCTAAATCCTGTATGTGAGACCAAGTAGAAATTTACGTCCGTACCATTTTCATTGCAATGCAATCAAAAATGTAACAAACTGTTTCAGAAATCTGGGATACTCTTATCCTTGTTCAAACTCTATGTAGCATTCTAAAATGTGTGACTTGAAATTTTCCTGCTTTTACAACTGCAAGATTTTATTGCTGGTTGCAATCTTTCTCTGAACCGAATGGTGATGAAAGGTAAATCCAACAACATTTTGCACAGCTGTACATGTTTAGCCCGCACGACTTGTTTTGGCGGACTTTTCTGAATATTTAGGACTGACTAAACGAAGCGCAAGGGGTGGTGTAATCATTTTATGTCCGTCACCGCATTCTTGTACCAGTGTCCGTGTGTGTTTTATGGCGTTTCCAAGTAAAGTAGTGGCCTCAGTCACCGAGACGTAATATAAAAAACGTCATGCTGAGATCGACTCGCGCACAACGTTTGGACAAAATGTATAGTACGAGTTTCTCGCACCAATCTTCGTACAATAATTCTTCTAAACCTAGAATGAGACTGGTAGCAACGTGCTAGACTCGTTCGAGCTTCTGTGTTTCGCCTTGGGAGATTGCACAGTATGCAGGTGAGCCGTACGACTGTATTAGTCTTATAATGCAAGGGAAGAGGCAACTGGGGAACTCTTCAGATCGCACAAAGCATGCGCAGTCCGTTACAGTATAGTCTTTTCGTGTAGTTCATCCTTACCATCAGTACACGTTAGCTGAGGATGAGAAACACACCACAGCTGATGTGCACCAATACAAAACGATAAGAGACTAAAACATTATACTACAAATTACATTACAAAAAGTATGTTAAATATTATTTTATGCGTTTTGCCTGAGATTGGGATTAGTGAGGGGACCTAAAGGGAGGGAAATAGACAAAGAAACTCAAAACACAAACACAAATGGGGCCGGCTCTTCTCCATATTATCAAATGGGTCCAACCAAACGTGTTCACCGTCCTTAGGACCCCAGCCAAGCAGTCGGGATGCACCAACCTAAGCTAGTTTCCAAGGGAGGGTTTTCATTCCTCTCGCCGAAGTCATCGTTTGGCCTCCCTTCTTCTTCCAACCACCCCCCGGCGCACAAACAATGCACGTCGCGGAAGCCGGTGTGCTGGCATGCGCAACACGTGGCGTAACCATCGGGGCCCGGTGCGGCATAAGATAATGCTGAGCGGTTCACTCGCACTTTCTGCACCAAATACGCGATGCCAAACACATCATAGCTCACGCGCTGCTCCCACCCACCAAGCATGAGCTAAGCTGCGAAGGCAGCGATAATCGAATGTGACGAGCCTCCTTATTTCTGTCGGCTCGATTGTCTAGGTTTCACAAGCATTTATGAGAGTTGAACGAAGGGCTGCGTTATAAACTGCTATTCAGGGCGAGAGTAATGTTTTGTCAGCGCCACCACGTGGCGGAGATTGGCAAAAACACGGCTCGTTACCTCAAATTCGATCGCGCGGGCGCTAATATAACTACCCAGGTAGTTGAATTCCTGAACGATTTCTGGCTGATCACCACAAAGCATTAGAGCAGGGGTGGGTCTTTGTCAATCTTGTAGAAGTGCTTTGTATTACGATGGATCAAAGCATAGCCCCAAATGATTGACAGCCAGTGCTAACCGGTACAATGCTGCTTGGCATGTATGGGAGCTGTCACAGATTAGGACAATATCGTCTGCATACCTCAAGTCAAGAAGTCGCTCACCAGGTAGCTCCACACCATCTAATTCGTGTCCAGCGAATGCTGCTTCCATGACTTCGTCAACTGCGAAGTTAAAGAGGGAAGCTGGCAGCCCGCAACCTTGTCTGACACCGCTGGTAATACTGAAGGGTGGAGACAGTTTGCCATAAGCCTTCACTCTACTCGAATTATATGCATACAGCGCTTTGATAATGTTTACGTATTTAACAGTCACACCTTTCCTCAGCAGGCCGTCTGAAAGGGCACATCGGTCGACTGAATCGAAGACAGATTTTATGAGAAAACACACGAAAGCGGTGGGTGTCTAATAAATATGGCGCTGCCCTAACAATTAACGAAAGATAAAGATGTAGTCGATGCAATGCGGACCTTGACGAAACCCAGCTTGCTCTTCTAGGATCAGACATTCACGAATGCCAGTCAGTCTGTGGAGAATGACAGAGGTGAACAACCTAGAGGCAATTGTGATCAGATTCATCCATCTTTAACTGCCACACTCCGAACGGGTGCCTCGCTTAAAAATTGGGACAATGACATTGCGGTTCAAGTCTGTCAGGACAGTCACCTGCTCCAAAAGTTTCACTAGCAGCTCGTGTAAATGATCTGCAAGTGCAGGTCCCCAGAATTTGAAGAGGACTGGAAGAATTATATCTGCCCTTTCGGCCTTCTGCAATTTAAACTGCCTGATCTCACCTTCGACTTCTGCGCGTTATGGCAGATCCAAGGAGACGATCCAGGGAGAAGGGCGCTCAATGCCCGAGAAAGCAAGTGACAACTCAGGTTATCGTAACTATCTTGCAAAAAGTCCGTATCAACGCTCACAACGTTTTGACAGGCTGTTGAATGGCTGCCCTGTCGACGGGTATGGTCTCGCAAATACCGGGTATTCTGATGCGTGTTTCTCGTATCAGAGAAAATAACTTACGATGATTACCAACAGTAGCGGCTTTCGCTAACTCCGAGGCAGGATGAGACCACCAAGCTTTGCGGTCTTTCTTCAGGCTAGCACGCAGTTGTGTCATGAGAACTTTGCAAGCCTCATTGTATTCGCCTCCAGCCAAAATACGGCGAATATCCATAAGTTCCAGAGACTGTTTAACAACCCAACGTCCAGTCTGGCAATTCGATTTGACACCTGAAGACATGCCTGCTGATAGTAACATTTGTCGAATATGCGACCAGTGATATTCGACGGTATTCCCTGAGCGCATATTCAGCCCGGATATCAGCGCACTTTGATACATATTCAGCGCACCTGGCTTCTCCATCAGGTTGGTGTCAATCTGTTCACATCGAGTTAGCTCATTCCCACCGAAAGGCATCTGGAGGACTTAACAAACAAGTGTGTGGTCATAGTCCACGCTCGTGCTCCAAATCCAGCAACAGTTTTGAACACAGCCTCTCCAGCTGTAACTGATGGCAGTATGATAGATTTGAGTCCACATATGGTGCGAAGCTGGTGGGCGCCCCGTCACGCTTCTGCGGGTGATGCGTCAAAAGTGTGTGCTCGCGTGTACGAAAAGAGTATTGTCACAAAGCCGTAGCAATCGCTTACAGTTATCATTAAGGGAGCCTAAAATATCTTTGAACGCCCAGATAAAGCTAATACGAGGAAAATTTTCCGAATTGCGAGTATAGGTAGCCGGCCAAAAAGACAGCCATCGTGCTTCTTCTGTAGGAAAGGAGATAGTGAAGTTGCTGATAGAAATCTTAAATTCAGAAACAGGCATTACAAAGAAGCAGGACAAAGAGGCGCCGATTCGCCAGCACTACCTCGTAATATGAAACGAACCAGCAAATCTAACAGCGCACATCCTAATTCATCAAAGCAGAAAGAAGACATAGATTGCGATATGTCTCCGTTTCCATTGTTCAAACCAGTCGCATACACAATACAAGCAGAAACACTGACACGATTATATGCATGAGCAAATATTGCCAAATTCTATGGTTATAGCGTCTAGCGAGTGGAGGTCATCACCTCGCAAGCTAACCACTGTCAGGAACAGTAGAAGATAGGCGGTGATATATCCCAGTGAGTTGCAAATTATGTAGTCCAAACAACGTGCCCCATAGCTCAGTGGATTAAGCTGCTGGCGAGTTGGTATCTGCCACTAGCTGTCATGGGATCGATCCTCCTTAGAGGACCGAGGGAATGCGCACCACTGATGAGCCCCGAAAGGGTGAAACGAGTCTGCTGCCATTCCGGACTAGGCTCCACAATGTAGCTTGTGAACTACTAGGAAGAAACTCTTGCTAGAATTACAACTAAAATCCTGCTACTCGTGAGTAGTATAAACTGCACAAATTAAGACCAAAGCAAGCTGATTGATTGCCTCCAGTTTCTGTGCACATAGGACAGGTTGACAAGCGCTAGTTAGCAACGCTTCACTGATTGCCAAGATTATCGGGCTCCTGTTACGTACTAACACTTTGAACGCATTATTCGGGTTCATACAATGACCAGTTGTCGAGAGGTGTTTGGCGATAGATGATGACGGACTCCGATTCGTTCTGTGGGGCGTTCCGTTCTGTTGCGCTATCATTTGTTCAACCCACTTTGGCAAGTGCTCAGCTACCCTCTGAGCCAACCGACGGTTAGTCTTGCCTATGTAAACATCACCGCAACTGCAGGTGAATTGATAAACCACATGAGAGGCCGAACTATCCGAAGGGTAGCTCTGACGGTCCTGAAGAACCAGTTTACGGGTAGTGTGCATGAGGCGCAACTGGGCAGTCGTGTATGTGCGATTTATGGCGGACCTGAGCTTGTGTCCGATATCATTTGCCACATAGTCCCATTTAAACGGCAAAACCAAATAAACAGCCTTTTTCTCTGCTGTTTGCACTGACAGTTTCTTCTTGGGGGGTTTGCTGTGCACTTGGATGAACTTTTCGGGATAACCATACGATACTAAGGTCCTATACAGAAACTTTTCTTCAGCTTCCAGCAGTTTCGGACTACAAATTCGTCTAGCCCTGTAGAAAAGTGTCTTCACTAGACCGCGTTTGTATGCAACCGGGGCGAAACTGGAAAAGTGAAGGTACTGCCCACTCCAGGTTGCCTTGCGGTAAACGGTGCGCTGCAGTGTACCTCCATCCCGTCTCTTGATGAGAATATCCAAAAATGGCAGGCTGCCATTTTGTTCTATCTCGTAGGACACCGATAGGTTGGGGTGAATTGAACCCAAAGTGGTTAACAGTCGCGCAAAATGTTCGCTTCTGGTGAATACCAAGATGTCATCCACATACCGTTTATACAGTTTCGCCTCACCAATACTGGCAGCAACTTGTCTTTCCATCAAGCCAAGAAAGATATCTGCTACAAAACCGGTCCCAATGGACTGCCATGGCGACCCCGTCGATCTGCATGTATGCCGTCCCCTCAAACTCAAACCGTATATTTTCTGTGCAGAGTAGAATCAGATCTCTCAAATACTCCACTGGAAGACCCACATGCAGGTTTTGACTCAGAATGAAATGACACAAATCGTCAACTGTTTCATGAAGGGGCACGTTTGTGAACAGTGAATCCACGTCTATAGAGTACATGAGCTCCGAGCCCAGTGAGAGTTGTTCCAGTGTCTCCGCCAGTTCGAAAGAGTCTTTCAGGCAGTGCGCAGTCAGGAGTTTACGCACTGGATCTAAGAGTTTCGCCAGCCACCGAGCAACATTATGATAGGGCGAGTTGGTCATACACATAATCGGACGCAGTGGGTTACCTGGTTTGTGCAGTTTGGGTGCGCCCCTCATTCTTGGTGTCTGCGTCCCAGTCGGTTTTAGTTGCCTGTACTGCGACTCAGTGATGTATCCATGTAGCAAGTATCCATGTATCTGTATGACCAGCTCAGTGATCTCTCGCCAAGCTCCATGGAAGATGCGGGTTGGTTTCGGGCAAAATTGGTGGATATTGCGAACCAATTTCTGAATATGCCGATAAGCCAGAGATGTTGCCTGAAGGCTGAACACTATGCAGCGATCAGAGAGTTAAAAGAAATGACACACGTAATCTTCTTGCAGCCGGATAAAGGATCAGGCATCGTAATAATGAACAAGGATGACTACATTTTAAAAAATGGAGTCTATTTTGGTGATAGACATAAGTTCCTGGGAGATACGACACAGGAGAATAACATAGTGGTGGAGAAGCATGTAGCAAGAATACTGCAGATACTCTTGCCACATGCATACATCACTGAGTCGCAGTACAGCCAACTAAAACCGACTGGGACGCAGACACCAAGAATGAGGGGCGCACCCAAACTGCACAAACCAGGTAACCCACTGCGTCCGATTATGTGTATGACCAACTCGCCCTATCATAATGTTGCTCGGTGGCTGGCGAAACTCTTAGATCCAGTGCGTAAACTCCTGACTGCGCACTGCCTGAAAGACTCTTTCGAACTGGCGGAGACACTGGAACAACTCTCACTGGGCTCGGAGCTCATGTACTCTATAGACGTGGATTCACTGTTCACAAACGTGCCCCTTCATGAAACAGTTGACGATTTGTGTCATTTCATTCTGAGTCAAAACCTGCATGTGGGTCTTCCAGTGGAGTATTTGAGAGACCTGATTCTACTCTGCACAGAAAATATACGGTTCGAGTTTGAGGGGACGCCATACAAGCAGATCGACGGGGTCGCCATGGGCAGCCCATTGGGACCAGTTTTAGCGGATATCTTTCTTGGCTTGATTGAAAGACAAGTTGCTGCCAGTATTGGTGAGGCGAAACTGTATAAACGGTATGTGGATGACATCTTGGTATTCACCAGAAGCGAACATTTTGCGCGACTGTTAACCACTTTGGTTTCAATTCACCCCAACCTATCGGTGTCCCACGAGATAGAACAAAATGGCAGCCTGCCATTTTTGGATATTCTCATCAAGAGACGGGATGGAGGTACACTGCAGCGCACCGTTTACCGCAAGGCAACCTGGAGTGGGCAGTACCTTCACTTTTCCAGTTTCGCCCCGGTTGCATACAAACGCGGTCTAGTGAAGACACTTTTCTACAGGGCTAGACGAATTTGTAGTCCGAAACTGCTGGAAGCTGAAGAAAAGTTTCTGTATAGGACCTTAGTATCGAATGCTTATCCCGAAAAGTTCATCCAAGTGCACAGCAAACCCCCCCAAGAAGAAACTGTCAGTGCAAACAGCAGAGAAAAAGGCTGTTTATTTGGTTTTGCCGTTTAAATGGGACTATGTGGCAAATGATATCGGACACAAGCTCAGGTCCGCCATAAATCGCACATACACGACTGCCCAGTTGCGCCTCATGCACACTACCCGTAAACTGGTTCTTCAGGACCGTCAGAGCTACCCTTCGGATAGTTCGGCCTCTCATGTGGTTTATCAATTCACCTGCAGTTGCGGTGATGTTTACATAGGCAAGACTAACTGTCGGTTGGCTCAGAGGGTAGCTGAGCACTTGCCAAAGTGGGTTGAACAAATGATAGCGCAACAGAACGGAACTCCCCATAGAACGTATCGGAGTCCGTCATCATCTATCGCCAAACACCTCTTGACAACTGGTCACTATGTGAACCCCACTAATGCGTTCAAGGTGTTATTACGTAACAGGAACCCGATAAGGTTGGCAATCAGTGAGGCGTTGCTAATTAGCGCTTATCAACCAG
>OX104069.1:84844288-85031741 GCA_944474145.2 Dicrocoelium dendriticum | reverse complement strand
CTGCTTTGTTCTAAAGCGTATGCCGAAATACCTGAGAGTATCCAGCACAACCTTGCTAGCCAACATTTATATATCCCCAGTTGCCCAAGAGCAGAAGGTGACAAATTTCATGAGGACTTCACGGCTGCTGTCATTGTACACATCGACCATTCCCTATGCAAGTATGCCAATGATTTTAATAGGTTTAACTCCACATTCCTCTCAACACTTGGACTACTGGACATCGTGAAATCCCCAGTACGTTAGTAGAAACTCTGGACTTAGTGTTTGTTAACAAGCTGTGGATTTTTTCAGTCTGGACTCGGCTACCACTTAGACGCTCTAACAATTCGAGAGTTAAAATATCGCCAGTCGTCTACAGTAATACGAACCACAAGGAAGTCACGCGCTGCAGTGAAAATAAAATCCACAAAACATAGAACAATTGAAAATAATAGTTGTTTCTACAGCTTTCGGTTTGCTTTTCGATGCAATGTCTCAACAGATTGTGAGCGGACGACAAGTTATTAAAACTTCTGTTTTGATCTCCGCTGTCCGATGGAAACTATTTGCTTTCGTGCTGTGCGGTTCTCCTGACCACTCCTTAAGCAACTGCGTTGACTTAAGGAACGAACCTACAAGGTTGACCATCGTGCCTCAGCAAAGTTTTTCTCTACGCATCAGGGAAGCAACATACCACCCCAGACATGCGCACGTCTAGACAATTCTGAAGAACAATAATTCCTGTGAGATTTGACAGATGATGAAACCATCTAGTCGTGGCGCTCCTCATATTACGAATTCTGACAGGCATAGAAGAATTGACTCGCAACTTCTGCTGCTCCAGCAGTGACTCATTCCCCAACTCGTCTTCTGCACAGATTCAGCAGACTACAGACTCATCGCCAGTTGTTGATTTTACAGCCCTTCACAGGAAGGTTACCCAACTAAACTCAAGCAAACCAAGCGGGCATCGCCGGTTCTCTCTCTTCAATAAGCCGACCACTAGCTGAGCCGTGCACCGTGTGTCGGAACCAAAGCAAGATCGTAGGGTGTTAGCGAGCTACTAGCGTACCACCAATGCTGAAGAAAGCGGCAGGTAAATATCGACCTTTTGCTTTCAGTTCCGTGACTTTAAGGTCTTCGAGAAATGCATTCCTGAAGAATTGCAAACCTAATCCTGTCTGATTGGCAAACATTTATTTTCATACTGAAGTTTGACGTTGACACAAGACGCACTGGTTTGTCTAGTGCATGCAGTGCTATCATCGCTAAACCACATGAACGTAGCCACACGTTTATGTTTTCTTGACTATACCAACACCTTCGTTTGTGTTAACTGTGAAATCTTGTAGGAAGGACTCCTGATTGCTATTATCCAACCATCCATAGCCTTCTTACAATAGGATTCTTCTGCCAAGCGTACTCATACATTCAGATTCACCCGCAGGAGTACCTTGCCTCTCACCATTACTTCTGGTATCCTACAGAAAGCCATTTTTTCACCAATCATATTCTCTACCTACATTGGCTCCTTTCCTGTACCTGAAGAAGATATAATGTTAAAATAGGCCGGGGAAGTCGGCGCGAATCATTTAACATCAGCCTCTTCGACCATGCCAGAATATTGTTTAGATAAAATGCGTAGGATTCATGTGCGTACTGATCAGAATTTATTTCAATCTAACCTAGATATCTTACATCAGTGGTCAACCCAAAATCTGCTACAGTTCAGCTTGAGCAAATTCAAGGGACTCTGCATACGATCCAGATTACCAATTCTTGCAGGGTCGGAATGCACTTAATGCGAACTCCGCAGTCGAATTTGAACTTGACGTGGTGCTTCAGGATGAATTGGGCATCGGAAATTAGTATCCTAGACGTTGTGCTTTTACGAAGTGCGTTGGTACAAATAAAGGCTTCTATTTTCAGGTAAATGCTCAATACGTGTTTTCTCCCCCATATGGAATACGAAGTTAAAACCTGGCAGCCATGTCTGAATCACAACGTCACATCTCTCGACTAACCACAGTTTCGGGCTTATAAATGGATGTTGAAATACAAAATTTGCTACATGATTTAAGGCTGCAACTTTTAGGAATATTCAACGTGCAGCATCGCTGGCTGTGAGATAACTGTGTACTTGATCTGTACAATCCAATTCATGTGCATCACACATTTCCACAACTAAGCAGTAACACTAACCTGAGAGCTTACGCCCTGGAATCGGCAGAATAGCACAACAGTCTGGAGAACCGTAGAGATTTCTTTTCCATTCACATGTGCTAAACATAGAGCGCTGTCCCCAAATCGGTTGTTACTGCATATAGAGTAGCCATATTTTGTATGTCAGTGGGATGATGCACTCGACCACTTACCTTTTCTTACTTAACGCTACTCTCCATCCTACTCCAGGGAAATACTTTAGATGTAATTTGCTTTGGCTTTTGAAGCTATGGAAATTCTTAGGGGTGCAAATCTACTGCGTTAAAGATGATATGCACATTCTCTTGACAGTAAAATGCTGAGGATATTTTTTAATAACGGGTTTCGATGACTCGCCAAACCATCCAAGGTGACTTAAGATACAGTGCTCCTGAAGCCCTATAACTCCGTCTGCATTGTTCATTACGAGATTTTAAATGCTTTAGTTCGAGGTTCGAGCAGTTGAGGGAATATAGCTGCGGCAGTTATGAATGTAAGCACGAGCTGAGTAGCAAGCAATGTGGCTGGAGTCTAAGTTTGGATGTATGCGTAGGTACAATGTTGTACGGAGACAACTTTTTGACACTTCCAGTTGGATGTCGTCCACCGACCAACAAGGTGTTCATCACACTACTTTAGTAAGATGACAAAACCGTTTTCAGCAAACATTTGCGCGACCTATTTCTCTGCACCGCAAATAATTTAGATTTGACGTCGGTCCTAAATACGTCGCAGTAGGAGGTTCTTGATGAGCTAAGGCATGTGATTCGTTAACAATCGTAAATCAAAACATGACACTTAATTTCTTGATGAAATGTGGCTCGAGTGGTTTGAGAAACGAAAAATGTTCTTCAGACAGTTTTCAGTCATTCGTCCGTGAATATCATTTATCGCTGCTTGAAAGCTTGCATAGCTGATATCGAAATGTGCCTCGGTGTATCTGTAGGGATTAAATGGGTGCTCTGCGCTCCGAGAGGAGAAGAGCTGAGGACTTGATCTGAATTTAACAAGCGAGAAATCGATGCTTTGGTTTAAATGTACAAATGGCTCAGGCAATGCCGACAGAGATACATAATCTTCATCCGACTTTCCTGGATTCCGTGACATGGTTAACTGGCGTATGGGCAGAAATGCCGGATTGACCGTACGCTTTCTCCATCTGGGTCCAAGCGCATGTAATTACTAGAAAATACATCACACACATATGACCATCCAATAGGACACGCTTTGTAAAATCGTTCGCAATTCATTACCTGACAAGCAGTGTGAAATTGTAAATGTAGAGATCCAGAGAAATAAGGGGGCGGGTTTTGTAAGCACTAGTATCTTTGAGTGCTCTTCTCCAGAATGTGTGCTCGGAAAGCCTCAAGTGACACCAAGAATGAAAAGGGAAGACAGTCCAGCGTCAGGTTTTCGAAACTGTGACCAGTTCGTTTGGCACAGACGATCACACTTCTAATTTTGGCATGAATAAGGAAGTATATATACCATCCTGAAGTTCTGTTTAACACCGCGATGGTCTTTTGTTGACTAAGAGAAACAGTTAGCTTTGAGAAAGCAATGGACGTGAAAGGTGCAAAGATTCTGTGGACTACACAAATAATGCAGACTGCTTAATCGAAGACAATGACTGTTGGAACAAGATACTAAGGAGTAACGTTATAAATGAAGGCTTGCCAAGAGAATGCACACGGAACCTTCTCACGTAATGCGCTCAGCCACAGGACAGTAGGGGGCATGTGCAAATTCAACCTGGGACTAAGTATACTTGTCGCGACGTGGGACTGACGCGTCATCATGTATGAGGTTCTTTTGTATGCATTTCGATTACGGAAATCAACGACTGAGTATTACCTCTGTTTCGATGTATACGGTATCATGTACGGGTGCCAATGACTATACTCTGTACACAATAAGAAGTTGCTTTAACCATGTCTTTTTATACAATTCAGGATGATAATGTCTGAACGCTGTATTTCACTCTGGCACAATCGAGATTGATAGGCCATGTTCATTCAAACTGTCGAAAAGCGTAAGCGCTGGGTGTTTGTTCTGACTTTTGTCAGGCCACATAATGTATATGTTTCGTATGAGTGTCTCCTTGTGATGACTGGAAACATGCCTACGCGAGCCATGACACACAAAGCATGCGAGCAAGAGATGCTACAACTACTTCCAGTAGCGTTGTGCCACGGCACCAGCGGTGACGCAATACGAAATCAGCTTATACTGTGGCGCAAATGAAGACGTTGTTCTGAAGCACACCACCGTACATAAAGAAGCATTAAACGCAGTATGTAATAGAGTTACGGCAAGTAAGGTATGGTTATCTAAACCTCCATACAGACAGAAATATGCAATCAGGAACAACACAGAAGCACAATGAGCGCTGGATGGCAATTTCATGAAAATAATTGGTGTACATTCTCGTATGTTAAGATAAATATTTGCAATTGATTAACAGAAACACATAAAAGCATTCTTGTATGTGATACGCTTGCAACAAAATGCATTAGGGATTAGCGTTCACATAGAGGAAGACTGGCATGCTTCAACGAGCGGCGTAATATGACATCTCATTAGTTTAAACCCACTCAGTACATCAGTTTCAAGACAAGTACACAGTGATGCCACAAGAAAGATTACTATGGGAACAACTGAGTGGATGGGAAAAGTGAATGTTCATTACTTACCTGATCCTTTTTGTAAGCCGCGTCATTATAATCGTTAGCAGTCTGAGCAGGTTTGCGGCGTAAAACAGTGGAATATTGTCAGTGGATAGCTCAGATATAGTTCATATAAAAACATTCCGAGCAGTAGACTAGAGCAGAATGATGTAAAATGGAGCCCATTTTTAATATCATGCGCGAAATTGTACATCCCTGCAGATTATTTGCGCAAAGCGGTCTGGCATTATATGTTCAAAATGCTTCACAGACATCAGCTGTGAATGGCTTAATTAGGACAGCTATAACCGTTCGAATTTGTTTCATCACGGTTGGCGCATTTAACCTTTTCGACAGATTTCATAGACCTGGGAGAGCATTTGATGTCTTTCATCACCTAGAAATGTAATAGTTGACACGGAACTCTGGTCCACAATTTGTGGTCGGAAGAAATCAATCGCAACTGGATACAACTGCAATAGCGGTAGGACCGTCCTATATTAGTAAGATTCGTTGCAGAGCTAATTCAATTCCTTAAATTGAACCTAAATAAGTAATTGCGGTCAAGCAGCATCCTTGTTTTAGTTTGCATGTATCCTGTCTGTTATTTTGCGTTGTTTAACCGACAAGTCGGTCGTGCTTAGGTACAGTTCCTTTAACGCCCGGGTCAATTCAGAAGTCAAACTGGGACAGAGCCAATGTAGATAATTATATCAATCAAATAAATAATCAGCGATTATATTCGCTAGTAGCAATCGGCCAGTATGACATACCGAATCGAAACACCAGTTACTTAAAAGGATTTGGTCAAGCAGCCAGTTGAGATTGTCGGGCTCAGAAACCTTTTCAAATAATTCGATTTATAAATTATTCAACCAGCCCGCTGGATGCGGAGGTGTGACATAATTGAATGCAACATTACGTTACGACAATTCGCAGAGTAGCGGAAAGAAAGTGGATGGAACTATAAGGTGGCTACAACCGAAGAGCAAATGTGGGTCGACAGAATGAAATCGATTAGTTAACTTTGAGTTAGTCTGCTCACACAGTTTCATTGTGTACAATCCAAAGTGTTCAAATGTTTCCTAGCGAAAGGCAAGAGATCGAGACAACTCCTCAGAATCTGTGTGGCGTGTTTGAGCATCGCATTGGTTTACTGTACGCTTCTCCCATTCTAGAGTTGCAACCAGTTAGCAGAAGATGTTAAAGAGCAAGTGAGCGTTAAGTTTATGGTTCTGGAAGCGAGTATGCACCATGATAACGATGTAGACTCAAGAAAGGCAAAAATGGAAATTTTGTTTTTCCCAAACCACGATCGATAAGGGCCCCATTGGTGTTATCTCCTTTAATTTTGTAAAAAGGGAAGGCGAAAACAGGTCGGACATTGATGGTTCAGCGGTACTCGGGACTAGGAAAATCAGGCGCCATCCGAAATATGTGATCGACCAAATTCCGCCGGTCGTGACAACTTGTATCATTGACAAGGAAAGATAACCCGAACACGAGTCTTCTGCAACGCCAACTCAGTGGGCTTTGGTCAAATTGGAATCTTCGGGACTTCAGTCACATACATAGAAATCGCTGAAAAACCACTCGGGATGCTACATTTAGTGTTTCCTCTGTGGAAAACCCCGATGACGCGAACAGAGAGATAGACAGTAGACCACCATCACTTATCGTAAAGCCGGGACCAATGACCAGCCGACCTTTTAGATCTGCAATAAGGGAAACCAACATTAAAGTCCTGACCGTTGTGTGCACACATGTCTCCAAATCTATCGCCATCACATTGCGGGTTTACTTCTCTGTCTAATAAAACTAGTGGAGCGCACTTTGCACTCAAATGAATGCAAAAGTCAAACCCACAAACATAGTAGGAGGTACTCGCCATCCGAACTCTGCACAATATCGCGAACCCAGATTTATTAGAGCAACACTAGCATCTCCCACTGATGTACAAAATATTTCACATTTTGCAAGGACCCTACAACACCTATTTAGTAGGTTACGCGGCTAACGTGACCCGTGAATCACGCGACACTCTAAACTAAACCTCACATGAAGGACACAGCAAGCTAAATTGTCTAATCATAAGATACATTTCTAGTGCGCAATAGCTACTTCCAAAGGGACCGGTAATCACAATATAGAGCAACGGCGGTCCATCCATTTCTCGGGCAACTTTGTAAAGCATTCACCCAGAAGACTACAACTCTTACCAAATTATAGAGAATGAAGCTAAAGATTCATAAAACATGTGGTTTCGTCAACACGAAAAGCCAAGGAGTGTTGGAATTTTGCCAGAATCATCAAAAACATACTAACTAAACTCGCGTTGAAAGCTGCAGAAGTGTTCCAAAGACCATACATAAGTGCAACTAAAACAACAAGTCTGCCGGCGATTACATAGGAGCTTCAAATTACCGTTCGGTCACGCCTTTCGATAGTGTGATCAGAGTGGCGGTTATATATACCTTGGACAACTCAAGCAGCGGACCATGTACCAACATCTCATCAGAAAACAAATAAGGGCCGAGCACACGTTTGTCCGTCTTCACCTTAACCTGGCTTCTGCAGCAAGGAGGAACTAAATTACATTTACTCCAATGCTTGAAAACTTTTTAATGAGCTGGCCGAATCGAAATATCGCCAGCTTTAAAAACAATGCGACATTATCAGCGTCAAGGAGATACGGCTGCACACTGGAATGACGGAAACTGGAATCTCGCTGCCACGCATTTCTCTGGTTCCGCAAAGACAGGCTTACGATAGGAGGAGTAGTAATTCTGCATCACCGAAGCGGTCTAGAGCGCGAACCCTTGCCGGATTCAGTCTAACAGTTCGCCCATACTCTTTGGTGCCGCATGCAATCACATGGTAGAAACACATGCATTAAAACTTAGGTGTGCTGTTCCCAAACCCTACATTCGAAATGAAATACCACCTTACTTAAGCTATAAGATCTAGTTCAAAGCGAAAACGAACACACATCTTTTTCATGGAATTTTTGATTTGATGCAGTTAGATAACAGATCAATTTTAAAGCACTTTTAAAGTTAGAATCACGAAGTTTTGCCCACTAGTCTCAGAACAGGTGACAAACCATCTTTGTTGAATTTTGTGTTTACAAACGAAGAACAAATGCTTGCTGTGTTGGTTGTAGACTGTCTTTCGCGTCGTTATGACAAAGCGGTCATCAGTTTTGGCTTCATCTGCTTTGCGGAATATTGTCGCAAGAATCCAATGATGCTGCGCTCAAATGCATGCTGTGATCGCTCGTCAGTTCCACAACCTAGTCTTTCCCAGCAGCAACCCACCCGGAGATCGCTTGGCTCGAGTTAGACAGCGAATTTAAGCAACTTTAAACGGATTCCTCAGAACCAATTTTCTGCAATGAACTTAAACCCGTTTCATTCGTACGAGGCAAAACTAGAAGATGAACGACTGTAATTAAAGCAGCTTTAGGGAGAATAGCTAGAGAATAGACAGATAGATAGATAGATAGATAGATAGAGAGTAGAATAGATAGAATAGAATAGATAGAGAATAGATACTAGATAACAATAGATAATATATAATCGCCATGGCCTGTAGACTAAGGCAACTAGGTAGCACTAACTATCTAATATCCTCAAGCGATAAGGTAGGACATAGCTGGATTTTAGCAAAACATGGCGAAAACTTCAAAAGCTAAACAAAAACTGTTGTTCTGGGATCTCAGTGGCCTTCTCAACGCGCGGCATGTAATTCCTCCAATCCAGACGTCTGATGGTATAAATAGAACAGCTATCGAAGTAGGAATTTGTCGCCGCATTTCAAAAGGTTTACACTTCAGGCGGTCTTCCAGGAAAAACCTTCATTTTGTAACGTGCCAAAGCTGTATTTCAGAAGCTGGTTTCTCGTGCAACCACGAGTTCTCGTAATCGACACAATTTGCCAAAAAACACTGGAAGATGCACCAATTCAGTGCTTAGAACATAACTTGTTGCTTGTCTTTAGGAAAATGGAGCCTTAGATCCTATTCTCAATTGAGGATGCAAGATTAAGCCCTTAAAATACCGCCGAGTATCTCTTATCCCTTTAGCGAACGTGCGTGCAAATCGTTCACTTATGCACCCGTGGTCTTTTTCACTGGGGCTCAGCGGCTTTTTGCCGCACAACTTTGGATCTATACTCAAGCGCCGTTCTTTTAAAAGCGCCACCATGTGATACTATTTTCTCGAGTACACTCCCGTACATACTACATTTACCCTGAATTCTAAATTCCGGGCATTGTTTCGCCGATATCCAAGCGCCAAAACTTGCCTAACTCCAACTATCTGAGCCATTGTTTGGTTTCACTCGATAGACCATTTCAACGGCTTTCGGATGAACTGTCACTCGGTCAAATCATCACTGTCACATCGTTCAAAACATTGCTTGGTGCAGCTACAGATCTCAAAGCAAATTCACCCGGCGTTATTCATAGGATTAAACACGAAAATTCTTAATCACACCTTCGTGTATTCTGCCCCACGTTCAAGCTGACACATTCGACTGGCACGCCAGAGAGGACAGTCTACAAGCGCATAGCTGCGACGTGAACACTGACCTTACCGACAACGTGAATAACAGAACGACTTTTTACCCTAGAGGGTGAGTCATTCAAAGGGTTCGTAACATTTGCTCAACAAGCGTGATGCCCAGTGTGCCACAGACTAATGACCGATGTGGATCATGTTCCAAACTTGTTAAGGGGGGTATTTTGTGCCGTAACTGTTGCAAGTTCTTCCATGCGAGATGCCTCCGAGTTAAACCTAGTCAGGCCAAGTTATTAAACAAACCAGACTCTCTATGGTTCTGTGCGGAATGCACATCGATCCCACTGATAAAAAGCGTGCTCCTATTATCTCAGAAGTATGATCAGCTACTAGCCAAGTTTGAGGAAATGGTGACCACCAAAATCACTACGGTTGGGGTAAGCATAGCGGACTGTGCAACCCAATCCTCCCCCTTGGTTGCTGCTCCTAACCCACGAAGAACTGTTATTAACACCGTAAGCAACACGACACCTGAGTCCAGAACATCAACAGCTATCGCAATACCACACGTAGCTCACATTTGACTAAAGCGGTTCCCAGTTGGATCGAAGTAACTGCACGTATGGTTACTTCCAAACTCCCGACGGAGTGCGTAGAAAAAGAGCAAGCCGGTAAGAGCGAAAGTTGGGTTACGGTTGCCTCCAAGAAGAGCCGTCATTTAAAATTAACATCACCTCCAACTGGATCGGAAACTGAGAAGCGTAGCGGAGTTTTCCTAGTTCAAGCATCACCGTTTTCCTGCGGTACATCTCCGAGTACTTCAATCACTAACCGCGACATGTGGAATGGGGTAAAGAAACAACTACCTGTACTGGGCGTACTGCGCTCCAATATCCCAGAATCAAAGTCGACATTGATAAAAGGCAAGCAGTTGGATGACCTCAACCAGTGGGACATTATTAGTAACCTAATCGGAGTTGTACTGAAACCTGTACACGTAGTGCGTATTACACGACACCCCAACTCTAAACATTTCGGAGAGCCAAGACTTCTGCGTGTTGTGCTGAACTCCATCACTGAAGTAGAATCAGTACTATCGTCGACAGCTAGTCTCAGAAATTAACACTGCTCCATCCGTAATTTTCCAGACATCCCATGGGACGAGCGTTATCGAATTAACCGCACATTAGAGGACTACCGGAAGGAAACCTCAATCAGAACCACACTTCTTCACGGGGTTCCTAAAACTGAAGCATGTGATGAGCATGAAATAACAAACCATAATAAAGAATATTGGTGTTATCTTCGTGAAACACTCTGCTTGGATGATGTGTTAGCGAAATCCGTGTCACGACTGCGTACCTCACTGAACTACAAAGAAAGTGGTCCGAGAGTATTGAAGGTGGTCCTTCAGTCAAAACATATGGTAGCACGGATGTTAAAATGCTGGTAAATGTTCCGTTGCAAGTTACCATCTGAGGTTCGGCTGAAGACAATCAGCTATATGCATCCTAGATATGATACGTCACTCAGAGAACCAAACGCGATGGGATCTATGAAAGTACAATGCACCAGTAGTGTGCCGAACGAGCCCGTACAACCTGGAGAATATGATATTGACCAGACACATTACACCGTATCTCAAAGATTAGACACTGGACTAACTACACGGACGATGAATACAACGTTAAACCCTTCACCAAGTACACATCAAAGAAACGATTAGTCGTCGGTTACTCACTGGTCGGCGGAACTTCACATATGAGTTGTAGAACCTCAGAAACATTGCTCAAACCTGAGAAACCTTCATGTATGTACACTAACGCCCAAGGGCTCCTCAGTAAAATTACCGAACTTCGACTACGTCAGGTTGCGAATGCTTGGGACCTAATTTCTACTACCCAAACTTGGTTACACCAAGATGTGACTGGTGCTGAGGTTGAAATCGTCGGAATATCACTCCTCCGGAGCGACCGCCCCAGCAGAAGAGGTGGGGTCCTACTTTACTACCGCAGCGATATACAATGTATAGTAGTTGATGACCTGAAAACACACGTTACCGACTCACTCTGGTGCCGTCTCCGACTAAGACACAATGACGCATGTCTGGTAGCTGTCCTTTACCGCCCCCCAACGTCCACTCCGGAAATGGATTCCCGCTTGATCCGTGGCCAGAACAGAGTAACGCGCACTAGGTACAGCCGCATTCTTATTCTCGGGGACTACAATCTACACAATCTGGAGGTTTTGGCATCACCCAGTGAGCATTTCAAAGCAGACCTGCATGAACTGATCGCTAATATTCTTTTGTACAATAATGTCACCACGCCCACTAGATTCAGGAGAGCAAACAAACCGTCCATATTGAACCTTATGCTCACGAATGAAGAGCTCATTGTTGACAAGTTATTGACAGATAGTCCTTTAGGTATCAGTGATTATGTAGTAATAACTTTGACTGTGTTACGCAGAGTATTCATCTGAAGACTCGGAACTAACTCAAACAATCACATGCTATCACGTATTGAAAGAACTCGCCGACGCAGCTGCTTGGGAACTCTCAAACAACAGTCCTCTTGACAAAGTTTGGACAGAGTTCGTTAATAGACTCAGCGACATCGTCAACAGAGCATCAGAGACCAAGCCCCTTCGTCCTGCGAAAATGCCTTCAATTCTAAGGAGCAGGACTCGAAAATGCCTGGCGATAAGGGATGCAGCATGGCGTGCCTACAAGATTAACCCCGACTCAGAGACTTGGGGCAATTTCCTGACCCATCGCAACCATTGCACTGCACTTGTCCGTGAGGACAAAGTAACTTATCAACAGTGCCTAGCCAAAAAGTTCACGGCGAACAACAAACTACTTTATAGGCATGTCTATAAGCTTCGCGAAGTGAAGCATGGAATCCCTCCACTTTTCACGACAGGCGGTAGAGTACTAAGTGCTGACGAAGCAGCTAATGTCCTGCGGCTATAATACGCCCCCGTTTTCGAAAACGCAGCCTCTACCTGTCCCATAATATCATGCACATTACCGACTCTACAATTCACACACTTAATTTTCAACCCATCAATTGTGCTGAGGAAAATACGCTCACTGCGTGAGCATAGTCCTCCGGGAGCAGACAATATCTGCATGAAGGCACTGAAGGCTGTGGCCAACCAGCTAGTTGAACCACTGTCACAGTTCTTTCAAAGGTGCTTTGATGAACAACAAGTCCCAACTATGTGGAAGTGTGGCATTATAACCGCTATTTATAAAGGCAGTAGCCATTCCGATCCTGCAAACTATCGTCCAGTGACTCTCCTCCCTGTGCTCGCGAAGGTGATGGAAGCAGTCGTCGCTGAGGCTTTAATGGACTACCAGGAAAATTGCAACATCTTGGTACCGGAACAGTATGGCTTCCGGCAACACCGATCATGCACCACCAACCTACTTACTACACGAGGTAGTTGGACGGAAGTGGCAGATAATGGGGTCGGAGTTGACGTCATCCATCTGGACTTCTCCAAAGCTTTCGACCGCCTGGATCACCGCATCCTACTTCAACGGCTACAGAGCAACGGAATCGGAGATCCTGTACTTAGTTGGATGGGCAGGTTCCTTCATCAACCGAAGCATCAAGTACGTGTTAGGGGGTCACTATCT
This sequence comes from Dicrocoelium dendriticum, assembly GCA_944474145.2. Classification (NCBI taxonomy): domain Eukaryota; kingdom Metazoa; phylum Platyhelminthes; class Trematoda; order Plagiorchiida; family Dicrocoeliidae; genus Dicrocoelium; species Dicrocoelium dendriticum. Next base: position 85,018,722 of record OX104069.1, on the reverse strand, counting down.
AATCCAATTAAGGTGGAATGTTGAGTCCCAAAATGCTCATTGCTGGGACCGGGCTTATTCCTGGTGTTTATCAACGACCTGACAAGAGTTATCCCTTCAAATTCCCTGCTTTTCGCTAATGACGTCAAGCTATGGCGGGCCATTAGTAACAATAAAGATCATCATCTATTCCATGATCTAGCTTGCATTTTTAAATGGTCAAAGAGGAACCTGCTTCTAATGAACATAGCTAAGTGCAAGGTGATACATCTGCGTCACCAGCCGGTGAGCGCTTACAAGCTTGGAGACCACATCTTGGAGAAGGTCTCTCAGGAGCGTGACCTGGGTGTATTGGTACAGGAAGATCTCGGGTGTTCGAAACAAGAAAAGAAAGCGACGAGAACCGGCAATCGACACTTCGGGCTTCCTCGCAGAGCCTTCTTTTGGTTTGAACCCTCAATCTTACCCCAAATGCTTAACGCCTACGTGCGGTCGCACGTGGAATATGTTATTTAAGTGTGGAAGCCATGGCAGAAACAGGATATCGTTGCTCTCGAGAATCCTCAACGAAGGGCAACTAAGAACGTCAGCGGTCTCTTTCATACGCCCTATATGCTTAGACGGAAATCTCTCAGGAGGTACAGCAGTCGCAATCAGCTTTTGCGGGGGATCTCATAATGGTTTACTAGATTCTGAAGAACCCAAATCACATTTGCCTTTCACTGCTGGAACTGAACCACACCACTAACCCAAGAGGTCCTTTTCTGAAACTGACAACACAGTATAGCCGGTTTGAATGCCGGAAAAAATTTCTTTTCCTATTGATGTGCCAACTTGGAACGACCTCCCTACTTATGTTGTCGTTGCTCCCAATATGGCAAAGTATAAAAAACGAGTTGATGATGCGTTGTCTCAGTTATATTTCATTTTATGTATTGATAGCCAGAGGCTACAAAACGCAATCAAACGGTGTCTTGCCAAACTCCCAACCATTGGATTTATGCATTTATACGTTTAATACGCAAACAACTCCGCTATTCTACATAAGTATATGGTGAGTCTACCAAAACGCTTTTCACTTTGTCATGAAAGTTAAGTTTTGCAATAAATTCGGTCCCGCGGGACCAAGAAAACAAGGCTTTTTTACCCGAAATAAACCATTGTTCCATCTTTCCGCTGTACTGTCCAAGTTAATGAAATTCATTACTGTCGATTCCTTGGAGTTTTGTCTAGAAATAACAACCTTTTCGCACCCGATCAACACGGCTTTCGTCGATTGCGATAGTGCAAAACGAATTCATTAATTGTATGTAGTAGCTGGACCAGGTCAGCTTATGCTGCAGAGGCAATCGAGATGATCAACTTGTGTTTGTTGAAAGCAATCTATCATTTGGATCCTGTTGTTATCTTTTCCATACTCCAGTATTACCAGAACGAGGACCCTATCTTGTGTTAGATTGCCGACATTCTCCCGCAACGAAAATTAGTGGTCAGATAACGGAGTTCCCTATCTGACTCCATGGCACTTAGGTTTGATGCTGGACGGTTTAGTACTAGGGCCAAGATTGATTGTAGTGTTTAATGGCTACCTGACATAGACAATCGATACAAAGTGTCCATAGTTTGCTGAGGACATCAAGAGATGGCATAGGATTCTTGTGTATGCCGGTCACAATTTATTTCAATCTAACCTAGATATGATATATCAGTGGTCAACCCAAAATCTGCTACAGTTCAGCTTGAGCTCATTCAAGGTACAATGCATACGATCCAGAGTACCTATTCCTGCATGGTCGGAAAGCATGTAATGCGCAATCATCGGTCGAATTTGAACTTGACGTGGTGGTTCAGGTTAAGTTGGGCATCGGAAACTAGTAAACAAGACGTTGAGCTTTTACGAAGTGCGTTGGTACAAATATTGGCTCCTGTTTTCGGACGGATGCACATTACGTCTGTTTGACAACAATTCCTATACGCTGTTCCAATTCACATGGCCCTTCACATGATGGACGTTGATGCTGAACTGCTACTTCACCTTCCCTCTCTGCACACTGCCGCAGACAATAGTTATTCATCGATGAATTTGCAGGAAGTCGGTACGAGTAACTACGCGACGCTCCTAGTGCACTTTATTTTGTTTACGTTTTGTAGGCCTCAATTTTTATTGCGATATTAAAGCAGTCACTTTTAGGGTCAGATATTTTTGAATACGATAATATGCATATAAACACGCAATTGCCCCTGTAGTTATATCGTTCATTGATTATGTTTATATGTATACGTCTTGCAGTATATACTAAAACTAATACTTTACGTATGTAAAATAAGATCAGCAGTTTGCTTATAAAGATATATGGGGGAATATGTTAATACAAATTTGCGGACACCATATTACCTTTCCTTGAGGCGAAGGGGCTGCTTGCTTGATTACAATGACGTCGCGGATATTTACATTGTATATAATGAAACTAGCAGGAATGCTATTTAAAGATTACTTATAAAAGCACGCGGAAGCTTTTGTTGAATGACGAATCCTTTTTTCGAATTATGGATACCTCGATTTCACTCGACAGGTTTCAATGGGTGTGCATTCCCGTTGCTTTGCGTCCAATCGATACATCAGATACAAAGATGGTCTTCACATTTTGCGTCAACTAATAACCCCCTATATAATGTGCAACATAAAAGCATGTTAGGGGAAAACACGAGTACATGGGAAAAGCGGATGTTGATGACTTACCGGCAAATCCATGTAAATATCCTCATCATCATCTTTGTCCTTAACCTGTGCAGCAGCGGAATATTTGTAAGATATTTCCTCAGAAACAGCATAAATATAGTGAATACGCAAACAGCAGATATGAGCAGAAATATGCTACAATATTGCATAAACTAACCTTAACATGTCAACCATGAATTTCGATATCTTTATGAATTTGTCTCCCTAAAACAACCTGGCTTCTTAATGTTCCAAATGCAAACTAGACATCGGCTGAGAACGCATTGTTTGAGATGGCTAAAACCGGCCACACGCGTTACGACACGAATGGCGTAGGTTAAAGTCCAGTAGGATAACTTGAACTGTGATACAATCTCACAAATAAAACGTAAGATGTGACACTGGAAGTAGGATCCTAAATTTACCGTCGCATCGGAAACACACATCAGGAGATACAACTGACATAATTATTGGATATCAAGTAACATATATTAACTGGCTTTAGTGTAACGCTCCAAATCAACAATGTTGGCTTGGGCGCATCCTTGTTTCATTTCGCAGCTACCCTGGTTGTTATTTTTGTACGGTTTAACGGACGCATAGATAGCATATTGTTACAACTAGTCAAACGCAAAAGTCATTTCAGAATTCAAACTAGGAATGAGTTGTGGTGCCGACTAATATCCAGATCACAAAATGCTCATCAATTCGGTTCACAAATGATAATCGGCCAGAATGCGATAACAAATGGGGGCGTCATTCCGTGGAAACACAACCGGCCAAGCATGTAAATGGAACAGTTGTGTTCAGCCACGCGTAAACTGAATCGATCGTCTGCCTGATCAATCAGTCCGCTGAAAGCATGGTGTGCGGAGGGCAGCACTGCGCACAATACACCAGGCAATGTGAGACTCCAAACGCTACATTTCGAGCTGCGAGAATTTGAACGAATGCAAATCCACAGAAATTGAGAATCTAAACATACACTACGTATCAACGAGTGAAACTGGTCAAACGTTAAATGCATAAGGGCCGCCTTGAGTTACACGCTAACTGCGACTAATCCACACTGTTGTGCAAGCTGCGATCCATTCTCGATGTAACAGTTTAGTTGAGTGAGCAAAACTGTTCAGTCACCTGATAATTATACTTTAAATTCTGGTGTTCCCGCAGCCAAGTATAGGTAACTAACGAACGCGCAGTAGATTAACACATGTCATTTGTGAGGATGGAAAATGAGGCTGCGACTAGTTAGTTCGTGCTTACCAATTACATACTGGATTAATTTGTGGTGTAGTCATATAGGTTATTCTGATTGTTACGGAAGAAAACACAAATCATTATATAGGAGGATCACAAGCGATTCATCTATTAGGTCAATTCTGAATCAAAGGTTGATCATTAACAGTGCATTTTAATGGCATAAGGTAGCCTTAGGTTAACCAACTGCCTCAGTATGATCTGAGGCATACTCTCCATCAACTGCATGGCATGTCTTAGTTGTGTTCTGCGAGATAAACCAACTAATCCCATGGTCCAAATTTGCTTATCTGCTAAGCCGTCTAGTGGAGCTGACATACATGCACGATAAGATGCGCAATAAGTCGTTCCGTTGCCAGCATTGATATATGCGGTACACCTGAACTGGCAAGAAGCTACCACGATTATTGAATACAGGCATTATCATATATTAGGCGGTGAAATGTTTCTCCCCAGTCTGTGGTTATCCAAATACTTTTTGGAACTTGCTCGCAACTGTAGCGGGGTTGCTGGTCAGTGTATCTACAGTATAATTACATTCTTTTTAGTGCGTGCCGCTCAACCACAAGTGTGTTGCATGCAGGATGTTCAAATCAACAATGTCGCCAATAAGCCGATAGCGTCTTTGCGATCAATTTGCCTTCGAGATCTGCTATCAGCTCACGCCTGCAGGAGATTTGAATTAACGTATATTCTAACGTGCTTTTCTTTGCACACTTAGTTACTGGTGACCGAGCTGCTCATGTTTAGTGACTGAGAATGGTGCATCAGCAAAGTGCCACTGGGCTGCCAGCGACAATGATTATCGCGAGAACGCTGGCACTAAAGATGCAAACTCATCAACTTTACACTCATATTCGGAATGGCAAATTTGACTAGAAATAATGACTAGCCTCTCACTGTCTTAAGTACCAAGACCACATCATTTTTAACACGGACTATTGTACCGATATTGATTTGATAGCTGTTTATGTAATTTGTGATATAGACGACGAAGCATGAGTAGCAAATTCGAAGCAATGTGCACATGTGGACGCATGCAGCGAACCTACAGGGAAAGCAATTTTGAACCAGTGTCTCAAATGCAACAACACACAAAAGCCACCAAAATGAAGGACGTGTGAGTATTTAGACTTGTGTAGCAGTTGATGAGGCACAATATTTGGCAAAGGTTTGTTGCTAGCACGTTAACTCATGCAAGAGCATCTCCCCGCGGCCGCAGATCAAGTTCGTAAGGTAAATATTTTTGAACGCTTACAATACCACGCACCGTACGAACTGCCACGTGAAATAAGACGGGCTGCGTTGCACAAAGTCACACGCGCACACATGGTATGACAAGATGCGCAACAGTTTGAGTAGACAATGGTTGATGGTGAATTTAGCATTATCAGTCCCTCAGCATTCGCAAGGAAACTGAATATATATACTGGTTACCAAATGCAGAACAACGAGATGAAAAAACTCACATTCATGAATGAAGACCTTGTGGTTGTCGCAGCTGAACTACTTGACTTGTCCAGTTATCAGCCTCAGTACAGATGTGGTGTGAAGTGCCTTAATTTTTATGTTTGATGCACTAAACCGCAGCTTGTACGCGGAACAAATTTCCTGCATTGTCAGCTGAGTGGTTCTAGTTAACCTTTTCCTAGCGAATAGTACTTTACCAGTGCTTCAAGAAGTAGTGGTTTTTCGCTTGTGGCTTGATATAATCTAAAGCTATATTGGTCTATTAAACAACATAGCGATAGGGTGAGTGTGACTAGCCACTAAATATATCCACTGCCACTTGCCTACTTCATGGACGTCAATTATCCATACCGGAGAATGCACATAATCTATTTTACACAGGCTGACCGGATAATGCGTAATCGCAGATACAGAGTTAAACAAACCTATTCAAACGTGTTAGGCGACAGCAAATTCAGAATTTGCCTGTCACCTTGGCCTCCGTAGTACAACCTCAGGACGCCTGCGCATAGGGAAAAGATTAGTGGCTTCGCAGCACCACCCACAGTTCCATTCACACAATTCATTTCTAGTGTAAACCAAAATGAATAAAATCGGGTGGCATGTGGATGGGAGCCATCTCATCAGTGGAGCCTACAGACTTTTAACAAGCAGAGCAGAAGGATTCATGACTAGATGGGAAAAAATGCGCGCCAGACCTACACAAGCCAGCGCCTTAACCATAGCCCGTTCCACAATGGCTGTAAGGAACCAGTGATTCTAACAAGGTCACAAAGACCGTACACCCCTTCTCATCCAAAAACTGCCATCTGTCTCCTAGATACTCTATAATCGAAGAATAGAGTAATAAACTGGCAGGCAACTTGCAACATTCATGTGTATTACAGCCAGACCGGGGATGTCAAGCAGCCGCCAATCACTTGGAATGACATCATATGAAATTATTAGAATAAAGCTTGCGGGTTTGTTGACATAACTGTTTGTTGAATTGGCATTCGAAATTATCGGGTAAACAACAAATCCACGCCAAATTCCAGATGTCAAAGCAAGAGATCAAAAATGAATTAAATGGAAAAAAAGTGTGAAGTTAATAACTTTTCATTTAAAAGACGTGTGCAAGTAAATGTGAGATTATTCATGTAGGCGTCACAGTGAGGCAACAAAATAAGCCTTAAAACCATATAGCAAACCGATCATAAGAAAAATGCCACACAAAAGCCAAGCACGAGTTTACTGCTTCGTATGGAAGCTCATGCAGTGTACTTAGCAACACTGCGTTGGTTCTGCTTACATTCTCAGCAAGACCGGTCATCGATTCGATGCTGGACCCGAGCAATCTTGCTTGTGACTTACTAGACCTGCCTAACGCAGGCACTCTCGACCGCATGTGCTACAGCATCATGCACTCTACGTCGATGGAGCAAACTCCATCGACACGTGTCTCTTCCGCAACTGCCACTTCTTCACATGCACGTGGGCTTTCTACTGCACATCAGAAACTGCTTTAGTGGTGAATCGCACTATGCACGTCGAGCAACCACTTTCGATTCCTAACACCTGAAGTTAATATTAGAAGGTGATAGGCTCAGTTGTCCCAGCAGCAGGATGCAATCCACTGCATACATTTCACATCGGAGCAACACCTCCGAATCTGCACCTACCGATGCGCAGAATTCCTTGAAGACACTGTAGATGAAACCGCACGAGATATCGCACATATCACCATTATATTCTCCACGTTTCTTTGCCATTTAGTAGAACGAACAGCGCCACGGATGTGCTTATCATCAGCTTCGTGCCAACTGCAAGCTGGTGATTGATCCACACTCGGTGCTCTAGCTTTGCGAATGCCGCCGCTGCCTAAGATACGCAGATACGCAGCTCACTGTTTATCCACTGATGATTCAAAGCAATGCTCCCAAGGTAGAAAAGCGGAAGGTAATGTATAATTCATCATTACCAATGCTGCCTTGCGACACTATTGCAGACTGCACCACCAGTGAAGGCTAAGAGCTACAGACAGACTTGTTTGTATTGCTGGTGAGCCGGAACTTGGCCGCCGTCGAAGCCAGAGCACAATTTATGTGCTGCAACTCATCCGCGTTCTATGTAAACAACGTACAGTTGTCCACGAACATCAACATATAGATAGTTATCTCACGGATTATGGTTCTGGCCCTGAAACAACGGATGTTCAGCAACCCACCATCAATACGGTGCCACATAATTAATGTAATCACAAGCCATAACAAAAGCGCACGATGCGATGCATGAAGATAAATATCAAGCAGGGTAGAAGTTAAGAAACGGACTTGCTTCACACCAGAGACAACTACAAAGTCATATAATGTTTGTCCACTCAGCTACATCTTCCCCGCCTACCACTATGCAGACATGGTTGGCGACATCCGGTTTCGGATTTGCCTGTCAATGTGGTCAACCACAAAACGCTTGCGCCTACAGAGGGACCATGAGAGGCTTGCACTGCACTGGCCTCAGCTCCATCCACACACCCCATATCCAGTGTAAAAACCCGAAGGAATAAGACCGGGAGGCATGTGGATGTGAGCCACGTTTCATCCACGGAGCCGGCCCACACTGCTTCACAGGCAAACACAAGCACGTTGTAGTTGGGAATCAAGCGCACAGAAGGCGGTGGCTGGACCGTAGTCCGCTCCACACTGAGTGCATGGAACCACTCTTCAAGCACGACCACAAGGACCGTGTACCCCGTCCCCTTCAGCAACGACCAACTGTCTCCTTGAGCCAGTATGGACGAGGTGGTGGGTAATATACAGGTAGGCACTTTGTCAACACTCACATTAAGCGCGGCCACACCGGGGATGTCAAACAACAACCAATCACTTGATACGACAAGAAAAATGTGTCGAATAATGTATACAGGTGCAGTGACATAACTCCACTAAATGTACATATGAAATAAAGTAGTTACGAAAAATTCCTCCAAAGTTTCAAGACGTGAGCAAATATACTTTAACGCAAAGGCAAAAATGTTATCAAAGTTAAATACAATTGACTTGAGCGACTTGGGCAACTTAATAGAAGATAGTCCATGTAAGCAATAAAGAGACAATATAGCAAACTATGCAGACATGCAATTAAACTTACAAACACACTGGGACAATTGCATTTACCCAACACCAAGCACGATGGCTCCGGTTTACGGTATCAATTGCTATGGTGAAATAAAAAGCAGAGAGTGCAGTGACTGATGTCGCTCTTTGTACTTATCCCGCAACTGAGGATTCGCAAATATCATAATTATGTTGCTGCAACCCGAACGGTATGCACATTGCTCTTCAGCCTCGTTCGTTTCCACAACTCGACTGACTAGGCAGATGAGCAAGATTCAGGCAACCATCTTGCCCAGAAAAGTCAGCAAGCGGAGACCATGAGAATTCATGTTACAGTGATTACTTCCTTTGCTATTGTGCAGTAGAAACACAGGCTTATTTTTCAACTCAGGAGAAATTTCCTTTTCAATCCACAAGTGTTGCACAAAATGGTGCGACGCATTCACTAACACACTTCGCCATGATTCAGTACTTCAGGCGGACATCCGTTGGCCTCGGCAGACTTGTCGTTTCACAGCTGATCAAGTGCCCTCTGCATCATATCCACTGTCATTGTGCCCGCCAGACTCAACTTCCCCGTGTTGCTTCAGACTGTTCAAAGTAGACAAGTTAATTTCTGAACAGTTGTTCCATGGGGCATCAAATTGCCTTTGCCGTATTTGCATTATGCCTGCCGTCTGTGTGCAGACAGCGCCTGAACTACGGCCAAACAGCTTCCCAAAGGCTCCAAAGTCGGTCCATACAACACCTTCAAAGAGCCAAAGATTTGCTTGTGTTGGTGGAGTTGGGCGCAGCATTTTTGTGGGTTTTCCTTCTCAGAACACCATGCACTTTAATTCGACACATTACTCGAGTCAGTCGCTGTCGAAGTTAGCGAAAAAGACACTTCTTCCCCAAGTCACTGGGTTCTGTCACATATTCTGCAAATGCTGCATTCTGCTCACATACCAACGCGCCAACCGCCCCATTGTTCTCATCAAACTAACCGGGCCACTTACAGTTGGCGCCCCCGATGGTAGCTGCTGTCAGTTGGTCTATAGTGTGGTGCCACAGGTCACCCACTTTGGCTGTACGTTCCACATCACACAGGCGCGCAGCCATCGCCTTCTCCAGTTTGACACACATTTACGTAGTACAGAGGGTGAGAATGTCAAATTTACGCCGGTTCACGGCATGAGCGCGATACATAGATTTACGAAAATATATGTACCGTTTGATCTGTACCCATTTATGATAAGTACCACAGCTTCACGCAGTACATGTGTCATGCGCACTTCACGTAAATCATGTTGAGGTACCATGATATAGTCAAGAAGGTGAGCGTGACCACTCCGTAGGTGCGTCCAACTTGCTAAATCTCTCTTACTCATTACAACCCGATAGTTCGTGATCTTCAGGCCTTGAGTGGCACACAGTGAGAGCAGCCTCTCACTGTTCGTATTCGCTGAACCAATGCCATGTGGACCGATGACATCTGTACATACCGACGCATCACGCCCAACGCGCAAGTTGAAATCATCCAGTAGAAATAGTCGGTCTCTATTCGGCACAGACTGTATAACGGAAGGAAACGGAGTGTAGAACTGAGCTCACTTGTCATCAAGATAAATCATGGCAGGACCGCAAGTACTTATACAAGTAGCAAACTTACTTCTTGGGAGTTGTAAGCGAAGTCATCAGTCGCGCGCTGATGCCTGTGGGCTCACCCACCAGCTGGTAATTTAAGCGATCGGATAGTACAAATCTGACTTCATGTTCACGTAATGCTGAAGCGGCGTTTCCCACCAATTAGAACTTATAACCAGCACCAGCTTCACTCAAGTTAACTTGCTCAGCGCGCAAGATATCCATGAGTACCTCAATATCGAGTTTGTTGCGCGTCATTTCCATGGCAACTAGTGCACGGCGTCGCTCGGGGCGCTCACTCGTGTTCCTGTCGAACACTCCACACATTCGAGCCCTGATGTTAAGCACAGTGCGCACAGGCATGCGATTGCTTTGTCGGGCAATGATATGAGCGGTGAAGACTTGGATGGAAGGAAGTAGTGAGTTAAGTCAAAGGGGGAGGCGGGGTGGGTATATGCAGGGAAGAAGAAACAAGGATGGCGCAAGCGGTAACATTTCCTCGTTTATCCTTCCCGCTGTCTGCGGCAGGAAAAGCGGCTTACTTCCTAAGGCTAATGCGGGACGCCCGATAGATGTATTATTATTGGCGCACTTCATGGTTGGTGGTTGAACATGTATATTGGTAGGGCGTCCACATCTTACAGAAGAACGACTCGGATACTCAACCAAAGCTCTAGGTAAGGTATACACCCGAGAGGCAGAATGGCATGCGTCAGGAGACAGTGAATCGGCTCAAGCTGAATGGTGTGTTTTGGCTCATTGGTAAACAAAAGGGCATAACCTAACTCCCACCCAGCAGTCCATTTTAGAACGCCTCCGGGATATGGGCTCACGGCACAACATTAACAGCAGCGGTTCAACAATTTGTTAGGATCGAGACCCCAAAGACTCAGCTCACCATGGGTTAAAATCAACCCGGTTACAAGAACACACAGTCCCGTATATACAAGCAGAAACACCAGTTTGTAACTGGTTAACTTGTAACATGTTTGGACAATTACAGATCTTTCGGGTATGTTTCTCCGTTATCATGCGCGTACAAACGTGCCATGCATTATCGAGAATAAGAATTTTATTGGTTTCCTTCCTAAAGGTTGACATTACGCATGAGGACCAATAGATTTTGCCGGAGGTTTAAATTATGATTTGTGGTTGTCGGTTAGCGCTTGTTACCGAATCTGCTAACTATGTTATTTTGGATGTAACTTGTGAATTTACACTTTGTTTACGTATATTGTTAGCTTCTTACGTCTAGCGAAACTATTTTGTTTTGTTTAACTAAAGGAGGTTTATCTATACTTAAAGTAGACTGGGGTTAAGTAATTCTACTGCTGTGTCAGAAAACGAGCAACAGAGGAAACACCATTTTAGCTCGTGGGTGGTTGGGTTTCTTTAGCTCAGGCAGTTGCGTGGAATATTATTTCATGTCGCAAATCAAAGCAGAAATCTCAAGTATGCGAGACAAATCACAACACAATACTTAAAAAGATTTTCGTTCATCACCTTGCACGCTATGTGCTTAAATTATCTGAGCAACGTGACTTCTTGTATTTTTTTGATGCACCCTATACATAATTTTAACACGAGCTTCACTCTTTACTACGATGTAGAATGTATGCACACTTGTCGAATTAATTCTTATCAACAAAAGTATTTTGGAACGAACAAGTATCTGACATTGAAGATTCACCTGGATATACTTGTGTATACGATCATTGTTCCCGTTGTTCCTTGAGAATAAATGTACGATAGTGGATAATCTGTGCTATTTACCTAATTTTATTTTTGATACAAATAAAATAAAGACACGACAGATGGACGCCATATATTTGCCACCATAATTGTAGACTACCAAAATGAAACTCGCCAGCCCTGAGTTTTATTATGGCAAGAAAACCTCGCGAATTTTATTTTTCACGTGCGAACATGAATTCGGCTGAAGATAAATTGCTGCAGGCAGCCACGTCCGTCCACATGTGTTTCAGCGTAAATAGTGATATTAAAATTCCCCAGAATTTTCTAAATTTCCGGCAACATTGGCTATTTTATCCCATATAAATGCTAACAGCCGACATCGAAAATACGGTACTCAAGTCACATTCGAAAGGTCAACACCCGTCAGTGAAGGCAAATGTTATAGTTGCTAGACATCACAGGTAAATTAATTTTAAACTTAGTTGCACAGCTAATCAAATTCAACGAATGGCTTCAAATTGGCCTCTGTGACCCAGGGGCTCCTTCCTTTCAATTCGCAGAGATCTTGGGGGTTATTTTTGCATGGTCTAAACGGTGATGCATTGGTACAGCTCTTAGAACGCACCGTTCAATTCAGCACTCAAACTGGTAATGAGCCAGTGTGGATAATAAGATCCAGACCAAAAATATCCGCCCCAATAATGTACCCAAATTGCAATGAACTAACATGCGATACCGAATCGAAGTTTCAATCAAATGAAACACAATCGGTCAAGCAGCCAAGAGAATAGTTTGCATTCAAACGCGAATTGTAACTAAGCGATGGTTTAACTGAACAATCTCCGCTGTATGCCTAGTTGTGTCAGAATGCGGCACGGCATTATGCACCATGTGCAAAGCCACGAGAGGCACTAAACGCTCTAGTTTATGCTGTGGGAATTTAAGTGAATTCATGTCCATAGTAAATGAGAATTTAAACATGTGCTGGGTACCAACGAATAAAGCTATGGTCAACCGTGACGTACATAATGCTTGTCGAGTTGCTTCAACTAGGATGTTTGGCAGAAAACTGCAAATAAGCGAATGCTGAGTACCTTGAAACGCTTGAATTGATGAAACCTACGTTACACCTTGAATTTTACTGGACTTCCTCTCACAGATGCACGTTACACAATCCCCAGCTGCACAATTTTCTCGATATTATTGTACTGAGCGTTCATCGAAGCCGCTTCCATATCATGTGTCCTCTGAAAAATCTCCGAACGGCCATTTCGTCATATTTGTTTTCCGCAGTGATCCGCATCTACATTTAGTTCAGATAGATTGTAAGCTTCTTACATCTGGATAATTATGCTCATTTTGTCTAACTAACGGTGATGGTTCATCTCCACTGAGGATGCACCACGGTGATGTACTTCAACTACAGTGCCAGAGAAGGAGGAGCAGAAGATGCAGCAGTTGAGAACGACAGTGGCTATATGCACTTCACTTAGCCACTTATATTGGATTTCATTTTACTTCTTGCGAAATACTTAAAATCTAAGGAAAACGAGATATTTTATTACACATTACGTAATCGACTTTCGTCCATGTCGACCACACTAAATATGTTTCAATTATCGGAGCATAATGAATCCCGATTGTTTTAAAGCAACTGGGTACATCAGTTTCCAATCTAGTCTACGCACATTGTTCTACCAAATAGCACATGTCAAGTAATGTCTCATAAAGCATTGCTAAGGAAAGTAATTGGGTACGGTGAAAATCTGAATTTTATAACTTACCCACATATCCATGTTGACACCAGCATCATCATTGCCTTTTTTGTGAAAGGTCTTGAATAGTAGAGGTAGTAAAACGTCTGTGAGTGTATCGTTTTAACATTTACTATATTAAGTTTCCAGCTAGTAAACTTTAGCAGTATTAGGATAATTTATCATACGTTTTTACTGTGAATTATCAGACATGATAATTCAAATCTATGCGAAATTCGTTCTCTCAAGACAAGGTGACCTCTTTACGTGGTCCGTGCAAAAATCAGCTGCGAATGCATTGATTGAGACAGCTCAAGTCATCTGACTTTAGGATGGAACAGGTACGTTTTATTTTTGACACTATTTGACGTGTGTTGTGAGACATAAAATGCAACATTCAACGTAGAATGCCTAGTCTTCAAATCATGGTAACATCGTCAGGAGACGCAAAGGAGAATGCTAAATCCTGTACGTGATAGCAATAAGAAATTTACATTCGTACAACTCCATTGCAATGTAATCAAAATGTAACAAAATGTTTCAGAAATCTCGGATACTGTTATCCTTGTACATACTTTATGTAGCATTCTACAATGTCTGAATTGAAGTTTAACTGCTTTTACAACGGCAAGATTTTAGTGCTGGTTGCAATCGTTCTCTGAATCGAATGGTGATGATAGGTAAATCCAACAAAGTTTTGAACAGCTGTCCACGTTTAGCCTGCACGAATTGTTTTGGCGGACTTTTCCAAACATTTACGACTCAATAAACGAAGCACAGGGGTGGGGTAAGCATTTACGTTCGTCACCACAATCTTGTACCAGTGTCCGTGTGTGTTGTGTACCGTTTCCAAGTAAAGGAGTGGCCTCAGCATTAGAGAAGTCACCGAGATGTAATATGGGAAACGTCATGTTGAGATCGACTTGCGCCCAACGATTGGACAAAATGTAGAGTACAAGTTTCTGGCACAAATTTTCGTACAATAATTCTCATAAACCTAGAATGTGACTGCTAGCAACGTGTTAGACTCGTTCGAGCTTCTGTGTTTCGCCTTGGGAGATTGCTCAGTATGCAGATGAGCCGTACTACTGTATTGGTCTTATGATGTAAGAGAAGAGGCAACTGGGGAACTCTTCAGATCGCCCAAAGCATGCGCAGTCCGTTACAGTAAAGCCTGTTCGTGTAGTGTATGCTTATCATCAGTACACGTTAGCTGAGGATGAGAAATACACCACAGCTAATGTGCCCCAATACAAAATAATAAGAGTCTAAAACATTATACTACAAATTACATTGCAAAAAGTATGTTAAATACCATTTTATGCGTTTTGTCTGGGATCGGGATTGATGAGGGAACCTAAAGGGAGGAAAATAGACAAAGAAACTCAAAACACAAACACACATGGGACCTGCTCTTCGCCATATAAGCAAGTGGGTCCAACCAAATGTGTTCACCGTCCTTAGGACCCCAGCCAAGTAGTCGGGATGCACCAACCGACGCCAGTTTCGAAGTGAGGGTTTTCATTCCTCTTGACCAAGTCATCGTTTGGCCTCCCTTCCTCTTCAAACCACCCCCGGCACGCAAACAATGCACGTCGCGGGAGTCGGTGTGCTAGCGTGCGCAACACGTGGCCTAACCATCGCAGCCTGGTGCAGCATATAATGGTGCTGAGCGGTTCGTTCGCACTTCCTGCACCAAATACACGACGTCAAACACCTCATAGCTCACGCGCTGCTGCCACCAGGCATGATCTAAGCTGTGAAGTCAACGAAGATCGGATGTGACCAACCTGTTTATTTCTGTCGGCCTGGTTGTCCAGGTTTCACAAGCATTTAGGAGAGTTGAGCGGAGGGCTGCGTTATAAACTGCCCTTCAGGGCGAGAGTAATGTCGTGTCAGCGCCACCACGTGGCGGAGATTGGCAAAAGCACGGCTCCTTACCTCAAATTCGATCTCACGGGCGCTAATATAATTGCCCAGGCAGTTGAATTCCTGAACGATTTCTGGCTGATCGCCACAAAGCGTCAGCGCAGGGGTGGCTTTTGCCAAGCTTGGAGAAGTGCTTTGTATTCTGATGGATTAAAGCATAGTCCCAAATTTTTGACAGCCAGTGCTTTTCGGTCCAGTGCTGTTTGGCATGTTTGGGATATGTCACAGATTAGGGCAATATCGTCTGCATACCTCAAGTCAAGAAGTCGCTCACCAGGAGGCAGCTCCACACCTTCTAATTCGTGTCTATTCTGATTCAAAGGTTCTGATTCTGATTCAAAGATTACTAACAGTGTATTTGTATGGCATTAGTTTGCCTTATGTTAACCAGCTACTTCAGTGTGATCTCAGGCATCCTCTCCATCAACTGCATGACAAGTCTTAGTTGTGTTCTAAGAGATACTCCACCTTATCCCATGGTCCAAATTTGGTTATCTGCTAAGCCGTCTCGTAAAGCTGACATGCATGCACGACAAGATGCGCAATAAGTCGTTCCGTTGCCAGCACTGTTATATGTTGTACACCTGAACTGGCAAAACGGCACGACGATTAATGGATGCCATCATTGCCATATACTAGGCGGTATAATCTTTCTCCCCAGTCTGTGATTACCGAAATACTTTTCGGAACTTGCTCGTAACCGCAGCGGTGTTGCTCTCCCATGTACCTACAGTATAATTGCATTCTTTCGGGTGCGTGCAGCGCAACCAGTAGTGTGTTGCGAGCAGGAGGCCCAAATCAATGATAACGTCATCAAGACGATAGCATCTCAGCTATGTGTAGAGGACAAATTTTGAGATCAAATGCTTCGCAATCTGCATTCAGATCAACTCAGCAGGCTAGTTAAATTGGAGTATATTCTAACGTATTTTCCCCGCGCAAGTGTATCTCTGGTAGCCAAGTTGATCATGTTAAATAAATAAATAAATAGTTTATTCTCGAATTTGTCGAGACACACTAAGTTGGGTAACTGAGATACATGCTGAGGAATACAGCATCCGCAATGTGTAACTAGGCGGTCGGTGAAGATAAGGATCACGAAAGGTTGGCGTTAGTGCGGAACTGATATAATCTCGAGTTGATGCAATCTCAACAACGTTAGGCTCATATTCTGCGGGGCACATCTGACTATAAATAATGACTAGCCTCTCACTGTCTTAGACTTCAAGATCACAGCATAGTTAGCACGGATTCTAGAATGGACGGACAGCTGAAGTGAAATACTCTCTTTCTAGCGCTTTATGTAATTTGCGGTATAAACGGCGAAGCATAAGTAGCAAATTCGAAGCAATGTGCACAGGTGGACGCAAACAGCAGACCTACAGGGAAAGTAAATTTGTAACAGTTGCTCAAATGTAATAACACACAAAAGCAACCATATGGAGAGGTATGTGAGTATTTAAACTTGTGTAGCTGTTGATGAGGCACAATATTTGACAAATATTTGTCGGTAGCAGGTTAACTCATGCCAGCTCATCTAGCCGAGGCTGTAGATAAACCTCGTGCGGAAAGAATACATGACCGCTGAAGTAAGCACGCACTGTACGAACGGCCACGTGATCAATGATTGGCTGTGTTACGCAAAGCCGCACGCGCTCAAATGTAGGAACGAGATGCGCATCAGCTTAAGAATGCACTGCTTGTATGTTTTCAGTGTAACCAATTTTATTAAATGGTTACCAAAAGTCGGAACAAGGAGATGAAGAAACTCCAGTTTGTGAAGAAAGACTTTGTGGTTTTTCTAACTGAACCACTTGACTGACTCAGTCATAGTCCACGGAAACTGGCTTTGAGTGACATGAAAATGTTTGAGTGTTTAACTTTTGAAGGACCACAGCATACGCTGGCTTGCCGGACATCCTTTCCGTAGTGCCACCTGAGTGGATCATGCCCGTACAAGCCTGCCTCGAATTATTGCGAATAAACAATTTATTTATTTCGTTTATACACTTTCCCTATGCGCACGAGTGCCAATAGGTTTTGTCGGAGCTATCACTTGAAGCATTATTATAAAACAATACTGCCCGAAGAAAACGATGGTACTCAATTGCGTAGGCTTGCATCATGATTTGGGATGGTCGCTTGGTGCACGTTTCCAACTCTGTTTTCTTTGTACATTTGGATATAACTTGTGTAAATACATGTATTTGAGACATATTTTCATCTACTAATGTCAGTAGAAATGATCGCGTTTGCTAGGTAACGGAGCTTTATCTCCACTCGGGTACACTATGACTACGTAATTCTACTGCAGTTTGGAAATCATGGCGCAGATGAAGGAGCGGTTTAGAGTGACCTTTGTTACTCTCATTTCACCTCGCCATTTATGCTGTATTTTGTTGCATGGCACATCACAACAAAAATCTTTAGTATGTGAGACCTATTAAGCGATTTTCATCCATGTCAAGGATACTCGATATGTTTAAATTATGGTGGAAATATTCAGGTTGGTTAGTTAAAATCCACACGGCACGTAAGATTCAAAGCTTGTATTCGCATTTTACACGTTCAAATAGCACGTATAATGTGAAACGATAAGGCCTTGGGAGTAAACTAGGTATGGTGCAATTTAAAATATATCATTCTTTACCACGGCTTCCCGATATGGATCATCTTCATACTGGTCCGCATTCTATGAAGACACAAAGCGTAAAACATTGGGGTTATTATCAGTGGATTGTCTAGGTATGTTGCTATATAGAAGCATTCAAAGCAGTAGTTTTGAGCAGAAATTGTACTAATTCCTTACCAAGTATAAAGCATTATATGTGATATAATTGGCGGTGGATTTAAATCGGCCGTTGCATTTGTCGTCTAACATCATATTCAGTGCAACCTGCTGTAGGTGTATCAATTTAACAAAAAATAAGCTGCCGGAGAGCCTATTAAAACAACGTATCCTTTCATTGTGCTGTATCAACTCCAAAACATTTTGAAAATAAAAGCAGTTTTACACATTATCCGTGTTTTATCATACGTTGGCGGAGCAGATTACGCAAACATAACGATATATTAAGAAACCTTGTAATGGAAATTTGAGTTTGAAGGGACGCAAATTCAGAGTATATCGTCTAGCGTTATGTGAATGTTGCTTCATGGATTCATGAAAATATCATTCTGCGTTTTCTACACGAGGGAGAAATCTAAAACTTTTGTAAGAGTCGTCTTATTAAACTTCATGTTAGTACAAAAAGCTGCACCTTATGCCAAAAAAATTAAGACACAAACTATAGTTTTTCCGTAACAAGTGCAACCAAGATCTCGGCTGAGAATGAATTAATTGCGAAAGTCAAGATGCCAGTTTGTGTTCCATGATGCGTGGTGTATTTTCAAAGTCGGCCGATGACGTGAAATGTACGACTTCCTTAATTGTGTTTTAAACCATATAAAACTTAAGTTTTGTATTGAAAAGCTTGGTACTCCAGTCTCCGTCTCAAGAACAAACTCTAGCGTAAAGGTGATAAGGGAAAGACCCATAGGTAAAGCATTCATAAGTTTTAATGCAGAGCTAATCCAATTCATCTGATGGCTCTACATCTGCACTAGTGATCTGGGTGCATTCTCGCATCAGATTGCAGATATTCTAGGTGTTACTTTTGCGTCAGATAACCGACCATTTCATTGTGCATCCGTACAGCAACGTTAACGCCCGGGTCAATTCGGTGTTCAAACTGGGAATGAGATACAGTGGTTACTAGTATCCCGACCACAACTTGCGCGGCAACTCTGATCTCAAATTGCAATATGCTAGCAAACGATGTCGAATAGAAGCGTCAGCCCACTGAAATTCAAACAGTCAAGCAGCTAACTTAACGAATTGTGTTAAAATGCGATTGATAGCTACGCCATCAATTATTTAACCGATCAATCCGCTATTTGTGTAGGCATGTCATAATGGGGAGATTCATTGAGCACGAGAAAGTATGAGTGGTTGTCAACACTCCAGTTCGTTGTGAGAATATGGGTGAATGTGAATTTAAACATGTGCTGAATGCCAAAAGATAAGGCTGGATAAAACGCCTTGGGCTTGATGTTGTT
The DNA here is from genome assembly GCA_944474145.2 of Dicrocoelium dendriticum. Taxonomy (NCBI): domain Eukaryota; kingdom Metazoa; phylum Platyhelminthes; class Trematoda; order Plagiorchiida; family Dicrocoeliidae; genus Dicrocoelium; species Dicrocoelium dendriticum. The sequence continues at coordinate 84,999,097 of OX104069.1, read as the reverse complement.
GAGTTGCTTCAACTGTAATATTAGACTAAGAGGTCCAAATTAAGGAAGGATAGGAACCGTAACATACTGGAATTTGTGAAACCAACGTTACACAAGGATTTGCGCCGCATGTCTTGTCAGCGATTTATTATATACAACCACCAGCTGCACAATTTTCCCAATGTTATCTTATCGAATATACATCGCAGCTGCCTCCATTTCAGCTGGCCTACCGCACATCCGGAAAAGTACCAGATGATCTTGTCGTCCTCTTTTTACACCTCCGTGCTCCTCATGTCCTGACTCCAAAATGAACCCAGAATATGACACCACGAATACAGCGGCATACACCACTAAACAGCAGTTTATGCTACCAGTCAATGAGTGACGGAATGTGATTGTCTTGTGTTACAAACTAGCCGGCAAGTTAAGGACTATGTTCTATGGTACCTCTTAACTGTAAGTAAAATATTCAGTTCTCTTATATCTGTGATAATTTTTCCGGTGCTAAAGTTGACAAATAAGTACGTCTTGAATGTGCGTGGTATTTAATTATTGTCATTTCCGAGAACGGAAAATAAAGACATTATTACCAAGTTCGTGTTCACTATCTGCTCAATCGTATTACTTCCTCTGTTTCCCTTTGTTAACATTTGTCGATTACCCGGTGGGTTTTCTTTAGTTTTACCCTAAATGCAATGGATTTGTAAATATGCAGTTGGATGTTCGTTCACTCTACCAAATTCGATCCTCCGAACAACCAAATCTCCCGTCGCATTCTCTACATGTTCAGTATAGTGTATATTATTTCTTGCTGTATTCTAATTTGGCCCTGTAACCGATTTTCAGGCTAAATACCAAAACGGTCGTGGACTGAATTATGATATTTTGAGCTCCGTGTTTCGTTTCCTTTTTTCCATTGAAAGTGCATAGGCATCATTAAACCGTTACCTACCGGTAATACAAAAGCGGACACGGTTGTTTGCAATTAATCGGGTTAGACTTCAGTTTTCAGGACAGATACGTATTGCGTAAGGGCAGCAACTGTATATTATGACAATGTGGACAGGGACTTGGTGGCCCTTGGTGGCTGCAATTTGAGCAGTTGGAATACACCAAACGGGAGATTGATTACAATCGAAAACCTCAAGTATTTTCAAGTGTTCCCTAGGCAGTAATCCACAGGAATATGCGATAATGTTCAACGCACTGTAGACTGTTTGTTGCTTTTATCATGAGTATTAGATGTCGTTATTTGTCTGAAACCATGGTCACAAGATGTCATTTTCGAAGCGTATAACTTCGCTCCTACTCACACGCGAGTTGGTTCCGATATCATTTTTTTATGTGCACAAACACGAAAAATTGAGAAAGCACGCTGAGCTCCACATTTGCCCAAACATCGTTGTCACTTGTACGCTGAAAAATTCACAATGGGATAACCGCTTGCTGTTCACATAGTAAATGCACTAATGTCCAAAATTGTCAAGCTCATCCAAATAACCACTTTTCCGTTACTCTTGTCCCACCATGTCATTCATAGCCATTCGAGTAAACACATAATTTTGGGCATTTATACTGATGAACTATATTGCAGAGTGGATGGGCGGGACATTAATCACCCTTGTTTATTCGGGACAGAGACTCCTCAAATTGTGCCATACATGTACTTTATACCAGACCTAAGTTTCATGGGTCGACAGAAGGTTTATAAGGTCATGTGCTCGTTGTTTTCTTTTGAATTGCTACGTAGCATTTGGTCGCTTATCAATGGATTTACGATTGTTTGTATCGAGTTACCGATTGTCGCTTCTTTACAGTATTCTTTAATAATAAGTTCAGTGTATCCCATATTTATTCGGATTTGTAAACCCCATCAATAATCACATATATAACGTTGCGTAGTTGAACACGCAGATCTACGTGGAAGAACACTATCTATGACCAAAGAGCACATCATGCATGGTAGGAAATGGGCTTTGATGCAAAAGACCGCACACCCACATGAAGGGACAGGAAGAGAACTAGTTTGAGTTTGGCAATGTTCGATATCACTGCGTTCATGATAAAGCTTCACTTTTAGTAGCTGATGAATAAACACACTACAACGCGACAACAGGATATCATTTTGTGGTGCAAACATAGGCACGTGCTTAAGTGAACTAACATGACTGGTTCAGCCTCCTGTCAGAGAAATACGCTATGGAATGTATGAAAAAGTCTCGGACGTTAACATTTTGTATTGCTACGCCGTATCGTAAATCGGGTTAATGGGAGTAAAATAATTGGGCTCAATTTGGAGGTTTCTATGGAGTTGCTCACTAAAAGCACTGTCCCTGTCCATGAATGAAAGCAAGTGCATAGAATCGCATCACGATTTGACATGGTCGGGTTGTGCATGTTACCGACTATTTTTATCTCCGTACATTTGATTGTTGTTGGTAGATCTACACATAGTACGAATATACTGTAGGTTTTATATTTCTGTACAACCGCCCGCATTTGGCATAAGTAACCGAGGATTTCCGTCTCTACTGCATCTCCAAAAAGCAAGACTCAGAGGAAGCTGCATATTTTATCAAGGGTGAATAGTTTCACTAGTAGTGAATTCCGTAACACATCGTTCACAGATGTATAGCAGATTGCAAGTGTTCGCCTCTTATCCACACTGGATGTTTGGCTGCGAAAATATTGCTAGCGGATTAGCATCATCATTGAAAACGTGACGGAAAGTTCTCAACTATGGCATTCCCTCTGAACCTGTGGGAGCTTTAACTTATTTTGCTATTTTTAGCTTATTTCTCTTCGCACAGTGAAGATACTAGCCACAATCATGTGACTCTCTAACCACATCATTCAAAAGCCATTCAAAAGCTATACAATCAATTGACAACTTACTTTGAACTCTAGCTTATACCATCTAGCCAACTACCACCTGTGTTTTCCCTGTGCAATCTTTCTGCCCTACTGTCGCAGTGTATTTTCGGGAGACTCCCAAAATATATCATCGGGATACCAACATGATTTTCTTTCCGACATCCAGTAAGGACGACGGGACACGGCTATTTTCCGACTCCGCACCTAGTCAGCGCTCCTACAAATCTTCTCCAGGTTTTTGCGCTAATGATGATGCTGAGTCTGGTAATCAAACATTTTCAACGGAATCGTCCAGCCCGGAAAACAAACAAAAAACCCCGTCTACATCTCGTGCTACAAGTACTCACGATAATGTTTAAAGCAGATTACAATGGCGACTCTAATACCTAGGTACCAACAAAGGGAGGGTAGACGGTGAAATTTGAATCAACTACTCCGAAACTGCTAATATATCACGCAGTGCATTGAAGAAACACGCATTGGTAAGAGAATGAGTTATCGATTCAGCTAATCACACCGGATTGCCACTAGCAACTCACTCATCTACCGAGTTAATAATTCAGAAAATTGCGTCACATCCAGGAATTGTAAAACAGCAACCGTTTACTGGGCAGTTCAGATTCAGACTATTGTTTTGACGCAAAGTGTGATGTTCGTACTTCTAACAAAGAAGACGATCTCGGTGATTTAGCTTGATGATTTTCAGTTGCAGCCATTTAAACAAGCAAGGAGTTTTATAACAAAACTTGACGGAATACTCACCGCAGGTCCCACAGGATTGTCTCTGGCGTTGACCTTGATAAATATAATGTTAAGAAAATTTCCTTTTCAACTACTTCGTAATTTTGGTGCTTAACTCACTAGTCATTCGGGTGAATAATTTTTCGCCGATTTTATGAGAAATAGATGGAACGTCTCAAAAAAGTGAACATACACTTGTTGTTGTCTGTTACAGTACATGTAATTCGACACGCAACCGCATGCACTCACTCAGGTAAAACATTGCACCGTGTGGATGGTATGTGCCAAAACATGCCCGTTTGTATGGAAGTAGTGCGAATTACCGGAAGACCTTAATTCAGATTAAGGGCGCACATACAAGGTTAATAACATGGTATGATAAACAGCTGGCTATCGTGCACAGATAAGGGGGCAACCGCGAGAAAACTTTCTTCCGGATTTCTCCGCCCCGGGTCATAATCTGCCATTACTACGCAGGTAACTCACCAAAAAGCACGTAAACCAAGCAGTCCGACCAGGAGACTTCGGGTGCTTATCACTCTCCAAACTTCATGGGGTGCACAAACGGGCACAAGGCGAACGAAGAAGCTGCGGTAGATCGTTGATATGAATTAGGAATGATTGAGCCTCAGCAGCGTGCCGTTGGGTACATCACTAGTAGAGCAATACCAGTCAGTCAGATTGCCGTCGACCTATATTTTCCACCCTCACCAAACGACTATCACTGGATTCACGGAAGCAGTGAACCAGCAACACCGCGCACTCCTAGCTTATAGAGAAGGACGTCCTGGTTTACCTTGTCGAAAGCTTTACTGAAATCGGACCGAGGGGCCTGAGAGCCTGTGTAAAATGTCCTTCATGAATAAGAACGGCACCCGACCCCCTTAGTTTCGGCATGACCATCACGCGAAAGCAGCACCTACCAAAAGTTAGGGCGATCACCGGCTTGTTTAGTAACGCGCAACATTTTCTCAGTAAGCTAACCGAAAGTCGCATTCATCTGTTCTCCTCGCATTGGGGCATAGTCAAATTTATTGAATCATGGCAGTACCCAAAAATCACCGAGGTTGACATTGCCCTTTTCGTCATGTTTTTCTTACGAAACGACGGATAAAGTAGGGAGAATGAGTGATTCTGTATTACAAACCTGACCTGCATGTGGATACAATCGACGATCCAGTTACGCAGACGATACATGGTGATGTGTGTTTAGCAGAAATCATTTACCATCCTCAAACCTTCATCGTGGAAGTCCATCACCGCCCAGCATCTTCGAGGAACCTGGTCCTGGCGCGGCCACACAGTCACGTCCGTTTGGTGGGTGAATGCAAGATGCACGCAATCCAAGTACACACACCACACCGCCAAGGATTTAAGGCTGATTTGTAAAAGACGATCGTCAATGTGCCCCTGTACGCCAATATCACCGCCCTTATGCTACTCAGAACGGGTAACAAACCAACCGTTTTGGACGTTCCACTCATCAACGAGTAACTAACGGTTGATAGCGTAACCACAGATACACAACTTTACCAAAACGATTGCGCGATATTGCTCTGCTACGCTGAATACATCAGTGAATATAATGTTTGAACACAATTCGTCACCCAGTACGACATTCTGTTGAACTTCTTTTAGAAACTGACTGCTGCTTACTAGCCGAACAGCCGTCCGATATCGCCTGAATGGTGTTTGCCACCAAATTCACCGGGCTAGTGGGGAATGCGTCGGAAAAATTGCTCGCCTGAAGCAACCGAAGTCCTACTTGAGGGACTTAAGTGCATGGCCTTAAGGGATTCAGCTTGTCACGCTAATAATGCTTGTACGTGTAAGCAAGCCTGGGATGCCCACGTAAGTCAAGGAAATCACTGCGTCAACTCGTCCCGTGAAGATGGAATTTGGCACCAACATACTACGAAAAAATCAGCGCAATCCTAAAATGTTATACATGCACGTCAACAGGCTCCGCAGAGTGAATAGCGGGATCATAGTTCTAGGATAATCAAATGATCAGATGAGATTCGTACATGAAGCGGCCAATGCGTTTTGCCCACACCTCGTACGCACGTTTCAGAAGGAAGGATAATCTCATCCGCTTTTAATCCAGCTCCTGGTGCCCCAGAGTTAAACTACGTACCATTCAGGACAGTAAATGCGATGAAAATGCCATTGTCTTTGTGCGTGCATAGCTCTCGCGGAGCGAATGTCAGCAGACCGAATGCATAAAAACGGCAGACTTGAACAGCCCTGAACCATTATCCGGGTTATTTCATCGATGTCTTGATGAAAAGCAGGTTCTAACAATTAGAAATATAAAAAAAACATTCCCATTTACGATAGTCGGAATATTGCGGAACATTCGAACTACTGTCCGAGCACCGTCCTCCGGGTGTTGTCTAATTAACAGGTGTTATCGCAAAGGCGCCAATGGAATGCCCTCAGAAATGCAAGCTTTTAGGTTCACGGCACCCCGGCCCGGTGATCTTGAGCCGGATTGGATGACGAAATTCCTCATTCAACGTCAGCCGTATATGAGACTCGGCAGCTCTATTTCCAATCCTTCTTTAATACAGTGAGGTGTGCTCCCAAATATCGTTACTAGTACCACTTATATTCCTAGAATTCATTGACGATCATTCTAGTATACTTACCTAACTTGGCTGCCAAACGAGACCGTTAGGTCTGGGTTCCTTACCTAACTTTCCAGGGCATGTTTACAATACGTTTCCTTGCTGTACTATGTGATACCAGCGCTCTAGGTGTGTTCTGGCAAGTTGGCAGGTGTTGGCCGAACAGCGGTTCAAATGAACTGCTTCTTAAACGACTCCATCGAATATTCTTGCCAGTGAACCCGAGAGATGTATCCTGATGTCTTGCTGAATTTCTCCTCTAACATAGACATAACCTCGATGGAGCCCTCTAAATATCAATAGTCGGTTTAATTTCGCTGCTTTTTAATACTTAATTAAATTACTGTAGCTAGTTCCTACGACAGGATGAGCCCGCTTCATGAAATTTGATGGTTACAAGTGTCCAAGCACGACGGCGAGCGGCCAGCTCAACGTAGATACTGGTCCAACGAAGCCTCCAGTGACGTGCACCATGCACAACCTGGAGTCTCATATGTTCGACATCCGATTTAACTGCAGCGAGCCAAGTTTTCACTTGTCCATCACGGCGGCGACACCAATCCTTGTAAAACGAGGACGAAGCCACGGCCGTTGTGAAGTTAGCGTTTGGTCTGCGGAGACCGTGACCTAACTACTGAAGTCTGCAGCGTTGGATTGGCGCTGTGAGCTTCGAAATACCGTAACAGCGTTACGAACTTCGTCGCTGGTCATGGGTTCATGCAATTGTGTTTTCAATGCAAGAATCATACACAATGTTTGAAGACTTTCAGTTTCCGGATGTCCCCTGTTTGCAGCGTTCCTGTTTTGGAATCACAGAATAAAATGACTCGAAAGGTTGTCGAGCATAATCAGGTTCCCGTTCGCTGACTAATGTCAATCCTTCGCCATAGTTTGTTTATCAGTAGCAAGAAAGATGATTTGGTGCCGTCAGTACGAATCCGGATTTTGGATGTAGCCTGACCACTGGGGAGCAGAGTGGATTAAACGTACCTGAACTCAGGATCAGACTGCATACGTTGTTTATGTAAGAAGTAGAATGGAGCGCACTTGATGAATGACGATGAGAAGTATTTCGTCTTGTTGTTCTTACTTTCGGGACCTATCATGGAGGCGGATGGGTCGACTCGATTTAGCAATGATCGCCGAGACTTAGACTCTTCTTCAAGGATAGCGATATCGACAGCAAATTCTAGTTCTGACAGCCAAAGTTCAGGGCTTATTTGAACACCAGGATACCATTCTAGGACATGGTGCATAACCCAGTCGTACACGAAGTTGAATGTCACTGGGGAAACTCGACAAACCTGCAGTATTCCAGTATTCTTGTCGAATTGCGTTTTTACTTCTCCATTGACCCTAATCGGGGTCCGCGTGCTATGGCAACATAATTTCCTCCATGTATCGAGTTTAAACAGTACTTCATCAGCAAGTAAGATTTTCCAGAGTCCTTCACGGTCAAGTGAATGAAATGTCCATTAGCAAATGTCCATTAGCAAATTGGTAGCAAATTCTAGGTAGCTACTTTAGCATGAATATTCGATACCAACTCATCCGTGGCAGCTATCGCTTGCGACTGTTAGCTATCAATGCTCACCAGCGCTACATTGCGAAAATGCAGACTCACCGGTGGTAAAGGTCGCTGAATAATAAAATGGAGAAAACAATAACAACGTAATTGTCAGGATCCGCAACAGTGAATTTAACAATAATAAAAGATCTACCAATTCTTACCCGTTTTCTCATCTCTGACATATACCTTCACGTGAACTGTTCGTTGTGAACGAACTGGGTAGATTTTTATTTTTAGCCTGCATATGATTGTAATAGTCTGATGAGGAATAATTGAAAGCAATTGCTCACCAGATGATCTTTCGTTCACTATACTTGCTGATAAGGTACGTGCGAATACGGAATGCCTAGAAATGTCTCCTCAGGGCTAATCGCAGAAAGTTTCAGCGGCTGTCGCACAATGTGATACAGAAAACCTAATTCCACATCATCAACTTGCCGACTTATACCGATGCTTGTTTTATGAGGCATTCGTCGAGTTATCGATTCATTATAATCACATGATATACAGTTTTTAAACCACTGGAGCTTCTCACTTGCAACGCGTAGAATAACGGTAAGCGAATTGTCAGTTCTTAAATAAAATTCTTAATTTATTTTAAAAGACTAAAGTTATTAAGTAGGAGGCGTTTCTTGTTGAATTTGATCCAAACACTGTCAAACCATGAACAATGATTTTACACGCCATATAAGCGCATGCTTGACACGTCCCTTCGGATGTATTGGTGTGAATACGAAGAAATCTAAATATATCTGGATCATTTACAGAACGTGCGCCTAGTTGAATACTTTGATATTTAACATTAATGGAAAGTTTATAAAAGTATCGCGCGTATACTTTTAGAAAGACACACTTGGTTCAGTGATCGTTTAAGTAAGTATTGAGAAAATTAAAATATGGTCGCTCACCTAAGTCCATTTGATACATAAATTTTAGTGAAAAGCATACTTGGCGTAATCCGTAATAGAGGAGTTTAGTTAACAAAATGCTGGGAGATAAGGGCAACATCTAATCGTTCTTTGAATACGTCCAATGGAAGAGAGGACGCAACTGAATCTGGGAGTGCGTTCCAGGTTTGGCAATCCCAATGGGAAAAGTAATTCCGTCGACACTCTAGACGGCTATATTGTTCCGTCAATGTCAAGCAGTTACCCCTGAGCTGCGTGTTGTGACTAAGTTTCAGCAAATGGCGTCATATGTGGTTGGGGTCAATCAGAATCTGATACTTTAATATGAGATTACGGCGCAGCATTCGATAGCGTCCGCTGAAAATTTTCAGCAACTTCAGTCTTCGGTGGTAAGAGTGATATAGTAGTCCCTTTAAATACTTTGTTGCTCTTCGTTGTGGTGTCTCTATCGCCTATAGGTCGCGCTTCAACCAAGGTTGCCATGCTTGGATGGCATATTCAACATGCAGGCGCATGTAGGAATTGTGCATTATTGAGAATATTGATGGGTCAAATCTCCCAAATGCCCTTCGCAGCATGCCGACGTGCTGCCTGCCTCTTTTTGTAGCTACTTCAGCCGGTTTTGAACAGTTGAGGAAGATTTGTACGAGCGCACCAAGTTCACTTTCCTGACAGTTATACTGCAATCCGTTTGTCCCAAGTGAATATGTGTAGTTATATCTATGGCGTAAGTGTACAACGCGACATTTCTCTACGTTAAATGGTAGGGCGTGTTGAACTGACCAGTTCAACACTGTGTTAAGATCGCACTGGAGCCGTTCATAGTCTTCCGGTCCTCTAATCCTTCGCCATATCTTGATATCATCAGCGAAAAATAGGAAATCGGAAGTAATTGATCTCACCAAGCCGTTAACGGACACCAAGAATAGACGAAGTCCAAGAAGCGAGCCTTGTGGTACTCTACATGCCACATCGATTGCATCAGACAATGATTTTCTGACTCTCACTACTAGCCGCCGCTCTTGTAGGAAATTGCCAATTCAACTCAGGATTGGGTTGCTACTGCCGTAATTCCGAAGCGTCTGAAGGAGAATGCGATGGTCTAAGCGATCGAACGACTTTGCAACGTCCAGGTAGATGACATCGACTCCTACTCCATTATCAACACATCCTGTCGAGCTATTACGTTCAAGTAATAGGTTAGTATTACACGAATGCTTTTGCCGAAAGTAATGTTGCTTTGGGGCTATTAAATTGTGGCTTTCCAGGCATTGCATCAGCGCATCTGCAATGTCTGATTCCATAAATATGGATAAAACAGGAACTAGTGTTTTTAGACGGTAGTTTGCAGGATCAGTGCGGCTACCCCATTTATGGATAGGAGTGATGACACCTCGTTTCCATACTGGTGGAATATGGTTCTCTTCTAGACGTCGCTGATTGAAAACAGCCAGTGGTTCTGCTAGATCACTAGCTACCACCTGCAGAGCCTTTGGTAGGATGTTGCCGGCTCCGGGAGGACTGTGGATACGCAAGGATAACAACTTCTTCAACACAGCTTCCGCAGTGAAGGCGATGTTTTCTAAACCAGATGGTAGAGTATTAGACATGCTGGAAAGTTTGGGAGTAATGAATCCATAGGAGATAAGCTGCTTCCATTGCTGATCGCGTGCACCCATCATCCGTGACTAGCGCTGGAACCCCCGCTTCACCCTTCGATGGCCGTTAACGTGCCTGTACAGGAGTTAGCGGGTAGTGCAGAATCGCTTCATTAACTTCTGCCGATGAGTGATCTTCGCGGATCAATTTCACACAGAAGTTGCGATGTGTCACGTATGCAGTCCAGTTTTCGGCATTCGAGCAGTCCTGGTGATCTCGCCATGCAAAATTCCTCCGGGACATACATTTACGTGTTCTGCTCCTCAGAAGTGACTTACGGTTGTTTTTGGGTTGGAAGGACTTCTGTTTCGATACGTGCGTAACCAATATGCTAAACGGCCTTGTAAATGTTTCCCAGGCAACACCTGGGGGGCATTCCGTTAAGGAAGTACGATATGTATCCTTAACAAGCTTAGATAACACATTATAGTGTGTGAGAGTATGCACTTTATCATCCTCCTTTTTCAGGATACTCCGCACAGCATATATAGTCAAAGAGTAGAGTGACATGATCACCACGACCCAGTGGTGTGCTTGTAACTATCCCGTCAACCATGAGTTCTTCATTAGTTACCACAAGATCCAGTATCGACGGCTTATTGGCAATTCGAAATCTGGTGGGACAGGTTACGTGGCTGTACAGAGGGTGGCCAGCAATTAGCAATTGCAAGTGAGCTTTTCACTGCGTACCGTCAGTTGCCTGCGTTTTTATGTCGTGCACGTTAAAGCCTCCAGCGATAAGAATGTGGGTGTAGGACTTGTGCAAAGCAAACTGAAAAAGGTGTTTCAGTTTGGAGTCCATTTCGGACCTTAAGTTTGGTGGACGATAAATCACGGCTAGTAGACATGTGTCCTTGTTTCGAAACCATAGGCGGCACCAAAGCGAATCGGGAGCTCGGATTTCCGGGTGATCGATAACTGCACATCGGAGGTTTGTATTATATTAAAGAATCACACCGCCACCCCTTCAGGTTCTATCGGTCCTAAGCATCGACAAACCAGGTATATTGATCTCAGAATCGGATATCGCATGGTTTAACCATGTCTCTGTAATCAGGAGGAGGTCCCGCGGTTGTGAGGCATGGAGGTCTCTAAGTTCGGCCAACTTGCTTAGAAGGCCTTGGGCGTTTGTGTACATGGAAGATGGGGCCTTTGTTGTTAAGAGTGCGTTGACGGACGTCAAGTTTGTGTTAGTTTTTAAGCCGGCTGTTAGGTGGCCGGTCATTAACCGTTTTATTTTATGTATTTCAGGCATGTTGCATATTATTGTTGAGCGTTCCTGAACAGTCGTTTCACTCGTACTGTGTTCGGTTCTCTTGTGTACCGTGGGCCCTGTGGTGTCGGTCTCTCCGCATGATTGTGCAAATAAAGAAGTTGTATCGTTTGCTAGTTCCATTGAATTGCTTCCGACCTTTGGTCGTTCACCTGCTGCTTTTAGCCGTTACTCGTTTGGCTACCTAGCTCGAAACTTTAACCAGCTATCTAACAGAACTTACGTCATTTCCTCGGAGTGCAGTATAACTTTCATTAGCCTTGGACCGCGGCCCTTATAGTTAGGTGATGAAGGAACTCTGGTCAGGGATTTGGCAATAACATTAACAAAAGAGAGTGCTTCGCGGACGTAGCGCCACTGCTCTCGGTCACGTGTTTGCGCAGCGTGAGCAGAAGACTGCAGAAGCTCAGGAACACCATTAACAACTATTGCTTTCTTGCTATACCTATTAGCAATGCCGCGTTGCTCAACTGCTTCTTTTGGGCGATCTTTCCAAGGTAGATCAGGTAATATGCGCACTCCGGTCGGTGAGTTGCGAAGACGAACTGCTGAGAGCAGGGTAGCCTCTGCCTCATCTGCTGAGTCTAGTGTTACTCGAAGAATTCGAGGTTCACCAGAGTGTACTGAGGTCGGGTGACGCGCCACACTTTGCAGCATTGCAGGCTCAACCAGAATGCCAATCGCCTCGCAGATGGAACTCCACTGGTTGCGATCGTCTTGCAACTTGCCTTTTATTGTTCCAGATTTGGATTCGGGTACATTAGTGCACACGAGAGTTAGCACAGTGTGGTTTTGTCTAGCGAGTGTTGGCTTTATACTTGTTGCCGGCAATTTGGGTTGCTTAGAAGGCACCACTGGGGTTGACGGTGAAAGCTGCTTTGCGCCATGCGTGCTCGGTACTGAACATGGACCTTTGTGTGGCAAATACGATTCTTGAGATAATCTGCGTTCGTTTAAATTCGTTTAGTCTCAACTGCTCTTACAGGCATGCTGATGAGATTAAAGATGTGATGGCGACGGAGATTCACTCGGGATATATCATCGTACGACCATACATGAGTAGGACGCGGCTGGCCTCTGGATCAATTACTTTGCAAATATTGCGCCTCTGTTTCTGGGTAGCCGAAGTCTCAGAGATTCAAATAAAACTAATGTTGTTTTGCCTAATGACAATCTCCGACGCTTTTGAACGGTGTTTTGCCTCGCGTCACCTCAGAAGGCAGCACAACTTAGTTTCACATTAAACTAGACACTCTTAATTCTAAGTTTAATAGCATGGGGTACTCAGATTTAAGTTACGTCGACTGCAGCCAACATCGATTACCTCCGGCAATACACGGTTTAGGACACAGATTAATCGATGGATTTACTTTCACCACCTTTGATTAAAATGTTCTCAATATGCTTAAAGCTGGTGGGTGAGAAAAGTTGGGACTGATTGTATGAATATTAGCAAATAATATTGTACTTCGTACTGCAAAATCCAAATTATATCACTATTACGGGGTCATGGTGTTTGCGATGAAAAGGAATCTCATACATTGTGGAGTGAGTTGCTGAATTTTTAAAACCACATTGATGTTGCTGCCAAAATCCCATAGACCCAGTGACGAGATTTCACAACCTTTTCAACTATTGAATCAACTGTAAGTAACAATGAACATTGATTTACATGGTACGCAGTTCCTAACTAACATATTGTTCTATTTTCAGTGTTTGTCACTTCATAAAGTTCGTTTAAAATACACCCACTCATCCCTTCTTTTATGTATTTGATTTTCCTCTCCGTGCTCTATCCCATTGGATGCATTTCTTGCCCGTAAATTTTCCGGCTTCATAGACCAGACATCCTGTCCTAATTACCAACTTACTGAAACGATATTCACGTTGAAATCCTATACTAGGACATACATTTAAATTTCTAGTGACACTTGATTTAATCTTCACTAGAAACACAGCAAAAAAGCAAACATACTGGTTGCTGTTTCCAAAATTAGAAGCCAATAGACACATAAGTATGGTTACGCAGTAGCTCAAGCTTATTCGACCGCTTTCTACTTATTTAACCAATCCAGGTTGTATTATTCGAAAAATACGCTGCTGACAGATGTAGTATGTAAGCAGTTGACCAAAGGTAAATGGCATAAGTCTTGACTTCGAAGAGTCACGTCGTGTTTTCGGATCTTGAAGGTTTCGTTGGGCGAACAGTACTGACAAATGCCGATGGAACGGAAATGACATCTAGCGCTTTTCTGGTTTTGAATTGACAATCTGGCTGAGTCTAGCTGTAAGAAAGCTCAAAAAAGGAGGTCGTTTCTAGTCTCCAATAATTGAGTGATCTCTATGATACAACTTTCTCAGTTTCTCCCCTAATTTTTAACGGGACTCTAAATTGCGGTTCCAGAAAACAGCTAGTTGCAGGAAAACATTAATCTTGTACATTGAAAGATTCCTTGTGTTCCAACCGTGGAAACGAAACGGATTAGCGTATCAAGCTGGGGACCTGTAAGGATGCAACACACCTATTGGTGAACAATGAACAAATAACAATGAATTTATAGGGGTTAAGAAGCGTTGCTTTACAAGCCCCGTTGGATAGTTGGTGAGGATATCAACATAATAATTATGATGAAAAGGATAGGTAGATAGTTAACACTTTAAATACGAAAATAAGGACTTATCGTTTGCTTCGCTGCAGTCCTGCGATCCACTTAGATTCACAACACCCACAGTTAACAACAAATAATTCCATGGCATACTTCAAGTGTAGGATGGAGACATGGTGTTAAGTAACAAAGCGTAAGTGGATGAGTGCATCGTCCAACCGTCTTTTAAATACTGTTAGTGTCGGTGCAGAGACGACCGATTCTGGGAGAACATTCCACGGGTGACAGACACGAATGACAAGGAAATTTCTGCGGCACTCCAGACGACTGTATTGTTCTGCGACATTTAATGAGTGGCCCCTCAGGTTTGTATTGCTGCTGAGTTGCAGTAAAGGGCGGCACACATGATGTGGGTCTCGCGGAATCAAGTATGTCATAATCAGGTCTCCTCGTAGTCTGAGATAGCTTCCACTGAACACCCCCCAATCTTTGCAGCCTCTCCTGGTAAAAAAGATTGCGCATTCCAATTACGTTCTTAGATGCCCGGCGTTGTGGCTGCTCTGGTGCATTAAGGTCGTGTCTCAGCCATGGATGCCAAGCTTGAATTGCGTATTCGACATGGGGGCGAACATACGCACTGAGCATTTGTCGAAATATGGAGCTGTTTATTTGTCCAAACGCCCGCCTCAACAGCCCAACGTGTTGGTGCCTTGCGTATGGCAGTGCTCGCTTCAAACCAACTAATTCATTATGCGGTTAAAAATTCTGCAACGATTGCTTCAAACATTGCTGGATGTAAAAGCTTTGCATTTTACCCAGGGAACTCAAGCGAACAAAGGAGATTTGCTGGGGGATTATGACGTTCCAATAAAGAGTTTGGTGGTGGTTTTAGGTTCGTTGCTTCTTATTTGGAAGGAGACATCTCACTGCGACTTGCGCAACCTATGATAATTGTATTTACAGCTGTAAAAAGGCCTGTAGAAAATGACTGATTTACTCGTGTTGAAAAGATAGTTGTGGAAATCTGTACCACACCTTACGAAAATAGCAAGATTATCTTAGTTAAACATTTGCACCACGAACTCAGGTAAACCAGTGAAGTTCACGGAATGACCCGGGTAGCGAGTTATGGTCCAATAAAGTATTTAGTACCGGATTGACACCCATATAGTTGGTACGTGATGGATATTACTCCCAGTGGGTGATTACCCTGAATTGGCTTTACATCGGTAGGAAGATGTGCGAGATACGTTTGAGTTATTATTGATGGAATTGTGTTTTCAGCTTTGGTGTACAATTAGGCAACATGTAGTGACTCTGTACCACACTTATGAAAGAGTCATGCTCTCACTAATTCTCATTAAAGTTAGGTGAGTTGGTTCTTTATTTTAGTCAACAGATTCATCCACGCAACTAGTGTGTATATTTCATCAAGGGGATTTAACAATGCAAGATATTGGCTGTAAACAACTAAGAAAGCTGAAATCACGGGATGCATTTCTTTTGATGAAGATGATTAGCCAGGTACTGTGACAGCTGGTAAGCAGCAAATGACCATCTTTCATACAAACTAGTTATACACACCTTTTATGATTGGTGAAACATATATCAGTATCTGCCACCAAAACCAGTCTAGGAGGTGTGTCAGCTTGATGAATGTTGCTTGATTTGCCGAAGCACCAAGCAAAGAAAATAGCTAAACTGGTTCCTGCTGACGGCGTGAATGCAAACATTCATAATCCCCAGCCAGGTTTAAGCACTCCGATTTTCCCTGACTGTATGCTGTGAAAACTCAGAAGCAAGAAGTTCTAGTTTGGAACAAACTCCGCTGTTACTAGTGTTAAAAAGGAACCTGGAGTGATGTTGACGTGTGTGGAATAAGTCAAGTGAACCGGTTTAAATATCCCCACGTTAATATTTTTGTTATACAATTGCACTGAACCGCAATGCTTTCCCTACCTATTTGGACCCGAGTAGTCAACTGAGATGCGATCGACGATTTGCGATCAGTTTGTTGGCTGTGTCCGTACAATGAAGTTAAAAATTAACAACATAAGAAGCATAAAATGACAGACTGAAACCTTACGGGGAAACCGGAATGTCGATTAGCAGAAACTGATATTGAATAATTTGTATACAATAAACAGAAAACCTGATGCACGGAAAGCGGGCCGTTAGCTGAGTCACTGTAAACTTTTCTATTGGCCACTGATATGAATTATCTCGTGGACCACTAGGGTATGATAAAACCTACAATATCTGTCATGTACTTCGAAATACATAAAGGTAAGTTGGCTCGTGGTTCATTGCGCATAGTTTACTCGAGTATAAATATTCCCTGCACTGCAGAGACGAAAGTATTTACTGTAAGGAGTGATGGCTGATAATCGCATGTACGTGCTCAATGTTTCCGTAGCTACTATCAAAGGTTTAACAATGTGGACACTAAAGTCCTTTTGCTTCCTCCAAATTCTTATACGCGGCAACCATGTCACTTTATTTGCTTTGACTATATGAATTAAATTAGACAGTTTGGGTGCATTTGCGAATTTGCCACTGGTCGCAAATCATTAGAAAATGCTCCTAGCCTTTTCATGATAACGCTCTTACTTTTCAGTCAAGTAGAGAGTAGAAAAGCAAAGTAAAACGGATCAATTTCTAAATGAATATTTGTTGTGTCAACAAATCCTCAGCGCCATCCGTAATTCGGTGATGCAGAATGTATCATGACATAAGTTGAAGTCATTAGGGCTTGCCTAACTGGAAATGCGATTTAGAGACATGGGTAGGCTCAAAGAGTGTTATCTGGCCAGTGTACAGAAATACATTTACCGATAATTCGATTGTATTTTTGAAGTATCATTGAAGCTAAGAGACCTTATTGCTATTAGTAACATCCATGATTTCAGGCTTTCGAAGATCCACCAAGAAAAATGTTTTGATGATTGAGATTTTGTAGAAATTGTTTGTTGGATATTATTTTCAAAATATTTTACACGATTAGGAGTGTTTATGTGTCATAGAGTTTGTCGTGAATTAAGTTTGAAATAAAAATAATGTTTCTATGGGGAGGATGAAAAATTGCTGGCCTATAATCCTACCTCATGTTTACCCGTCAATCCATTTTGCAGTTAATACAATATTTTATCTACATATCTTTGACCCTAGTTGGCAATGGTTGTTTTTACAAATCTCAAACGTTTTATCAGTGAGGCATTTATGCAACATCTTGGAAAATGACCATGTTTATTTGTGTAGCGCAAGTAATTAAAAGCCTTGCATATATGCGCTTTGACCATATGCTGCTCATATTTCATGAAAGCTATTTCATTACCATTTCTGATGTCGCATTTCGTTTCTGTCTACATTGCATCATTAATGTTCCTGTTTTAAATGACAGACTATTTCACACAACCACAGACACAAAATGCTAGATATTTCATGGGCATGGGTACAGTATACGGTTTGTTACTCTGCTAGTGTGCGTCATAAATAAAAACTTACACTCTTGTTTTGTCCTGCGTAACAGTAAAAGACAAGTACAAACTAGTAGAATGGGTAGGCTTAGACGCAAGTAACGCAAGCCTTAACAAAATAGCAAATAAATTTGTCAAACCGTTTTCATTCAACACCTATAATAGCCTATGTTAAATGAAAACACCAGTCGACTAGACAGCTGGAGTATGCGTTTCTATAAAGGCATTTCCGAATTGAAGTATCAGATAACAATATCTTTGGAAAATATTAAAACTAATGGAACAATGGGTTTATGCCCAGAGCTAAAGCAACAAGTCAAACATTCCTGGAGTAAAATCAGACAGCATGTGTGTTGAACACATTAGTCGTATCGTTTATCATCTGCACAACATTAGAATACGTGAAGTTTAGGTACAATAACATAGAAAATCATGTAACTTGGGGAAGGAATTCACCATTAATTTCCGTTTCGAATTTGTTCGAAGCAGATGCCGAACTAGTAGGAGTCGTTTCACGTTCTACAACTAGCACAAAAGAAAGCAAGACCATTCCATCGCCGTTCTAACCAGCTTTACTCTCTGGCTAACATCAGCTAGTGACCTATTAGTGATTTACCGTTTATTACATCTCAGTGACATTCACATGTGAATGCTGCTGCGCCAATTTCGAACGCCATGCAGCATCGACGCTAGTTGATGCTGTCGGATCTTTAGGGAGTTCCCTACCCACTCTGCTACGAAGGAAATGGTGAGTTTCTACTATGGTCTTTCCGAAAATTTTATAGAGCCAAATATGCGTAGGATCTTAAAATCTTGCTAAAGATAATTGCTCCACTATTGGACACCAGAAACAATTGCCACTAAAACTGTCATCTCAAATTTGTAAGCCATATGCTAGGGGGAGTCGAACATTTTAAAATGCTACATTCGGAAACTAGGTAAAGAAATAACAGACGTTATGGAAAGCTGCATCTAAACAATGAACTAGATTTACTATGACGTTTAATTAGTAGCTGGTTTTCAAAGCCTATTTGTTGCATGCACAAATTGCAAAACTGCATGATACCTTATTAGCTGCTGCTTAGAAATGGATTTAACATCCGCATAAAATTCACTTTACACTCTTAAGCTATGGGAATCAATGCGTAAAAATGTTAAATAATTGGACGAAAGCATGAATGAATAAAAAGCTATTATTCACCCATAAACCACTCAGAAAAATAAAGTTACGGATCACTTGA
The DNA here is from genome assembly GCA_944474145.2 of Dicrocoelium dendriticum. Lineage (NCBI taxonomy): Eukaryota > Metazoa > Platyhelminthes > Trematoda > Plagiorchiida > Dicrocoeliidae > Dicrocoelium > Dicrocoelium dendriticum. The sequence continues at coordinate 84,980,137 of OX104069.1, read as the reverse complement.
AGTTGATTTTGTTTTATAGCGAAAATGGACTAAACCCGCTTATCGTTCGCAGGTAATATCAGTAACAAAATTGGTTATGTTCTAAGCATACTGAAATTTGTTTCCTCAGGGTAGCAAGTTAAAAGGAAGTAGAATGATTTGCTCCTAACGTGTAGTGTGATTAGAGGTAGTTGACTTAACACTCCATCTGTGCCCATAACACCATACTCGGGGTTAACTTGCATACGTTTTGATTGCAGTTTCTAGAAAGCTACGAACCAACATATATGAGAATAAGTGTGGTTTCTTATATGCTTTTCATTACAACAAACCATATGAAAAAATAATGGTAGCATTTCTTTTAACGATGGCCTGGGACGATACACCTTCCGTATACCATTGCTTAAACATTAAAGGGACTGCGTTTTCTTACCACCTTTTTAGTCAGACAATAGCTCGTATGCAATAAAGTGCTGAAGTGATACTTTTCAATTCACTTACCCCAAACCAACACGAACAACGATATAAAGACGTATCCCTTGAAAAGCAGGTTCATTTTGTGGAACATTGGCGTCGTTGAATTGTACGATTGACTTCCACAAACAAGCAACTCAAATAAGCGGTTAGATTTTTGTGTTCACTGGTCGCCAACTACCTGCGTTGAGAGCACAACGCAGACACGATTAATGGTGTTCAGTGCCGTTTGTGTGCTGTTGTAAAAATTCAGTTGGCAACAGCATCTTATTGGTTAAAAAGGTTGTTGTGAGTATTTGAGGTCAGATTTGGCGCTTGGAAGATACACTTACCGACGACGTTGTATTGTATTCAAGATAGGAATAACACACCCAATATATATATACATATATATATATATATTTAATAACCGGGACATCCATGAAGCTTTCGGGCATGGTATGCATGGATGTTGACAGACCTTTGCCTAGCTGCTCCCAATATTGGACGGTGGACCCATGTCAAATAGGCCTCGTCGTAGCTACCGGTCGGTGAGGTATTTGGTTACATCATTCTTTCAGCTAAAAGGCAAAATACCCACAATTCTGTGTGAGTCGGTTCACTGACTCGTGGCGCATGGTCCGCTAACTTTCGGGTGTACATTTCACTGACGGATTTCTCTTAGGATTTGAGTCCTTCTCTCCTTCAAGTGCGGACGATCTTGCAATATCCTAGTTGTACTACCACGTATGAAGTAAGCCAATAAGTATAATAAATCTATGGCGCATCGGCTGTCGCGCGTTATCCTTAGGAAGTGGGTCGCACTATCTGTTGCAAATAACGAGGCGCATAAACGGCAACAAGTTATGTTGGCGCCACTCTCGTTTCTTCTTCCCCTGCGCATATCCTTATTTTTCCAGCTTCAACTAGCCCCCCACTTCCTCCGATCCAGGTAGCCAACGCCTCTAGGATTGCCAGCCAGTGAAATCGTACGCCTCCGCTCAAATCGCTTAACATCGGGGCTGTAACATGCACTGAGTGTTCGACCGGATTACGACTGAAGGGACCCGAGCAACGCACAGCCCTGGTCGCGATGGAACTGGCACGCTACCAAATCGGTATTGAAATGCTTAGAGGTATCCAATTCGCTGATGTAGCGTAGTTACATGAAGCTGGTACTGGCTTTCCGTTCAACTTGGGGCGAAACGCCACTTTAGCACCACATGGACGTGGGGTCAGATTTGTGCTATACGATTGGCCAAATGGCCAGCTGGAGAATGAGCAGACTGGGATCAGTGCGAGACTGATGACTGTTTATGTATGACCCCAAAAGAATAAGTTTTTTACCTTTATGATTACCTACGGTCCTATCACGACTTATCAAGCTGACACGCGTGATCCATTTTACACACTGTTATGCTCCTTGAAATGGTATGTACCGCGGAGCGACAGAATGTTTCTGCTGGGTGGTTTCAACGCGCGCGTCGGGCATGATCCATTGGTGTGGACAGATGTCATCGGTACGCATTGTGTTGCTTCAGCGAATGCAAACGGTGACAGGCTGCTCTTGCCGATTGCCATACCGCCTGACGATCAGGAACACTCGATTTGCACTGAGTGCGAGTGATTTAGCAATGTTAACATATCCACGGAGTGGTCACGCTCGTTTGCTCGATCATGTTGTCTTACGCTAGCTGAGAAGTAAAGCGCGCGTGACGCGAGTACTGTGTGGAGCTGAATGTGGCACTGCTAACAAGTTGGTACAGATGAAATTGTCTACAATTATTCATAAATCTACTAATCGCTCACCTGTCCTGTACAGTGGCAAATTTAATGTTCGTTTCTTAGGTACTTTGAGAGGAGGATAGAACTGGAGAAGGCGATGGTTAGCAGACTTGTGGAATCCATCGCCTCAGAGAGTGAGCTGTGGAAATTCATCCGTGAACTGGTGATGGCTGCTGTTGAACAAATCATGACGTGCGCTATCGGTAAGCGGCCCGTTTGTTCTGATGAAACTAGTGGGAACTTTGGTGTATTGGTGCTGGAAAAGACTGCAGGGTTCGCTGTACATATGATTGACCCTGAGAATTTGAGGAAGAGTAATAGCTTTCACAAAATTCGATGGCGATTGAATCAGAATATCCGTCGCACCAGGAATTCATGATGGACGGAGAAGGTGACGCAGACAATAGGCAAAGCCGTACTTTGCCAACAGAGGGAATTCCCTAACACTTTAAAGTAGGTGTGTGAACCCATGTTGCAGTCTTTGAGAACACTACCCGTTGCTATTTCAGACACTTCCTGTAAACCGACGTCAGAAGTAATGCAGTTCTGGAGAGCTAGTTTGTCTGTCTCTTGTACAACGGTTCAGAGATCGATTAGGTTATGTGGCGCTGCCTGCAACAGCAAGAGATGAAAGTGTCTTCCTGACACACCGACACAGTGACACGCAGACAGTATTTGCTCAGCTGCGAAACTGCTACTGTGCCGGGTCCGGTATGATATTGCCAAAAGTGTTAAAATACAGTAAACCCTCGTTGATTAATACGGTGCACACTTGATGCAACGAAGGTGGATTGTGGAAGCAGTGCCAGGTAACCTGAAGGATACCCCTGTGCTACCACTGTAAAAGCGGAAAGGAAGCAACCAATGTGCCACGAATTATCGTGTATCAGCTTGCTGAGTTGTATGGGGAAAGTGACCGCACCAATCCTGATCACTTGCATTGTCACTCAAGTCGTTGAACCGAGCGTGGCGGAGAAGAAATGCGCATTCCGTTTGGGCAGCAGCAAGATAAATATGTGGTTGGCTGCTCGTCAGTTTTAAAAGAAATGCCGAGATCAACGTCAGCACTGTACTCGCTATTGGTTGATTTCACCAAAACATTTGATACAATGAACCGCGAGATACGTTAGCGTGTATTAGATAAGTTTGCTTCTCGGAGTAAGTTGTTGAGTTTAATTGGATGTTTTGCAATGGGTTATGAAGCTGACCGGGTAGCTGAGTGGACATACATCGAATGACTTTGCAGATGTCTCTGGTGTGAAGCGTGGCTATATCTTAGATGCGTACTTTACTATCCACTTGAGTACAATACTGTATTGTGCTTTTGAATACCGAATACTGTATTATAGAGCAAGTAGAAATGAATTCTGTACAACTCTTTCGAAATATGGTGAAAAACATTCTACAAGTTATCAGCCGTGAAGATCGTTGTCGTTCTCATGTAACATTTCAAATATCTGACTCACGGTATTGCAGGACTCACAAATGTGATATGTCATCGTTAGTATACAATCGTTCCCTGAAACGAATGGTGGTAAAATATAAATCTAATAAGGTTTTGAACTGCTGCACAGATGTTGTCTCCATCAAACGTTCAGGTGAACTGTTCCAAATATTTACCACTCTCCGTTTGAAGCACAGTGGGTGGGGAACACGTTTCACATCCTGCACGACAAGTTTGTATCTACGTCCGCGTGTGCTGCATGGACCTCATAAGTGCAACATTGGCCACAGCATGCGGAATTCACCGAGATTTATAATGAGGTAGGTCCTAATGAGGTCGACTCACACCCGACGGTAAGACAAGGTGTAGAGTCCTAGTTTCTCACACCGGTCTTCATACCCCAAGCCATCTAAACTCCGGATGAGCCTGTTGGCAGCGTGTTGGACCAGTTCGATATTTTGTGCCTCGCTTTGGATAATCGAAAAGTAGGCGGGCGAACGGTACTCTATGATTGACCTAATAAGGGAAGAGAAGAGGCGAGTAGCAACTTCTTCAGATCAAGTGCCGAAGCTACGTTTGAGCGACCAAAGCGTGCGCAGTCCGTTACGTGATAGCCTGTTCGTGTTGTCCACGGACTGAAAATCGTAGCGCGAGAGTACACTTAGGTCCCTCACGGAGGATGTGGGATATAGCGGTTGGCCGTCAAGGGTTTAGTTTCGGCCGTCAGCACCCTTTCCAAGTCTCCTAAATACAGACTTGACTGGGTTGACCGGGAGATGAACTGATGCAGACCGTATGGATAGGCGGTTGAGGTCTTGCTGAAATACGCCACATTCGTCGGAAACGACACTTTCTCTCCACATTTTCATGTCGCTTGCAATCAAGGCACAATGCAACCAGAGAAGTTGCGGTAGATCGTTGATGTGGATCAGGAACAGAGTGGGCCGCAGCACAGGGCCTTGATGCAGCCACTGGTAGATGGATACCAGTCAGTTAGATGATCGTCGTCCAACAAGAAAGTCGCAGATCCACTGGTGTAGTGAGCCACCAACACCACACATCCTGAGTTTGTGGAGGAGAACCTCATGGCTGACCTTGTCGAACGCTTTACTAAAATCGATGAATATCAGTTCGACGGTCTTCCTCTTGCTTATTGCCTTCAATCACTCATGCCTCGTCACAAGCAGGTTAGTAATGCATCAACGGCGTTGCATAACATCGTGCTGTGCAGGCGTCAGGACCACGTTTGACTTTAGCAACTGCAGCAATTATTTCTTCACGATTTTCTCAACAACCTTTGTAGAAACGGGTATCAGAGAAATTGGGCTGTATTTGTCCACTTTGCTAACGTCGCAGCCTTTCGGAATAGGCCTCGCCGCCGAACATTTCCAGTCCACCGGCAAAAAACATTCGGACAGCGACCTGTTGAAAACTTCAGCCACGACAGGAGAGATGATAGTCGAAAGTGACTTGAGAACCAGTTGGTGAAGCTCAGCAGGTCCGGCAGGTTTGGTGCCGTCAAGATTGGCGAGTAGTTGACATACCTCTTTAATTCCGCAACCCAGACTGTCAAGTTCAGTAAAAGAGATACACGTCGAACTCGGAACAGACACCTGGTCATTTGCAAATACAGAAGCGAAGTACGCCACCAACGCGGATACACGCTCAGTGCTGATGGTTCGGGGCTGTCCATCCGGGCCATCCAGCACTGGCATATCACCTGCCGGCTTCAGACGTCGGTTCACGTATGCAGTGATTCCCTTTGGGGTGGTCTTCGCGGCTACTGCCTGCTGCTCTTCGAAATGTTGGAGCTTATTCCTTTTTGCACTGTTGTAGAGGTTCCGCTGACTATTTTACCATTCCTAATCATTGGCAGAGCCAGAGAGGAGGAATTTGTCCCACAGTCTGCGCCCCCTCAGGGGCAGATTTCCATACTCCTTGTCAAACCAATGAGATTTAATCGGTCCAATCTTCCGACATTTCAGTGGCACAAATTGAAAACAGAACGATGTTAATCTCTCTTTTCTAAATACCCAAAAGTCTTCCATAGATGCAGCTTGTGGCAGAGACCAATCCAGTTGGATCGCGGCTCGAGCTAGACCATCGAATTCCGTTTCCCAGTAGCTGGGAGCTGGTTCCAACGAACGTGAATACGGCAAAAATAATTTCAAATCAGCTATGAGCACTGAACAGTCACTTGTAGCCAGCAGCTCCAATATCCTAAAGTCACATACTGGTTTCGCATAGCTCCTTAACATCAGTTCGAGACAGGATGGGGTTGAACGTGTTGATATGCGTTTTGGCTGGCATATGTGTTGCGATGCACCAGTTTCAAGTACTAAATCTATGAATTATACTTTGACCTCACCATGTCCAGGCATCGAATGCACATCAGGACATCCTATTCGAGGATAGTTACAATCGCCCATAAGTAGTAAGTGTAGACGGATCATGTGGGTTCAAAAATGGGTCAGCCAATCCAAACAGCGTCTCAGGGGCTGCGATAAACTGCGCGCACAAACAGTTCTCAGCACCTGAGGCGGATGGAACACTACAGTAGCTCACACAAACCATCGTCACTTCGGTAGGTGCTCACAAGTCTCCCACACAGGGAAGACCGGATATAAGGCAAGACCACGGTGCGCATTCTTTAGTCTGTCGCATCGGAAGCACAAATAAGCGTTGTGTTCAAGTACTTTGGTGTATAACTCTGAATGCAGCCAGGTTTCTGCGAGTTCCACTAGGTCTGGCCGCTCAGACGCAAGGAAACAACAAAACTCATCGCGCTTGTTCATAACATTGCTAACGTTTGTGAAGGCTACTCGCAGGGCGCAGCAGGAGCCGCCGGGCGTGTTTGAAGTATGAGCAGCCTGTTTATCCTGATTCGCAAATTGTTGGAAACCACTCGAAAATTCACAATACGAAAATTGGTTTCCTCCTCACCAGTACGTGTTTTCAGCTCAATGATGGCAGACTAGAGCCGCACCCTGTCTACTGGGTCCAGGTCTGGAGGAACATGAATCTTCAAACTTACTTAGGCGGGAGATGATCAGCCTTGGACTGGCTTCGTCCACAAACGTGATCCTCATAGGCCGATATTTTAATCACCTTGTTTTCTAAGACAGGTAATTTGTCTCAGTTTTACCGAGTCCTCACCACTGTCGAGCACCCCGTCAAGTAGACTCTGCAAAAAATCTACATCGTGACCGTAGCCCACTTGGGGTGACGGATCACTGGACTACGGCGCGGGAAAGAACACGAGATTATAACGCCTCTGCTCGGACGAGGTTGACCGTGCAGGGCGAAGTATACCACCAGCCTCACGTGATTTGGTTAACTGTTGACTTACAGAAGTTAAACGCCCAACATCCCCTCCTAATTTCGTTCTTTGTGCTTTCTACTGGGCTTCAACACTCAGACTTTCACCTGCTGGGACATCAGGGCTCGTTGAACAAGTCTCAACACCCGAAATCGACAACCACCTAGCGGCTGCTTTAAGATGCAGTTTACAACAAAAGTACACTCACATTCTTATCACGGGTGATTTCAAAGTACATTGTTTAGAAACTCCCACCACGATCGGCGAGCAATTCAAAGCCGATCTACAAAATCTAGTAACTAATGTTCTTTACAATCACATCACTTTGCCCACTCGAGTCAGAACAGCTAACAGGAAATAGGTGCTGGATCTTGTACTTACCAGAGGGGAGAATATGATTTATGTGTTGGTTTTAGACTGTCTGTTGGATCGTAGTGATCACGCGGTGATCAGTTTCAACTTCGTCTGCTATGCAGAATATCTGAATGAGAATGAGGAGACTGTGCGAAGCATCACAAACTACGATCGATTAGCCCAGTTCCTCAGCGACACAACTTGGTCGTTCCTCGAAGAAGGACCCTCGAAAGTCGCCTGGCTCGACTTCGTCAAAAGATTCAGTTAGCTGATTGCAGAGGCTTTAGAGACAAAACTTTGCCATAAGTGTAAATCAGTTTCTTACGTTAGGAGCAGAACTCGAAAATGGATGACAGTACGCAACGCAGCATGGCGAGTGTACAGAGAAGCTCCAGCACAAGAAACTTGGGACAACTACGTAGCCCAACGTAACCACTGCACTCAACTGTTAAGAGAAGACAAAGCCGCCTATCAGCAGAACATCGCAAAAACCTTCAGTGCTAACCACAAACTGCTGTACAAGCACGTTAATAGCCTACGAAAGGTGAGGCAAGGATTTCCTCCACTCAAGACGGCTGATGGCCCAACAAGAACGGCTGTGGAAGCAGCAAACGCGCTGCAGATGCAATACGCCCCCACGTTTCAAAGAGTCTTGCCACCAAGCGATCTACCAAGCTTTGTCTTCTGCTTGCCAGGACTAACCCACATCACTTTTACCGCGGAGGCTGTATTGCAAAAGCTGACGTCTCTACGCAAACACAGCTCGCCGGGTGTCGACACCATTCGTCCAGAGGCATTGGAAGCAGCAGTAATCCAACTGACTGGACCTTTAACTCAGCTTTTACAGCGCTGCTTAGACCAGAATCAAGTTATAGTCATGTGGAAGCTTGAACTAAAAATCCCGATTCACAAAGGTGGAAGCAGAACTGATCCTTCCAACTACCGCCCTGTATCCGTTCTTCCTATACTCTCCAAGGTCATGGAATCCATAGGTGCCGATGCACTGGTGTGCTATCTGGAAAACTGTAACATCATCACTACTGAGCAGCACATCTCCCGTCGACAGCGGTCATGCATAACGAATGTACTAATTGCACGCAGTAGTTGGATCGAGGCAGCGGACGATAAGGTGTTAATGTGATCTACCTGTACTTTTCCAACGCTTTCGATCGTCCAGACCATCGGATACTCTATATAAGCTGTAGCATTATGGGATCGGCGGCCCTCTATTAAGCTGGATCGCCCACGTTCTATTTCAACGGCAAATAATGGTCAGAGTTCGGAGCTCATTATCGAACCCCATACAAGTTGAGTGTGGTGTGCCCCAATTCTCATTTCTAAGACTACATTTGTTTTTGGTGTTTATTAATGACCTTGCACAGGGAATCGCTTCAAACTTCCTAATGTTTGCCGACGATATCAAGATCTGGCACAGGATCCAGGTGAACGCCGACCAACATGTGCATCAGAGTGATTTAGATACGGTGTATCAATGGTCGAGCAAAAACTTATTGCATTTCAAACTCAGTAAATGCAAGGTGCTTTCCATCCGACATCAGGGCAGCTATTCATACCGGTTCGGAACGAATATACTACAACAATCAACTCTCGAACGTGACTTGGGTGCGCTGGTTCAAGATGACATGGGTTGCTCTAGGCAATCCGGAAAGGCCTCGAAGTTCGGGAACAAACACGTCAGGCAGTTGCGGTTGAGATTTGGACAAATAAACAGCTCCATATTTCGATAAATGCTCAGTGCGTATGTTCGCCCCCATGTCGAATACGCAATTCAAGCTTGGCATCCATGGCTGAGACACGACCTTAATGCACCAGAGCAGCCACAACGCCGGGCATCTAAGAACGTAATTGGAATGCGCAATCTTTTTTACCAGGAGAGGCTGCAAAGATTGGGGGGTGTTCAGTGGAAGCTATCTCAGACTACGAGGAGACCTGATTATGACATACTTGATTCCGCGAGACCCACATCATGTGTGCCGCCCTTTACTGCAACTCAGCAGCAATACAAACCTGAGGGGCCACTCATTAAATGTCGCAGAACAATACAGTCGTCTGGAGTGCCGCAGAAATTTCCTTGTCATTCGTGTCTGTCACCCGTGGAATATTCTCCCAGAATCGGTCGTCTCTGCACCGACACTAACAGTATTTAAAAGACGGTTGGACGATGCACTCATCCACTTACACTTTATTCCTTAACACTACGTCTCCATCCTACACTTGGAGTATGCCATGGAATTATTTGTTGTTAACTGTGGGTGCTGTGAATCTAAGAGGATCGCAGGACTACAGCGAAGCAAACGATAAGTCCTCATTTTCATATTTAAATAATTAAATATTTTACTATCCTTATAACCATTATTGTTATGTTGATATCCCGCCAACAATACAATAGGACTTGTAAAGCAAAACTTCTTAACCCGTATAAATGCATTACTCAATGTTGATTGTTCAACAAAGGTAGACAGTTTAGGCCAGGTGCACCTGGCCTTCTCACAAATGTTGGACTTCGTATCGGTCAGTTCTCACGGGTAGTGGAGAAAGACTGAGCTGAAACCTGTGGGCTCTTCGGGCTAGGTTGTTGAGCCAAAAACACGGAACTGTTCGCAACGGAATAATGTTGCCTACACGTCGGCTTTACTCTTCCTGGCTGTATCTCATTTCGGCACTTTTCACATATAGTTTGAACGAAGTCGTGTGGGATCTCACGAAGACGATGAAAATGTTCAACTGATAATCCAACACGTGAAATGTGGTATTTAACTTGGTACAAAACACACGTGAGGGCATTTGTACTGTATCCGACTATCTTGGAACAAGTAACACAAGGTGACTGCTTCGGCATTGTGAATAATCCCAAAACAAGATGGTGGCCAAATGATGGAGAAGATGGCGATAGCAAGATGGCCCAAACCAAGCGATTAAAACACAAGTATTTATGGTCTGAAATTTCAGAATCAGAAAGGAAATTGGATTGTATCTAACTTTCCACGAAATAATTCCAATGAACACATAAATCCAACACGAAATGATCTTCTCAAAGCAGCCAACACGGCAGTATTTGATTACCATGTCCGTTTAGAGCACCTTTTCGGCGCGAGAACCCTAGTTTGTGAGACAGTCATTTCTAAATTGCTATTCGCTGTCGACTGTGCTTTGTTTGCACACAGCACGGATGAGTTGTAGCACATAACGTTTGTCCTCGCTTCGACAGCGACCAAATTCGGGCTTAAAGTAAACATAAACAGGAATAGTTCCACCTTCGAATTACAGCAAAATTGGATTCCGTGAGCCTTCTCGTAATCCAGATAGCTGAGGACGCGTTTCTGACAGCATCGGGATCTTGCTAACTTGTGAGCGTAATATAAAGCAGCTTGTAGATGAGTAATGACATGCGCATCCGCCTATCAAAGGCTGTTGCTGCGTTTAGCAAACTGGAGAAAGTGTGTAACACGACCACCAGCTTACCGTTAGAACGAAGCTTGTGTCCTACAAGTTGATGGCGTTGTCCGTTCTTCCATACGGCATTGATACGTAAATGAGATACCGGAAGGACGTGAGATGATTTGAGCTGTTTCGTTAACAGTGTTTGCGACGGATTCTGTGCATCATTTGTTGCGACGGTGTTGAAGGACTTGGATTGAACCGTATGATTATTGTGATGTCGGCGTAGTCTGACTAGTCAAGACGAAGACCAATCAACATTTCCCGAGGGTAAAAGTCTGCTCACGTTCGCTTGCCGAAGCGTTTTTATAAAGGCCTATTCTATAACTGTCTTCAACTGACTTTGACCTGTGAAGTAATTCCTTTGGAACTCCCATGGAGTGTTACTGATTTCAGTACTATCGGAAGTATGAGATTGGTGAATAGGTTAATTATTACAGGTGGAAATTCGTCACATCCAGACGCACACAGACAGCCGCCACACGCCCGGAAAAGCACCGTACACGCGTTTCATCGTTTCGGGAATCGTCAGCAGTGCGAATTCCATCGGACCCTGGTAGGGCTCAAACCCGCAACTCGACTTCTACCAGTTTGTGTTTGAGGCCATTGAGCTACGGGTGACTGCAACGACCATCGTGAATAAGTTACTAGACGTGCCACAGCGCGGCTCACTGGCAACAGTAGAGTTGCAGGTTCTAGCCCTACCCGGGTCTGATGGAATGCGCACTGCTGACGATTCCCGAAAAAGGAAACGGGCGTACGGTGCTTTTCCGGGCGTGTGGCGGCTGTCTGCGTGAGTCTTGATGTGACGAATTTCTACCTGTAACATTCAACTCCCCTACTACGCTTCTGTAATAAGTAAGCGGACCAACCTGCTTATAATGCCATAAGTCAATTGGAGGCTTAAGTTTGGTAAGCTCGTCGCTTGGTGAGGGGGCTACCCTGTCCTATGCACGGCAGTAACGTGTAAGTCAGTGGATAGTGAGCGGCACTATATCACATCTAGTAACTTATGCACGATGGTCCCTATCGTCCCCCGTCGCTTAGTGGTCTCAACCACGAACTGGCAACAGTCGAGTTGCGGGTTCGAGCCCTACCAGGGTCTAATGGAATGCGCACTGCTGACGATTCCCGAAAAGATGAAACGGGCGTACGGTGCTTTTCCGGGCGTGTGGCGGCTGTCTGAGTGAGTCTAGATGTGACGAATTTCTACCTATAACATTCAACTCCCCTACTACTCTTCTGTAACCAGATTAATTATTACACCACACAAAATAACAAGTTCACTAAAAACTAAGAGATATGGGAGTGATGTCAAGTGAAAATAAGGGATTGGGACAAAAGAACTCATTAATCTGGTTACACAAGGAATTACTCTGAATTAGCCATTGCAAAATAGTATTTATACTTCGTGAAAACAAAAGCTCGCTAAAACCCATTTTAAAGACGGTAGAATGGCTTCACAGCTAATGTTAGCTTTTGTGAGGGTGATTCAGGTATAAAACGCACAGTAACTTTTCATAATGGGTTCGTCAACCACAACATAACGGAGAAGGTTTGAGGATACTGGACCAGGCATGTTCGCATACAATTGATTTAAAGCACGTATTCGACAACAGAATGTAGCGTAACACAATTTTATGGAAGCCACAGGTAATTGAAATAATCGCTCCATAAAATGCACGACATTTTATGATGAAGGAAGTCTATAAAAATATCGCCTACCAAAGAACACTAAGTCATTTTTAACGTAACTAAATAAATAAATATATACGTTATTCTCGTTTTTGCGAGGCACACCATCAAGGGCGTGATCATGGTAATACAGATATGTATGATCGGCAATTGCGCAATTTAGTATAATTTGACAAATAGCATAGGAATATATGTGTCTGTTGACATGTAAATGTATGTTTATGTCTGTATTTGGCAGTAGCCATTTTGTGTGAGTAGCTAAAGGGAACTCTCTGTGTGTTTTAGTTTTTTGGGTGCGCCATCCAAGGGGGAAATCAATGGAATGCTTCGAAGCGGATGACGTTCGTGATGTGTAAATGATCCTCCGGAAAATGGAAGAGGCAGTGACTTTATTTAGTGGTGAGTCACATCCGCCACGTCACAGTGTTGTTAAACGGATATCTGTGGCTTTTATAGGGAGAACACTTGCCAGGCGAAATCCCACCATATCCTGGAACACTGCCGCCGACCCTTTTGCTGGAACGTGATTTACCCGAAACACCCAGCTGGCACCACGGGAAGGTTGTTCGGCTAGCCGGCCAAATGGCTTGCTGGTACAAAATGCTTTGTTTTCGCTATCGTTACCTTGAAGTACTACTGAACCTACAAAACTCAATACATTCATTACGCTCAGCTATCAAGACTGGAAGTAACGCTTAAGTTTGCTTTATCTAGAATATTTTGTTGCACGGGAATGTTTATTTTGCAATGTCATATAAGGTAAAAGAGCGCTTGACAATTTTGACACAGGACCGTAAGTAGCAGGTTTGACTAAGTGTGCAGTCAACACTGAGTGATAGTTTATGAGAACAATTAGAAATTGGTGGTTTTGTGAGTAGCGTAATTGTTATGGTAGAAGACACTATTAAACTTTGCACAATAACCCGCCTCGACGGGGATCGAATCCCGGGCGTACGGATTACCAGTACGCTGTTCTACTGATGCGTCGCGAACTAAGCAAAAGTCAGGTATTAAATTGCGCACCTGATAGTCAGTCCTCGGTAGCTCAGTTGATAGAACAGCGGACCGGTAATCCGTACGTCCGAGGTTCAATCCCCGTCGAGGCAGATTATTGTGTAAAGTTTAATCGTGGCTTCTACTTTCTACAACAACTAGAAACTTAAAACTTCCCTCGGTTGATCTGTTGCAGGTTTAAGAAAAAATGGTTAAAACAACCAGTGAATACTAACTTGGTGGTCACAAGTTATTCCCACGTAATCGCTGACACTATTTTGGCGTAGGTAGCAGAGCCGTCGGTTTAGGCTTTGCCAATAAAATGAATGAACTCTAACTTGTTGGGGATTTAAAACGGACAAAACTTTCCGTGGTGCACTCTAGGTGTTATAAACTAGTAAAAAGAGGTTCCGGTATACTGCAAGTAGCCGCGCTGCACTACTAACATTTGTCCGCCACCCATACAGATAAGAAAGAAATATACTTGACTGCAAGAACAGGGCTTGAAAACAATACCTTCTCTATCATGCGAGAAAAATGTGGTACAACAATGTATTTGCCGTTCTTTCAACAGAATGAATACAAACATATCGTTCCTGCTAGAGCAAGTTATGATCCAGCGTTCCGGTTATCGCTTAATCTCACTGCGCCTCTAAAGCTACAAACGGATTTCACTGCTGCTACTCGAACTTTACCTGAAAAATAGTCAATACTACTTGGGCAGCTTTCAACCCAAATGTCTGTAAATTTGCGCAGAAAAACAGTTTACGGTGTTGAAATGAGCCAAAATAACCATATTGCACGTACATAAATGCTTCTTTCTCTTGGCTGATACCGCCAACTAAGAAGGTATAGTTATGTATCATTTTGACCTTCATACTGCAGTACAGCAAACTAACCCAACGGTGTGTTAGGTTTCACGATTTATATGTGATCAACCTACTCAACAGGGGGCGTTCAAATACTAATAACCAGTGGATGCTGTAGCAATAGTATGGTTTTAATGTTTCGTTCCTTACCTCACTTTAAATTTAAGGAACACTAAGCGACAGCGTTAAATCGTTATAAATCACAAATCACTAAAACACTTGAGGAAGAAAGATAACATATCGGTGTACCCAAAATGAATGTGTGGAAGGAAGAACAGCCATCCCGGATAATCTAGCTATATAATGATAACGAACATAAAATTCACCAAAGTAAATTGTGAGATGACGCCATCATTTCATGCATCCTTATCAATCACGAAAGTATGAAACATAGCAAAGAGGGTACAACACGGCGGAATTGCGGCTGCTCTTCTCGACTCGACCTATGGTAATGTGTTCTATTTAGGCACCCATGACAAAACAGTGCATATCCCATTACTTATAGAAATTTACCTGTAGCTGTAGGGATAGCTACGTCGGGCGCACTGAACAAAGTTTAATTGTCAGAATCAATGAACACATCCCAAATTGGATGTGCAACCGCATGGGATCTGGACGACGGAATCGGTTGACTCTGGAAACCGAGCAACTCCAGCAATCAAAAGGTACTTGCTCACTACTGCTCACCGGGTCAATCCTGATGTGTCGTTGCCATTCCTACTGTGCGACCAGCAGCCCCAAATCCCTAAGCTATTGGAGGCTATTTTTATCGATCGCGAACGACCACCACTGTGCATTCAAAAGCAGCTGGCTGTAGCTCTGGGCCTATCATGGTAGCCCATGCATTATGATAGCTGTGATCATCGAATGTTATGTGCCAATGTTGCAAACATTTGTGATTGATAATAATGCACGAAATGACGACGTCATCTCACAGTCTAGGTCTTCTGCATTTTTAGTATGGAACCATAAAGGGAATTTCTTGTTTCAAATTTAGTGTTAAATTCAAGTCTATCTGTTAGGTACCTGATTATCATTCGACCAGTGACAGCTTAGAGAATACTGCTATTCTACATTTCTACATACGTCACGCACTGACTACTCTCGGTGTTTACCAAATACAAAGAAACATTTTAGTCTCTGAGTGATTCACCGACTTTTACGAGCGCCCCAATCAGATGTGCTTAGAACAGCATAGACGGACACAAAATGGTCCAGAAAGCTACACGAGGATAAGTATACAAACAAGCTCATCTATCTGCGTGTACCTTTCTCATTAAGGTAAATTTTAACCTTTTTTGGATAATGCTTGATCAACTTTCCCGAACGAAATTTGTGGTGACGAACTAGCCCTGTTACCTTGTTGAGTAACAAATGATTTAGATTGTTAAACTAGTTAGAAGGCAGAGTAAGTAATTTACTTTGAGTTCACGATGGGCGATTCACCACAAATTTGGGTTTCGGATTTTTCAATAGGTGTTCTTCATTCAAGTACATACCGATGCACCCGATTGTAGCACATTAAGTACACCGAATCGGATGAAAGCTATAGAAACTTCCGTACTGGCAAGGGTTCAACGTAAGTTGTTATCCGACGGTGAATCATATTATACTGCTGCTTGTTTACAGTCGCGCCGTGTGTTTGCGAAACCTTTAACTTAATCGCGCAAAAGTTCCTTCCAAACTGCTGTTGAGTGTCTCGGTAGCTACTGTATTTGCGTTCTCTTCGGTTTAATGTTTACAGTCGGCTGGAGCGCAGCCGAAATTACTAGCGCGCTAAAGTAAATGCGTCAATAAAAATCCTTCACGTCCTAGAGGGATAAACTCCTTTGTTTCTTCTATTGCTCACAGCCGTGAGTGTACCAGACGTTCATATAGAACAATCAGCCCAGGCTAGTATACTTACCAAATCCATCTGATTGCCGGCAATTACTACTCATAGTTGAATAAAGGTTACAGTATGGATGGGACAGATGTTAATGGAATTGCCGTGCAATGATCTCATGCATCGTTTGAAAGAAGGACACGGATACTACTCGTTGCCAGTGAGGGAAGGGTGTTTGGTACCGTTAGCGGCAGCGGCGTTGTGGATTGGAATGTGGAAACCTGTGCATGAGTTTGTAACGTTCCCGAATGACAGGCGAATAAAACAGACATTACAGCCTTCCACATACAAATCCAGAGTGTTTAATACGTTGTTAATTGTATTTAAAAGTTTACTTAACAGACTCAGACAAGATGGGAATGCGTCCCAAACTCCACAGAAGTTTGTACACAACTGCCTTTAGTGCTGCGTACATTTTTGATTTCAAACCAAAGTAGAAAACAGCCACACTAGTCGCCCGGGTGGAACGTAGTCGCACGCTTTACGTCACCAAATGGAAGAGCTCACGCATTACTCCCGACTAGTAAATTGTGTCAAGCAATTCAATCTAACTTGCGCTGGAATCCTGTGGTAACCGTTCAACAGTGCCAGCATAGCTTCTTTTGTACTGATAAACTATACATACCGGCAAAAGTGCACGCGAATGTACGGTGCTCAAAGCATTTAACACCAAGGTTAATATATAATTAAGGTAGGCCCTAGTTCCAATCCTAACGCTGTTGGGCAACAAAATTTTTTATCACAGCAAGAAAAGAACGCAGTGAAATCCATATGGGCTGATGAAACAATCGTGATCTTGTCTACGGACGAAGAAAATATGACGGTCATAATGGATAAAACGGATTATGTTGGGAAGATAAGGAAACTCCTGGAGGACACGACATACCACTGCATGGATTACAGATAACTAGTAAGATAAATGAGATACAAAAAATACTTCGGGATGTGAATCAACTCACAAAGGAGGAATACAACAGAATGAAGGCTCGTAACCGAAGCATTGCACAATTCAACGGCCTTCCGAATGTACGCAAGGATGGTGCGCACTAAAAGCAACCCTGTCCCATCCTGGTACACCCACATACACTTTAGCTAATGAATTGTTGAGGCGGCTTAAACATCTGGTTAATGGATGGCAGTACTCGATAAATAATACACAGCAACACCTAGCGAAGCCCATACGACTACGAATCGGTCATGAGGAAATAATGGGGTTATTCGATGTTACCATATTGTTTACTCCTATCAACTGACAAACATCAGAGAACTCCTGGATGATTTCCGACCAACACTTAAGAATTTGATAACCGATAGTGTACATTAGCTTCCTGACTTGTTCCACCCAACCAGCTTTAGCTTCAATGAAATGTTCTGTGAACAAGTGAAAGGTGCCACAATGAGATCCCCTATCTTTGGGCTCATCGTAGAAATCATCATGCGGAAGTAAGAAGAGAACCAGCTCTTAATTATCCGCCTAAAATTATGCGTCCGATATGCCGAGGACAATTTTGTGATACTCAAAAGCAGTTAACTACATACCGCTGAAAAATGCCATGAACGGCATTCGTTTCACCATGAAGTCAGGAATGGAAAACCAACTACCTTTCTACGACGTGCTTGTTACCAGAACAATAGACCGAGAGCTACAAAAATCATTTTACAGCAGGGGCACTCATACTGACCAAATCCTAAATTGCAACAACAAGTATCAAAATTTCACAACATAACTTGCATACAGACCCTGTTTGGTAGAATTGAGTCACACTACAGTACTAAGAAATCAAAGCGAGATTAAGAGAAACATCAGTTTACCTCCTTAACGCGCAGTGGATACCCGCGTAGTTTCATCCGAAGACATTTGAACTGCAGGGTTAAGAACACCGCGCCTGAATCACTCTGCATTATATCAAAATTGTATCAGAAATGACGGCCAGACTCATCAAATCGTTTCCCCTGATAGTTGACCACATAGCAATCGGCATACCTAAGGGACCTCTTCTAAACGGAAAGATGAATTGTAGGTTCACGAACGCACTAATGCTATTTACAGGATATAATACGAGCACTGCGAGAAGAACTATGTGAGCCAACGAGTCAGGAGATTGATTACAAAAATACAAGGACACAAACGAGCTTGCTATAATTATTACGCATCATCTCTGGTCTCGGCACATGTTGATGAGAAGGGACACAGCTTTGCCTGGTACAAACCGGAAATTTGCGCTCTGGGAGAAATGAGAAAAACAGTAAATTTCTTGAAGTGTATTGTACTACAAAACACTTCATAAACCTGTGCATAAACCTATATCCAGTGTACCAGCCATAGAGAAATAAAGAAATTGGTCAGATCAGAAATCACAACATAAGGCAGGAATAAACGGCAGCCGAACAACAAACCACCGAAGTTCATCTGATATGAAGCGAAGAGGCGAATTTCAAACGGCTCTTACTCATCGATCAAGAGCTGACGGTGCAGTCAACGAGCTCCCACGCTAGACAATAAGACACTGAGGATGTCACCTCGGTTGGTGATGAAACGTCTGCTGCACAATTGCTCAGCTGCGAGAATAAACGTAAACCGGACCAGTCAACCCGAGCTACAAGTATTCCTACATATGGCAACCCAAGCTGCGTTTACATAAATTTTAGGATGAGTGACTAGGATCATGGAATAAACACTAAAAGGCTTATTTTCTAAAAAAGTTGATGGAGAAATATAGTGAAACAAAAATAAGGGAACCTCAAAACAATAGTAAGTAAGAAACTGATATCGCTATCTCGAGTATATCTTATAGAGGAATGTGCACCTCATGCTAACAAACCTGAAATAATTGACTCAAAATATACTGTGATTGCCTGGAATTGTTAGAAGACGGAGTGAAATATGGAAACATTATGATTACCATAAAAAGTGGTGCTCCGGCATACTGAGTAACAACAAGACACCGGTAGTGTAAGACGTTAGTTACGGACGGTGAGCTACTAGGATGCATTGCATCTGTGAAAGGATTCAGCAATCGGGTATACAAATCAGTGTCAATATGAAACAAAAGCCTGCGTTTACAATGGAACAATACTTTGACTTCGCATTTACCTAGTGACCTCAAGCGGATCCTGAAACACT
Source organism: Dicrocoelium dendriticum (assembly GCA_944474145.2). Classification (NCBI taxonomy): domain Eukaryota; kingdom Metazoa; phylum Platyhelminthes; class Trematoda; order Plagiorchiida; family Dicrocoeliidae; genus Dicrocoelium; species Dicrocoelium dendriticum. The sequence continues at coordinate 84,960,778 of OX104069.1, read as the reverse complement.
CCAGAATTTGACAGCGCGCCAGACATTATAACGGATATCTAGAAAACAGTAATTCAAGGATAGCAGAACGTCTCGAATACAAATCCAAAGTTGTAAGCTTTCATTTTAGCAAGATTTCATTATTAACAAAAGAAACACTTCAGGCAAGATCCTGCATGAAAAGCGGAATGTTGTCCTAATTAAACCTACACAAACATTGACTTGTATTCAAAACCCCTCTGAATTCATAAAATCCCATTCGGTTTCAAGCCTATTAAAACATATTGAACAGTTGAAGAAAAAAATAAAAATATAACATAGAAAAGGTTTCCCTTTTGCCAAAGGTATTCAAGTGTGGAATTGCAAAACGGGTATGCGTATTCCCTAGGTAACTTCTTCGTTGATATATCTGAAGCTTCGGCTTAAGGCAGCTTCTAGGTAATGCTTATGTAACGGTGTTCGCACATATTTAAACGGAATGTTGAACTGGATGAACCCAAATGGTATTTTTCAGTTCGTGAGTTCAAATATCCAGCATATCCACCCATGCTGTAGCAAATATGCTACGGTATGTACGGAACAAGTTAATTCAGAAAAGGTGGTATGTACTTAATTTATCGATTAAGCGGAAGCGTAGGTAATCTGGAAAAACCTAGAAGACATATAAGCGGAGTATGGCGTTCGTACTGCACACGTGGTAAGTGGTGTATCCTTACTTGCATTCAATGAAACAAGTGTATTAAAGAATAAAGGAACAAGAGCATAACTACGCTTGTGGGATGAGCCAAGTGAGAACCAAAAATAGAAAGGCAAAAAGCTGGGATGAAATGTTAGGCTTTTTGAAGCACTCACTACAATGTTCACATGGAAGCATACATTAGACAGCCTATCTCCTTTGTCTAGAAAATTGCGGTTTGGTGCACTGGGCCAGATAGTCGCTCCAAGCTTCGGGACCAGCACGGGCTCTGTAATCTTGCTAAGCGGCACCCCTTCCTGATAAAAATTTTAGCTTACTGTTTCTAAAATGTGGTTGTGTTGGTGGAAAGACTGGCTTGATTTCTGGAGCAATTGTGAAAAGATTGTTGAAACTTCCAACAAACTGTTTCGAAACACACTCTAAAAAGGCGCTTTCCATGAACTTTTAATCTTTTATTTCCTTAAGAATTGATGTAGTAGGGTCAGAATGTAAATAGCATTTGGCTCTAACCAAAACAAGTTCGAATATTAGTAAGTACACAAGAAATGGAGTTGGAATTTCGCGGGTACATACCCTAAGTCAATCGGTGAAAAAGTATCACCTCATCCACAGCTAAAATGCAGCTCCATGGTTTATTTAATTTGTTTGGTAATTATGTTTTTATCTGGCAAATCTCCTTTGAGGCTGCTTTTGCTCATAGCTTTCATGAGAATCTGAAACTGAATAAATATTAGCTTTTCCGGTAGACACAGCATCAATTGACCACTAACCGAGATCCTTGTATCGTACCTGACCGAAATGCCGCTTATGTATAGAGTAGTCATCAAGATCCAGAATTTTAACCATACGACTTCCAAGGTTAGTAAAATGCTACAGGGCGAAGGACCTTGTGTGTGCGCCATATGCAGTGTTACCAAGAATGCCGTAGTATTTAAATATTTTGCAGGAAAGTTGTTCATTTGTCAGCAAGGAATCGCGGTAATAGTAATTGTAGTAAATGCATGTCGATCGGAATATTGCCGAATAATAGTACATGTACAGTGCTATCGGTGACCTGCTTACAGGTGGATTCAGCGGTGTCGTACTTGGCCCCTCTGGCCATTCATTATGTAAGGTGTATTTGGTGCTGCTACAGACTTGCAAAATGAGTTCTTCAGCTTTTCAGCATTTTATCAGTGCGCCGCTTGCATGTGTTCTTCGCCTCGTTTGTCTGGGAGATTGAGGTTAATGTAAAGGTACTGTACTGTTAGGCAAATCGCCAGTTGGTTTTGATGTAAGTGCCGACGTTCCGATACTCTAAGTGTCACCTAGCTGGTTTGAAGCAAAAGCATTATTATTCCTGCACCGCATCCCTTGTAGCTTTTTGATCTTAGTACATTTGATTGAAAGTGGGGGGTAACATCGGCCAAGAGCAGGGTATCCAGCGTGTAACAAATCGGCTTCTGATTGTGATCCACTCGTGCACACATATCCCATCTATGAAACAGAAGGGCTTACACTTGCCTCAAAGAACATCCAAAGGGGATTCAACACACTGGTCCACTACGGAGACAAACAATCGAAAGCATGCAAACTTTCTGGGCTGAGTGAAATAGACCCACTGCACAAGCGCCCCATATCCACCTAGAAAGTATATTAGGAGATCGTTAACCAAATAGATCAAATTGAAATTATGGGCACAAATATTAGAAAGACCCAACTCACCGTCGTCAAAGAAAACCACAATGACTACGGATACTGATGGACAGTTTCGTTACATTTTATCTCCTCCTTAGGAACCTTTTTTGAAGTGCAGATTTCAATATCCATCCAACAGGTGACTTCATCCAATCAGTTCATGGCTCAGTGGTAATGCACATTGAGACTGTAAACCCTCGGGGTCTACAGTGAACAATATGGACGCCTGCGGGGCGACTTGATAATGACTTATATGATGCTGAGCAATCCAAACCATTCTTGTCGTCACCTACTAAAAATGAATAGCATTACCACCTTCACAGGGCACTAGCTAAAGCTGGCCACACAATACAGCCGGTTGGAATGCAATCGGAATTTCTTTTCCATTCGTGTGTGTCAACACTGGAACGCCCTTCCCATATACGCTGTATCTTCCCCGACGCTAACGGCATTCAAAAGACGTCTGGAAGATTGGCTTACCCACTTACGCCGTATAATCAGATGTCTAGGTCAACCAAACTTGAACAAACGGTGCTCATTCTCAACTTTTGTATTTTGCTACTTGCACGCTGCTGCTGTGGAATATCGTTCGGTTATCCTACAACTGCATTCGTCAAATACATCAGCCCAAGAAAGCGGCGCACGAGGAACCGTTGTCGTTTCTTTTGTTCTAAACACATATCTTCCCCATATTATTCCTCATATTACTCTGCAGTAACAGTTCAATACGCATTATAAAATGTTCATAAGAAAAAACATCGAATCGCTAGACGCTTAAATTAACAATTTACACTTATGTTTACTTTCAGTTCAACCATCCTACGGGCATTGTAAAGTAATTGTTTTTTAATTGTAATATATCATTGTTCAAGTACACACTGTAAGTTTCGTCTAATGTGGCGAGGATAAATGTGAAAACCGCCGCAGCCGTATGTGTGATCAAGAGAAAAACTGAAAAAGTATGTAACGTTTTTAAGCAAGACAAATAAAATGATGATATTCGGCTGCAAGTCACCTGCGGATGTAATGGCAGAATCCGGCTGAATGGGTGTCAGATGGAGATAGCTGCTTGTTATACGTTATCACCGGATTCAAGTACACTTAAGAATGCACTTTTATTACCCTTCGCCTCGGCGTTTGTAACAATAAATACCAAATTCATTTGGATGTACACCACGTGCACACAATGCTTAAATCAACCGCGGCTACCGAAAGTCATTCAGCTTGCATTCAACAAATACAATTGTTATACTTGAGGGAACGCCGCCTCTTGAGGTAATTGCGTGACAAGATTGTCGCTCGCACGGTTGGAGCACGCCTACGATGAGGCTAGCTTAGCCGGTGAGACGGAAAATTGAACGAGCGTGGGAACGATCTTAGCCGCACTTGTTCGTATAGACGCTGAGGCCTCGAAAACGGACGCACACGAGAGGGGGTACGATAGACGCGTGCTAATGACTTAGACGCGGAGGCTGGCCAGCTAACGATTCACACGCAATCACGCGACCCGACCGACTCCCAACTTAGGCGAAGAGAAAGAAAAGACAAGTGGTCCTCGGTAGGCTTTTTTACGACCGACAAAGGGCGATCACAGCCAGCGCTATGGGTTATTAAGTTAGGGGAAAAAGTCACCACGCAGAGGTGGTAGATTGCAAATGACCATTGTCAAAAAGGTCCGCAGTTGGGACGCTCCTCGGAGTGGCTGAACACTGCTGCGTTGTGGGGAGAAATTGGACTCCGCTTCCCACAGCCATTATGCCGGAGTTACTGGCGCGTTTTTGCGGGGATTTTTGACGGGCCCGCAACAACAATAATAAGGAAAAAGAGCTGTCATTTTCGAGACCACATGAAAGAAAGAACCGGTACGTATTTAATAACTATTAGGTCCAAAATCTTCGGATATTTAGATTTATTTATACATATATATATATATTTTGATTCGCTCAACAAGCGTTGTCACGCCGCATCATTGAGAAACATGACATCATATATAATTTGCATTATACTATCAGCAGTACAAAAGGAAAACGTGAGAGTAACGCCATAAAAGTAAAACAGAAAAAGTGAGTGCGGAAACGTAAAAGAGAAACATTAATATGCAGTGAAGCAGGACGCGTTACCAACTTAATAAATCGTATATAAAGAATGATTAATTGCAGTGTAAGCAAAAAAGTGCAGTTGATAAGTTGCCTAACCATATAAGATAATTATGCAGGAGTTTCATTGTAGAAACATCGCTTTATGCATATCATACGGCATTTATGTAGGAATAAGTGATAAGAAATATGCGGTTATCTTATTTATTAATGATATTCCAGAACAGCAAAACTGATAAGTCAAATAAACTTTGCTAGCTGTTTCCTGCACACATAATAAACGCATGAATTTCACTTCGCAAAATTGATCTTGTCACGGGTCCCTTTCTTGTTGGACGCATCTAATGAACTTTCGCTTGGAGTCGTTTCCAATAAGCGAGGAGCGGATTACGCCAGCGCGATGCCTAGTATTTGTGAAAAAACAACTAAAGAATTCTGACCTCTGAGAGACACATAATACGAGACAAACGCAACCGCACGATCGCTCCCCAGGCCGAAGTGAATACGAATAAAGAAAAGTCCTTCGCACTAGCACTGTTACGGAATCCGCAGAAACGCGACACAGTTCGAGACACCTACTCAGTTCGAGCCGAAATGACTCGACACGCTGGGCATGAGGTTTAGCGCACTGAGTGACTTACGAACGTCTGATGCGTTATGAGTTGGAAATACCGTGGACACACTGCGGGTGCCATGCAGCGCAACCGTGTAATTGTGCATGCGCTTATCGGAGTCCATGCGGTGAGTGCGTATCTCTGCGCAATCGCCTAGCGTTTCTGTATGCGGTGTTCCCAAGGCCATTCCAAATATTTCGGAATAAGCCTGCTGGCTTTACATGGCACCACTGAACCTTAACTCATTTTCTCTCCATTGCTTCAACATGAATGAAGATATATTGACGCGTACTTTAAGTTTATCAGGCATTAACCGCTCAGTTTGTCACATTTGCGTGTGCCTTTTGTCCTGACGTTGAACAAAACAAGTGCCAGCAAGTATAGCTTTTGAAGGAACCTAGTATCAATGTGGTTTCAGAGAAGATGAAAACCTGATGAGCAAAACAAACCAATTTGAGTAGGTCACCAGTTCACCCCTCCGGTCACGTTGTATTCTAGTGGATTTTAGTAAGAGTGTGAGACACAGCATTGTCAATGCCACCTGAAAAGTGATGTATATTGAAAAGCCTTGACTTTGTAAGAGCTTGCGCTGAGTTTAATGAGCAGCTTTGCTGCTGTTAGAGTGCTGGTCGTAAGGCATTGTCAATGGTATACGACGTTAGAAGCTACTGGTATGGGAACACCAGGTGTAGGAAACACAGTTCGACATTTATCATAAATATATTTGCCCAAGAAAGAAGCTTTGTATACAATAATAAAAGAGTAATTTAGTAAGGTTGTGATACTTGCTCGTACACCTGCTAACAATTGGGTATTTTTAGAAACAATTGGCTTGCTCTTTTTTAGTGCACGTTGCTTTTCTTTTGATATGGAATGAAGGAGACAAGTGTTTTCGTTAAATTATTTCCCTTAATTATATATAGATCATTGTCGCAGGTCCAATGGTCAGCCGCTGTCGCAAATGGCTTAGCTGCTTGGGTCCTTTACACAGAACAGTTTCTTCTTTAATTTAACTTTTCCAAAATTTGGGAAAACGTGCAATAATATTGAGGTTGATATTACGAAACAATCATGCAACAGCCGTACGAATTTTCGGTAGCCGATTGAGTGTGACTGCTTTTTGTACATTTACCTTACTTCATTTCCAGTGGGTATACTAATCTAGGAAAATTATTCTGACCTCGTTTTGGCAAATGGTTATCATTCATTCTATCTAGTCTACATTCATCTTATTCTTAATCTAGTTAAACAAATAGTAATTCACAGCGGCTTTATTACTTAATGGTGCGCTTTGATCTTTTAGCACTTTTCCAACTGTTTCTTGCGTTATATCACGTGTAAATATACGTTGCACAATTAATGCAGGAAGTCTTTGCTCTGAAATCTGGCCCTCGTTCCGAGAATACCAAATTTGCCTCGTTACTTTCTAGTTGAGGGAAACTAAGATATTTTGCGTATTGTTAATACTTCCTCCTCCGCATTGTGAAGTAAAATATACCAACGACGAGTTTTAAACCCCGAAATTTAGTTCCAATCTTTGTGTACACTGTCCTACTATTTGCGTCACTGTGGTTTTGCTGTTTAACTGGTCCTATCTTTGAAATAAATATTTTACCTTTGCTCGAAACTTGCTCCTACAAATATCCATTCCAGCTCGTTTTGTTCACACACATTGTTGTATTCCCACAAATATAGACCAATAAGCTGGATAATATACTTGCTCTCAGGTCAGCGTGTGAATTCAAGGTCAGTTCCCTGTTCCCTTAACTAACACCGTATCGCAACAGCATTTGTCTAGAAAACAGTAGCAATTCTTGACAAAAAGCATTTCTTGCCCAAGTTGGACGCATTCGGCGAATTTGATGGGGATATTTATGCTGGTAATGAGCAGATTTACGATCAAAAAAACTTACAAACGACACAAACATGATTATTGGGAGCAAAAACAATAACACAATAATTTTTATTATTGTATACAAAGCTTCTTTCTTGGGCAAATATATTTATGATAAATGTCGAACTGTGTTTCCTACACCTGGTGTTCCCATACCAGTAGCTTCTAACGTCGTATACCATTGACAATGCCTTACGACCAGCACTCTAACAGCAGCAAAGCTGCTCATTAAACTCAGCGCAAGCTCTTACAAAGTCAAGGCTTTTCAATATACATCACTTTTCAGGTGGCATTGACAATGCTGTGTCTCACACTCTTACTAAAATCCACTAGAATACAACGTGACCGGAGGGGTGAACTGGTGACCTACTCAAATTGGTTTGTTTTGCTCATCAGGTTTTCATCTTCTCTGAAACCACATTGATACTAGGTTCCTTCAAAAGCTGTACTTGCTGGCACTTGTTTTGTTCAACCTCAGGACAAAAGGCACACGCAAATGTGACAAACTGAGCGGTTAGTGCCTGATAAACTTAAAGTACGCGTCAATATATCTTCATTCATGTTGAAGCAATGGAGAGAAAATGAGTTAAGGTTCAGTGGCGCCCTGTAAAGCCAGCAGGCTTATTCCGAAATATTTGGAATGGCCTTGGGAACACCGCATACAGAAACGCTAGGCGATTGCGCAGAGATACGCACTCACCGCATGGACTCCGATAAGCGCATGCACAATTACACGGTTGCGCTGCATGGCACCCGCAGTGTGTCCACGGTATTTCCAACTCATAACGCATCAGACGTTCGTAAGTCACTCAGTGCGCTAAACCTCATGCCCAGCGTGTCGAGTCATTTCGGCTCGAACTGAGTAGGTGTCTCGAACTGTGTCGCGTTTCTGCGGATTCCGTAACAGTGCTAGTGCGAAGGACTTTTCTTTATTCGTATTCACTTCGGCCTGGGGAGCGATCGTGCGGTTGCGTTTGTCTCGTATTATGTGTCTCTCAGAGGTCAGAATTCTTTAGTTGTTTTTTCACAAATACTAGGCATCGCGCTGGCGTAATCCGCTCCTCGCTTATTGGAAACGACTCCAAGCGAAAGTTCATTAGATGCGTCCAACAAGAAAGGGACCCGTGACAAGATCAATTTTGCGAAGTGAAATTCATGCGTTTATTATGTGTGCAGGAAACAGCCAGCAAAGTTTATTCGACTTATCAGTTTTGCTGTTCTGGAATATCATTAATAAATATGATAATCGCATATTTGTGCTCCTTGTTTCCTACCTACCTTGCATGTGGTCCATACGAGACGAATCTTCTGTTTTGAAACATGGAAATATGATGCATACTTGATCCTGATTTTATTTCATTTTTAGTTGTTTGTCTTTGTCTTTTTGATATTAGTACCTAACTCTTGATTCTGGATTTGCTTTGGTTTTTATTATTTTAGAATCTAAATTGTTGCAGTTTGCTGGATTTCATTACCACGGCCTTGATGGTGTATCTTCCTATCAATGGTTTGCGTTATGAAATCTTGTTATATGTGAATGTTATCCGGAAAGGTTGCCTGGCCGCATAGGTCTTTTTCTTTGCTATGATAGTGCAGTGGGCTTACAATTTCTTCCGTTTCGCGACATTAGTAGCACCATTTGCTATGGACCAGTTTAATGGTTTATTCATTTGTGAAGGGAAATATGTATATTTGAAGGAACTTGTATTTACGATCGTCTATTTTAGTGTAGGAGATTTTCATGCCGTCCGCCAGCTTTCTACTTCAGTGCAGAATCCGCCTGATGCCGTTTTCGAGCACCCCCTTTAATGTCTTCCTCATGATCGCGTGACATTCTTTCATTATATTTTCTACCAGTTGCTCCAGTGAATGGCAACGCTTATTGTACACTTTTGGCTTCAGAGCACACCATAGAATGAAATCCAGGGGCTTAAATCTGGTGACGGGGAAAACCGTTCTATTTGTCCCACGCGATGGATCCACTGGTGACAGTATTTGTCGCTGTGATGTGTAAGTGCCGTTTTATCAGTAGGTGCAGTTGCGCCATCCTTTTGCCACCAAAATTTACTCCATACCCTTCGGCCTCTAGCTGTTGAAACACAAATTGCTAGAAGGTTTGTATTTACGACGACGTTAAGAAGAGGAAGTTGCCAGTACTTCAAAACATTTATTTACCGGTCATCTTCCTGAAAAGGAAATATGGTCCTACAATTTTCTGGCTTGTTAAGCCAGCGCAGACAAGAAGTTTTATGCTGTGACACACACCTAATGCGACATATCGTCGTGGATTACATTTAGTCAAACTTTGTTTTGCTGTTCATGCAAACATATCATTCCTCATCAGCAAAATCCACGTGCTGAATGTCTGCGTGAGTTGGACACCAGCGGCAAAACGTATGTCAATTCTCTGGATCACATGGCTCGAAACCAGAAATTTACTTTCCCGAACCCGCGAAACTTTCTTTTCTAATCATCCTTTGAACGGTGTATCGCGGCGCGCCCCAATGCAGTTCGATGTGACGAATGCTGAGGTCTGGCATTCCGGATACTTCGCTGATTACATCGCGAGCTGAACATTGGTCCTAGGTGATGGCTGGCGGACCGGTTTTGCTCATGTTGTACACACACTTAGTTCCCTCGAGGCTTCTCACAGTTCGAACAAGTATCTTAATTTGATGTTTGGCGGCCCAACTTTCATGGCGTTATGTCTCCGTACAGTTGCTGCAGCATTTAAATCACATTTACCATACAGCCGAGAAACAAGCATGCGCTGAGCAACAGGCCCATCGCATGATTCCCTTTGCAAATAAATCACCGACGGGAGTGTCTTTTCGTGCTCCATTACCAGAAGGAGTGAGCCAGTGACGACGTTGCAAGACTTGAACTGGCTAATATTGCCCTCACCTAATCCACAACACCTGGTTCCCCGAGGAACTAACACCAGCGCACTTGTCGTAGGCCGTTTACTTCGGCTAAGCCGACGTAGATGGGCAGCGAGGCGAACCGATAACCATTGAGCATTCCAGTGCCAAGTGGTCTACCTTTGGATAAGCTTTTCGGTATTCATTAAAAGGTTAACTTACAACTATCCATCATGCAGAAGCTAACGACCGTATGACACCTAATGTGGCAAAAAAAAGTATCGGGTCGGAACTTGCGCATTTTACGTAGGTACGTCCGTTTGCGTATTTGCTCCAAACTAAGAATGGCTATTGGTTGTCAAGAACAATACCGTAATTGACTGAAGTTCCACATAGGTGGGGAACAATGCGTCAAAAAACCCACTAGCCAACCTGAATTGCGCTAATCGGCTCTCTTCAGTAGAACTTAATTCCTGTTACCTTGAACTCGCTGCAGACAAGTCATGCTCAAATGGTAAACGGAGCAATCGTTGTTTTGTGCTTACTTCATCCAGCCGCGTCGAAAGAAAGAATTCGCATCGACTCTGCACACAATCGATCTATCCACAAATCTGCGGCAAAGTACAAATAGATTTGTTTTAAAAACTCACTCGCCCACTCAGTCGATCGACTTATCGACCGCACTGAGGCAGGCGATTCGGTCCGCCCCGGGTTTCAGCCACCATCGCATCCTTTCCTTGTTCTTTCTATTTTAGTTCTTGTGTTGCAGATTCCATATCCTCGTCCACTGCGGACGAGCTTGCGCTCTATCCTGTGACTGAATCGGAGCTGCACTAGACTGCTGCTGAACGCGGTAGAACGCGTATTTCTTCCCATTTGCATTAGATAAGGATCCTCATGCGTCGCTTTGGCTTCGATAAGTTTATTTTTTGCTTTCTTGTGGGTTCCACCACAGCCTTCCTCTTTGGGTGCACCGTGAAGTTGTTTCGTCTTTTGTGACAAATCTGTTTCACGCTACACTACATTCCGCTGTATTTTTTCCCGGACAAAGTACTCATGGTGGCTCTTGAATCAAGTCTTGACGGTACTGGTAATCTTTGGATCTGGGTTTTGCCAAACTGCAATGCTGTTCTTCTTGAGTTTCCAAGTTATTTGGTAATCACTTTTGCGACTGTTGATCGTTTTCAGGCTCGATTGAAGGATTCTTGTTCACTCCGCGGCAGTGGGTAAACAAATACGATGGACCTTCATAGTATCCTTCAAAACATTCGATTATTTCCAAAAGATCCGGTTCATTGTCCCAAAAATCCCAGGCTTCCATTATCCGACTTGCTTCAGAGCCGACGGAGTATATGAACATTGTCAACTGGTATGGTCTTGCATATTCATCCAACTGGATAAACTCAGTGAATTCCATCCAATCCGCTTTCCACGCTTTACAGTTGTCCGAAAATATGCTTTCTCACATCTCTAGCGGGCTAGACAAAGAGATCATTGATTGCTCCTCAATGGCGAGCAAGTTTTGGCACGTTTGTATCTATGACACCATGTTTTGTGTTTACTTCACCCAGCCGCGTTGACCGAAAGAACTCGCATCGACTCTGCACACAAACGCTCTATTCATGAATCTGAGGCAAAGTACAAGTAGTTTTGTAATTAAAATTTACTCGCCCAAACAATCGATCGCCTTATCGACCGCACTGAGGCAGGCGATTCGGTTCACCCCAACTTTCAGCCACCATCACAATCGTGACATGGAGGAAAACAGCCTTCATGGAAACAGAATTAACAAAAATACATATCCAAATGAGTGCTATGAAATCAGTCATAACAGAGGTGACAGCACTAAAGTAAAGTCTGGACGGGTCCTAAACCTAATACACTGATCGATGGATAGGATCGGTAACTCCATAGCTACAAATGCCACTTAACTTCACGATAAGCCTAAGAGTTCCAAGAAAGCTGTCAATTTTAGTACTCCTGGCTGGTACCTGACATATCCACGAATGCATACACTCATCTTAATTAAGTATATGGGTTGCGCGGACTGTCCCGTTGTAAGAGTTGGGAAATATTCACGAAAGTACACTGGCTCGATATACTCAAGTTCAAAAGTGCTGAGGTTTCCTGATCTTACATTAGTAACCGGAGTCTAAGCGTAGCGAATACTGAATTCGAATTTGCATGGATTAGAGCCGATCTAACTATATGGGAAAGTAAGGTCCCGATATAAGTTATATTAAAAGGAATCGGTTTAGAAGGTAATCTGAACATTCACCATTGAAAACGGATAATGTTTCTCTCGATGACCTCAATATGCCTGACACTTGTCATCCCGCGGAGGAGATGCCATACGAAACTACGTTAGAAGTTTGATTTCCGAGTTTTGGAGCACCTGCCGTGTGTCGGATTGCGACAAGCAAACTAAATTTTGGTCTCAACCAATGAAAGACTTGATTACTGGTTGAAAAGAGCAAGAAGAGATATCTCTGTGTAGCTGCATCTCATGTCACTTATGCACAAAGACGCGTTTTGTTGGCGTGCGCTGGATATATTTTATATCGACAGTGTTTGTCCAGAAAGTTCTTAATTTCCGGCACCGATGTTGCCTCATCTATGTGCCGCGACAGGTTGTCCCATAAATTTAGCAATCTCCGTTCGAAACAGAGTTCGTGAACGACCCGCTTCAAATCCGGTACTAAAAAATGAAACGGTGTCCTCTTATGATGCTTGGTGTGCGAAGATGAAGTGGCGGCCTCAACATGGGAACTCATCCAGATGTAATACCCGGTGGGTCATGATGAGGTCAATGCGCAGTCGACGATAAGCCAGTGTGTAACGCACTAGTTTCTTATACCCGTCTTCGTACTGTACACCTTGTAAATTGGGAATCAGCCTGGTGGTCACATACTGCACTCGCTTAAAATTTACTACCTCGTCCCTGGCGATAGGACAATACGCAGGAAAGACATACTCTATTGGCGAGTGGCAATCTCTTCGGACCAAGTGCTGAAGCTGCTCCTGAGTGCCCCAAACAAGCGAAGGCTGTTTTGATAAAACCTATTCCTGTTGCTCATGGACTTTAGGTCGTAGCGAGAGAGCGCACCGAGGTCTCGCACGAAAGGCGCGCGATGCAAAGGTTGACCAGCCACCGTGTAGCTTCGACTGCACTCACACTTACCCAGCCTCATGAATTGCGACCTGACCGAGTGCATGGGAAGATTGACCTCTGCGGACAACGTGGAGAGGCGGTCGAGGTACTGCTGAAGCAGGTCACAGTCATTGGGTGCGTGGATTACGCTCCACCCCAACAAGTCATCTGTGAACAACACACAATGTGATTAGAGTAGCTAAGGCATATCGTTCACACGGATCAGAAACAAAATTGACCCCAGTGCATTGCCTTGGGGCAGGCCACTGCTGGGTAGATACCAGTCGGTCAAATGGTTGTCGCCCTGGACCCTCCACTTGCAATGAACAAGGAAATTCTTGATCCACCGGTGCCGCTAGCCGCCAACACCGCACACCCTCAATCTGTCAAGGAGCATTGCAGGATTCACCTTGTCAAAAGCCTTACTGAGGTCAATGTAAATGATGTCGACCGACTTGCTTTAATTCAGCGCTTGCAACCATTTGCGCCTCATCAACACCACGTTGGTGATACATGAGCTACCTTTTGTGAAACCATGCTGTGCGGGCGTCAAGAGCCTGTTCGACTCCAGAAGCTGCAGAAGACTCTTCTTCACGATCTTATCGATCGTCTTTTCCAAAAGGGCGGTCAGGCGGATCGGCCGGTAGTTATCTACTTTGCTTGTGATAACACCCTTCGGTATTGCCTTTACAACTGAGCATTTCCAGTCGCCCGGTAATAGTCAAGTGGATAGTGACCTGTTGAACAGCTCAGTTACAGAAGGCGAGGTGATGACCGATTGGGTGTTGATGATCGGTGGGTAGATTTTAATTGGCCCTGCAGGCTTCGTCCCCTCAAGAATTTCCAGAAGCTAGAGTACATCTTCAATGCTGCAATTCATGTTCTCTATTTCAGAGGCAGAGGTACTCGTAGAACTAGTTACAGACACCTGGTCACTTGCAAATACCGAGGTGAAGTGCGCCGTCAATGCGGACGCATGAGCTTTGCTCGAAGTTAGGGGCTGTCCACCTGAGCATTCCAACACTGGCACATTGCCTGTAGCTGTCTGGCGCCTTTTGAAGTAGGCGAAGATCAACTTAGGAGCAGTCTTTTAATCGGTTGCAAGCTACACTTAAAGCTTCTGCGCTTTTTTGTTTTCGCGTTGTTGCAGAGATTTCGCAGTACCTTGTACGCCTTGTAATCCTCATCACAGCCAGATAACGCGCGTTTGTTCCATAGTCTACGTCGTCGTCGGACCCGTTTGTTGTACTCTTTGTCGAACCAATTTGGCTTGACTGGCCAAACTTTCCGATACCTGAGGCGTACCAATCCGGCGCACAACAATTTTACTCCCTCTCTATTGATAGTCCAACAGGTTTCGACAGACTAATGCTCTGGTAAGGACCAGTTCATCTGGCTCGCTGCACGATTGTGGCCATTAAAGTCCGCCTTCTAATAGTTGAAGGCTAGCTCCAGCGGGGGAGAAAAGGTCAGCAGCAGTGTTAAGATGGCTATGATCATCGAGTGGTCACTCGCTCCCAGGGGCTCCAAAAGTTGGATGTCATGCATACGTTGCTCACAGCTAGTTATAAGTAGGTCTAAGCACGATGGACTTGCGTGCGCAGTTATGCGCTTCGACTGATTTATGTGCTGCGTGGCCCCAGTTTCGAACCTTAACTCCGCAAACTTCCTCTCGACTGTCCAGTGGTCAAGGAAAAGTTCAGCCTCATGTCCCTGTATTCGGGGTTAGCTGAAATCGCCCATGAGTAGGAACAGCTGACGACTCATATGATTGCGATCATGCGGGAATTAGTCCAAGCAGCGGCTCAGTGGACTGCGATATAGCATGCCCACGAGCATCTCGCACAGTCTGAGGTGAATCGCATACAATAACTGCTTACCTAGACCAACAGTGCTTCGTTAGCTGCTCAGTAGTCTCCCACATAAGGAATCCCTTATTTAAAGCAGAACGCCGCCTTGATCATTTGAGGGTCAAACACAGCGAAAGCACGAGTATCCGTGGATTTTCACTACTTGGACGGTCACGTCTGAGTTTAACCATGTCTTAGCACAGCCTAATCCGTCTGGCCGCTGAGAGGTTACAAAGTAGCATAGCTCGTCGAGTTGCTTTATCAGACTGCAGACGCTAGTAAACGCTGTGCGCTGGCGGCGTTAGGATCCGCTTGGCACGCGTGAAGCATCAGAACCATGTTGCTCCGGATTCGCGGAGGAATCCGGGTGACTGCCCGAAAAGTTACAATACGGTGATACGTTTCTCCATCATCCTTGCGTCGCTTTAGTTCAATCATCGCAGACTTAAGTTACTGTCTGCTGGGTCTAAGTCAGTACGTGGATTTTTAGACCTCTCTGCCTATTTAAACGGGACAATATTAACTTAGAACTTGCCACTTCAACAAAACTCACCCTCATAGGTCGACTTTGCCATCGGTTCTCTTTCCGAAACGAGCGAACTGTTTTACTTTCAGCCCACCCTCGTCCATGTCGAGCAGCCAATCAATCAGAGCTTGCAAAAGTTCAAACGTCATGTTTACAGCGCTGCAGAGGATTGCAATCACAGGATTCAAGTGCGTGAAAGACCATGAGACTGTGTCACCTCAAGTCGCTGGATATTGTTCTTGGTTTCTTTGGTATTTGCAGTTTTCAATCGTTATCACCAATTTGCTTATTACAAATTAGAGCTTTAGTGTCAACTGATAGCAAAGGCCAGGCAATTGAAAGCCTACATCACTAACTTCTTTGTTCTATCCATAGCGAGACTGGAAATGTTTAAGATAATCGTTAGACGCATGCTGGTGTACTGAACAATTATCCATAGGCGCTTGCATAGAATGGGTCTAATAGCTTTATAAAACACTCAGCGTTCTTTCACCAAACTCCTTATTGGCCGGTCCACCATTCTGAACTATGAAGACCGCTGTCGCAGCCTTAAACTAGACCATACATGGCTGCGCCGCCTGAGAAATAATGTAGTTCTCTTTTACAACATTAAACATTGCCGGGTGTACATTAACAGAATAGATTTTAAAAGGCAAAATTCCTCAACTTATCCCACAAGAAATGTGGGTTACTCACTACCCATAAAAGAGGGCAACTTATAGATCCCCTCCAACATATTCCTGGTAAGGTAACTCACATATGCAACAAACGACCATTGAAAGTAGGGACAAGTGTGAACCTAAGCAAATTTAAAATGAACTTGCGAGCTTTTCTCACCATGCAGATGATAATGAAAACATTCGGCCTTCAAGTGTCTACACATGTGCTAATTTCATCAGGTCCAAGCGATATATGACCTATGATGCATGTTCACTACACTCCATCATACCTTACTTTTATGCTCGAAAATGCCACCCTTGAAGTCCCACTTGTAGGTGAAGAAACAGTAAGGGTATCTGTTGCTATATCTCATCTTCGTAGATTGTAAATATTCTACTGTCCTATGGCATCCGGATAATTTGCATCATATAGTGTGTATTGAAAGCAGAAGCCAAATCATTAATAACGCTACCTGTTAATCCAAACTTCTGCAATATTTTTATCACATCCATTCATATGGCATCCCATAATGTGGCGAGATATGCTAATTGGATACTTATTTGGTTGATATTTCTACCTATTAATCTAACTGTTTCATCTTATTCTCCTGTTATTCTGTTGGTCACGAGTGGGCCGATCGCCTGAGGTGATGGTTTAAAGCTTCTAAGCAACATAGCTACCCACTCCAAAGGACCCACTGCTGAATATGGAAAGTGTGCAAACATTAAAAAGACTATCCAATCTGAACTGCTGAACTCACACTTAATGGCATATGACGCCAACCGGTGATCCAGGTGATCATGCACGTGCAAAATTTATGAATTACGAAAGGACTGACTGGCTTGAATAAGTAGCTCACCAAAATATGTCCAAATCATGAAAAAAATCGGTAGTGGCCAGCGTGCTTTTAATCCACACTGATACATGACAAGATGGGGCGTGGGGGTACGGGTGAAAACTCTAGAGGGACAACACCGAATGGAAGCAGGTTCCTAGAAGACGGTACCACGAACGACCGTATTACTTCATTTGATTTTCCTTATCCTACTTCATTCCGTACTGAATCTGTTGTGCTCCTGGTTCCTAGTTACTTCATCTCTACCGTCCTACTGTCTTACCGATATTTCTCATTAATTTACTCCTTAGACCATAGGGTTGCTCTTAGTTGTGGTGCATTTCCTCTATATCTTTACACAAAAAAGCGGATAACTATTGCACACTTTACTTAGCATCCTGTATTTGGCATCTTCTACAAAATTATGATGCACTGAATAAGGATTGACATTGCAGTAAATAGGCCGTTATTTCTTCGACTACTTTCTGTTTAATTCGCCCTTTATAACGTGACTTCTTCCTTAAATAACCACGCACACCCTAAATTTCCACTTACAAGTGAAGGCTGCAAGGAATGTAACTGAGCTCACCCAGCATCTCCATAATCTGGCAGCCCAAAACACTACATGATTAGTTTAACACCAAATAATATCTAGACACTACGCTTCGCTTTAATCCTCTGCTATATAAATAGTGCCCAAATTATTCTGATAAAACTATTTGAGTATGACGATCCACTGGAGTTACCTTAATATACTCATTTCGTTGTTTCGGTAACTCTCTAACTTGCTACTCGGAAATAGCACCAGCGGTACTACTACATTCTGTTAAGTAAGATTACGTAATTGGTCTGATTTAGATTGATGAATCTAACTGCTTCATCATTTTCATACTCCCTTCCCCTACATCAAACCGCCGCCATCATGGCACCACCAAGCTGCACCGAAAACAACCAAATAAGAATGACCGCGAACTGGTAGCATACAGCGACAAAAGTATCAAAGGAAAATATTCGTAAAAAACACCTTGGAACCGTGTAAAAATCTCAAACAATAGACAGCCTCGCATGCCTGAGCATGTTGCTATATACCTGTGGTCCGTCCATTCGTGGGCTCGATATCTCCGTACCATGGGAAAATATAAGGTATAATTATTATTTGTATGAGTTTTAATATCTGCATTATTATTAGTATTAAGGTAGATGAACGTAAGTACCCTTCAAACCTGTGCAGGCATTCACGGAATTTGCAAATGTGAAGGAAGTATGACAGACCAATAGATGCAATGCTGACATTCCGCAGCGTTGCGCTAATTGTTTGTTCCTTGACTCATTCATATACTTATTTTACTGTAGAAGCTACAACGGTTTGTACGCACCTGAGAGAGTTTAGTGTTCATCAGAAATGCTATTTTCCACTTGGTGTGCACGCAATCCACCATTTTGGTTGTGAAGTTTATATGGCGCGGTCAAATCATGAACGTAATGGGAGGGGGCGCTGAAAGACCTTTGATTTTCTATCATGTGCTATCATCCTCATCGTCAACAGCAGTACACGAGCCATTTGAAGTGATGCTTCACTGCCATACAAGCACGAGGACCTATGAAATAAATAATAAGAAGAGGGAGAGAAGGGGGACTTACCTGAAAACCTTAATGCCCTAAGTAAACATTCTGGGTTAAGGCGCCTACACCTTGTGTAGACAACATTCCGTCACAAACAGCTGGCTATCGTGCAAAGATAAGGCGGCATCGGCGAGACAGCTTCCTTGCGGCTTTCACTGCCCCGCGTCATAATCAGCCATTACCCCGCAGATAACTCAGCACCAAACACACTTTAAACAGACAATCCGATTAGGAGACGGCAGCAGACGCGCCACTGGTGTCGGTTGCGAGCCATGTCCTGTAAAGTCTCGAGCCAAGCACAAGGTGAGTCACGTGGACTCCAACCCGGAAGGCGAGACGGACCAACGGCACCCAGTTTGGTCGTCAGTGACTTCATTTCCCGCTGCCAAGTCAACTTCTGTCCACCTCGAGCCTTCCGCCATCCGACACCTGGCAGACTAAACAAGGTCCTCCTAGGTATGCGGTGAACAGGCATGCGTAGCACGTGCCCGAGCCAACGGAACTTATTCAGTGCTATTTGTTGTTCTAGGGAGTTAGCATGATCATCACCACCTAGTACTCGCCTACGCACATCATCGTTGCGGACACGCTGGTGCCATCCGACACCAGCAATGCTTCGCAAGCAACGATGATCAAAGACTTGAAGGCGCCTCAGATCTTCAGACCGAAGGGGCCAAGTCTCACTACCATACAGCAGAACGGCCCTCACTGTGGCCTTGTATACACGGCCTTTCAGACGGAGGTAAACTCCCTTCTGTCACCAAAGATAACGCAGGTTAAAGAAGGCAGCTCTGGCCTTTGCAATGCGTGAGCTCACGTCAGTTTCTATGCGCCCATCATTGCTGATGCAGCTGCCAAGATAAGTGAATTGATCAACCACCTCGACTTCCTCGTTAGCAAGCGTCAAGGGGTCATCAAGTGGCTGGTGATCCTGCAGCAACACTTTGCGCTTTGAAGGTGCTAATTGCATCCCAAATAATGGGACCACTCTGGACAGGCTATTCAGGGTTGATTGTGCCCCAACAACGCTGTCGAAAAACAAGAAGATATCGTCCGCATAATCTAGATCAACTAACCTTTCACCAGGCAGCACTTCAACGCCTACATCATGAGATTCCGTCAGGGAACACTCTATGATAGAATCCACGACGAAATTGAACAAAAATGGGGAAATCGGACAACCCTGACGAACGCCACTTGTAGTCGAAAAGCTATCCGATAGGGCACCATAGACCCTGACGCGGACTGTAGTGTTCGAGTATAAAGCACGAAGGATGTTCACATATTTCGTGGGAACACCTTTCCGCGCAAGTATTTCGAACAGGATCGATCGATCGACTGAATCGAACGCACTGTTGAAATCGAGGAACACAGCTATTGTCGGTCTGCGGTATACGTGGCGTTGCTCTAGTACCTGCCGCAAAGTAAATATATGGTCTATACAGCCACGTCCTGGGCGAAAACCGGCCTGCTCCTCCCTAACCCGAGATTCCCGTTCTGCAGTGAGGCGACGAACGATAATCGAGGCCAGTAATTTTGTCACAACTGGCGTTAGGCTAATACCCCTGTGGTGCGCACAGTCTGTGCGACGGCCCATCTTGTATATTGCCACTATAATCGATTCGCTCCAATTTGCTGGCACACTGTCTTCGTTCCAGATAGATTCGAATAGGGAGGTCAGTGCCCTGCAGAGGACCTTACCTCCATCCTTAAATAGTACAGGTCTGAGGGAATCCGCGCCAGCGGCACGAAAACGATTAAGGGCTGTGATCGCGTTTCGGACCTCGGCCTCCGACGGAGGCTATAAACTAACTCTCCATGGCAAGTCCTGCATCACCTGAGTAGGAAGAGGTCCGGGAGCAGAGGGCCAGCTGAACTGATCTTCAAAGTGGTCAGCCCAACGAGCCATACGGCGCTGCTTATTGTGTAGCAGCGCACCCGAGCTGTCCCTGATTGTCTCACTGACGCCTAGTTTTCTGTGACCAGTGGTGCGGATTAGCTGGAAGAGCTTCCGGTAATTGCCTACTGATCCTGCCTCCTCCATTTCTTGAACCCTACTGGTCCACCAGGCTTCCTTGTCAGCACGCAGGCTCCGCTTTAGTTCACGCCTAATAGCCCGTCTGGTCACATTGTGTTCAGAACCAGCCAGAAGATGTCTTCTAGCTTCCAACAGGTTCACGGACCTCTCGGATATCCAGTGACTGGTGCGATGACGACTGATAATGCCACAAACAGATGCTCCTGCGTCGTGCATAGCGGCCGAGATTCTATTCCACTGAAGTTCAGTGTCATTGGGACAAGACAGCGAGAGTTCGGTATGCAGTGCTTCCTGATAGGCTTGCCTGACAGAGGGCTGGGACAATTTCTCCGTTACCAATCGGAGGAAACGCCTTCCGGTAAAGTTCATGGAGAAACGACAGCGCAGCAAGGCATGATCAGAGTCGACACAGGTACTCCAGTACGAGCGGCAATCCAGAATGGAACGGCGCCACCGGTAAATTATGGCTATGTGGTCAGTTTGGGTCCATCGCTGGCCAGCTACAGGTGGACGCCAAGTGGCACTTCGGCGCCCACTGTGTCTAAAAGCAGTGCTAGTAAGAAACAACTGGTGCTCTGTACACAGTTGCAGCAGTCGCTCGCCGTTGTCAGTCCGTTCGGCGTTAAGTCCATACTTACCACCCAACTGAGCTTCTGAAGAGCTCAGACGCCCTACTTGTGCGTTCATATCCCCTGCAAGTGCTATAATATCTGAACTAGTAGTACTGCGTAGCAACGTGTTCAGTTCGTGATAGAAAGTGTCCTTGACTGCATTAGAACTGCAGTCGGTGGGAGCATAAGCAGAAATCACAAACAAACAGCGTTTGTTTTACTTCGCGAATTCACCTTAGCTGATGTCGTCAAACGGGCTGCACATAAACGGCTGTTCACCGGAATCCAATCAACCAACGATGACTCAGCCTTGCAGCTGAGAATGATACCTACACCAGCTTGACCCGTGAGTGCCGCGTCGGCGTCTCCGGATGCGTGCAACCAATAACGAGAGGATAAGCCGGGTGCAGTCAATTCGATAACCCCGTTAGGGTCATGAATCCTAGTTTCGGACACACAACACACATCAACACCCAGTGTATCCAAGGTGCGTGCGAGTGCAGCCTGCTGACCTGTTTGTCTTAGAGTGCGGACGTTGAATGTCGCCATGGAAACGGGACGGCGTGGCCTTATAAGGGACTTTTGCCGATAGGCGTCCGATAGGTGCTGTGGGATGGTGGCTGCAGACGGTACTACTCCAGTAGCACTTCGGTTGCTGTCAATTAAGCTGGGAATTATAGAAGGAAGGTTAGTAATAGGGGCCGGGATGGGAGTAAGAGGAAAAGGTGGAAAAGAAAGAAGGGAGGCTCCAGCAGCAGCATGTTTTCGCCTATCCGCCCTACTGTATGCAGCAGATAAAACGACCCTTGATAATCTGCGCGACGACCGATGCAGGATGAAGTTCATGTTTGAAGAAAATGTCATGGTTGTATGTGGGCTGGGATAATGCCAGAGCGCCCAAACCTAGACAGGAGAACGATTAGGGTCCTCATCCAAGGCCTTTGGCTCAAAAGCCTGTCCGCAAGGCAGCAGGGTGGCAGTGATTTAGTTTTACAGAAATGGACGCCATCCCATTTCAAACCCCCAACCCATTGACCAACCTGGTAGGAGTAGCTCTCAAGATGCTCGGAGGCATCACCCAGTATAGCTCAATGGGTCATTGAGGTGCGCAAACCGTCGCACCACGTTAAGGTGCAGTCTCGTTGCGACGGATGGTCTAGTCCCGTTGCGACGGGATATCATGCGCTAGCGGGAGTAACGCTATTCTTTTTCATACACGTGACTTGTTTGTCGACTTACACAGCAAATGCCGCATAGACATGCATTTATATCCTCATGGAAATAATCCGCTTCTATATCCGTGCCGCATTTATGTCACATTGCATCCAAATAATGTCATCTCAGCGAAGATGCGAGTATGTACTAGTCATTCCTGCGATATGGCCAGTTGGACGTAAGGCAACAATTGGCCTTACTGCCTGTGTTATTTGACATGATGTTTAAGGGCATAACGCTTTGATTACCCACCGGCTACCTATCCCTAATATTAACTTTACGCAATATTCTTACTGTATCCCACTAACAGCGTGTAGCTAATGAGCATCCGTAAGTGGTAGAAGACAAAGAACTGCAGGCAAGGTGAGTTATTGAGGAATTCCGATGCAACCAGAGTACAGAAAGTAGAAATCAAATAGGCACTGAATTCCCACACACACACACACACACACACACACAGCAGTTGTACGGCCAAGTCTCCTGGGTCACTTGACGTATTGGGTACGAACAGGCACTCAGTAACAGTCAGACAATCCCAACACTCAGGCAGTCATCACATGTTGCATGGGTACTTCGCTAATGATCCAATCTATTGCTGCAACTCAGACCCTGTAACCATCTATCCTGAGTTCCAGCCAAGCCTTTCACGTACTCGCTCCGGCTGCGCGATGGCATTGCGTGTCTGATTCTCAAGCCCCGGCACAGTAACAGTCCGCCTATGCGACATCACGTGCGTCGGTGGACAAGTAGTGTACCACTTAGTGAAGACAGTCAAGTCTGGTTTGGACGGTTGTAGCCTTCAAGGTTTCGTCCGGGGCTGCCTGCTTATGTTGTCCTCTGAGTGCAGTGAAACAGATTTTGTCCACAATTGGTGTCACCCACAGTTACCTTACTATGCGATCCGGGCTAAGTTAGGAATCATAGTGTACTAGGCGGAAGCTGACCGAAATAGTTCTGAAGCAGGCACGCTGAATTCACTCATCCACGAAACTGGCAGACACAGATGCAGGACGGGGGTTCTGCTACAATTTCGGAGGCTGCGCATACGTCAGCCGTGATTACACAATCCTAAGTTCAACCACAAGCATTTACAAAGTATTTCTAATTTTGAGACAATTAGGCGTTTTTTCACAAAACAAGATGCAAGGTACAAGATTCTTAGTTAGCTTAATACCGGTACTATTAGTTAGTTCAACTATCATAGAATGTTGATTTTCCCCTTTTGATACTACATCATTGAAGTTTCGGTTATCTGAGGTACTGTTTTTGGATATTCTAGAGCGCTGCTTGCCATGAACTTTTTCTGTCAAAGCGTTCCGAGATCACGCTTGGTTCATTTTGCACACCTTCGACATTACAAAATGCATCCTGATTGTCATTCAGTGACTACCTTTCCTGTTGCCTACCTCGTCGGTGCGTTGAAAGCGGAGAGATTGACTGCCTGTCTCGACTAGGACTGCTAATATTTCGAAGCACGGTAAGCTAAATTGCCCAACGAACAACTGCCAGTGTCGAAAGAGCGAGAAAGAACAACATTTCGACAGGATAATCTGAATTCAGCTATTTCGCCTATTTTTGTTAGCAGTTTACATATACTGAGAGGATTGAATAGATTGCATACCGGAATGTTAATGTACACCACGTGCATTCATACAGCTCCTACATGAATGACACTTTCTTCGTTGTACACACTGCCGAGCAACAGAACAACTACTGTTGACGCTAAGCAACTGTTACCCCGCAATTGAATTTACATTTGAGAACGACTTACGATTTTAGATGTTCGCTTAAAGAAACCTAAATGGTGCACCACCTTATTGTTGACATTTAGTGTCCCGTGAATTACAAGCGAGTTCCGGTTCGTAACGTCTTTGCGATAGCTAGCCAGCTATGCCCAGAGAATGCGGTTACAAGTGAATTGCAAAGCGTCTCCTCTACCATACACGCAAAAGGACGTCCGGAGAAGTTCCTAACAAAGCGCTCAAACGGTAACACGAAAACCGGGAAAGAACAAGTGTCCTATGTTCCTGATCAAAAAGGTGCTTATAACGATGCCATTCAAAGAAGACTAAAATGGCAGGAGATTCAGGAGTGTGAACGTGTGTACCCCTGTAGGGATCGTGGAACTGCATTATAAGCAATAGAAATTAGTTAACCATGAATTAGGGAAGGCTGCTGCTATTTTCTTGTTTAGCATTTGAATTTAATCTCATTTGACATGAACACCAGGTGCTCAGGAAAAACCGCCTGTTTCTGTATTTAAGAGTAAGTTATAGCGCCAAAGAATGCGTTCGTATGCACACCTTTACTGGTAGTCCATAAGTGTAACTAATAAAGGAATTTTGTTATCCGCGGATGGGTGGATGCCGCGGCGATAATTTCCGGAGCGCCAGAATTTAGACCCAAATGGCGTGCAAGTGGTTGTTCAAACACAACCATTCAGTAGTCGTAATAGCACGTTAAAAGTGATGGAAAATATATACACATAAACGGGTGGTTTCGGCTGCAATAATATACTGCGCGGCCGAATTTAGACCCAACTGAGGCTGAATTCGGGCGCTAAACAAGAAAATGGCAGCAGCCTTCCCTAATTCATGGTTAACTAATTTCTATCGCTTTTAATGCAGTTCCACGATCCCTACAGGGGTGCGCACGTTCACACTTTTAGGCGCCCTTAATTATTACCACGTATATAAATATCGAGCTCACGACCCACATGCTTCACTGTCACACTGCAACTGCATAATCCTTCAAGGTGCATTACACACGCTCCGATGCAGCACGAACACGTTCGTGAAGGGTGTAAACGTTGGCCATTGACCCAACTGTGGGGCTATCTGCATTCGTTGTACCAAATTTTCACGTACGCTAGCAGCTGTTTTACATGGCGTTAAAACGAAGCAATATACCCCCACAACGTTTTATACAAGATTACCAGAAGGTTAAGTAAATCGTAATAAAAAGCACTGCTACAGCGCTTTTGTACTAGACCCGGGTGTGACATGCTAGTTCGGTT
Source organism: Dicrocoelium dendriticum (assembly GCA_944474145.2). Taxonomy (NCBI): domain Eukaryota; kingdom Metazoa; phylum Platyhelminthes; class Trematoda; order Plagiorchiida; family Dicrocoeliidae; genus Dicrocoelium; species Dicrocoelium dendriticum. The sequence continues at coordinate 84,935,435 of OX104069.1, read as the reverse complement.
TGTAATCCCCTCGCTCTTTGATTCGGTGTATCCAACAGCGAATCTTATCGGCGATGATACTCACAATGCACTCGGCGCAACTTCTCCGCATTACAGCGACTGTAACTGATGTTCTGTGCAACATCACAGCTTACCGATAATAACACCGGCCAACGGCGTGCTTTAAATTCGTTGCTTGCGTGCACTCCTCGCCAGGTCATTTTCCTTGCAAAAGCGTTTGTCATGACTGCCAACAGTAAGTTTCTGACGAATTCTGTCCTGAACATATGCCCAGTTGCCTGAAACAGGCCGTCTGAAATATTGTACATAAATTCTGTCCTTACTAATTTCTCCATGTCTTCGCGTTTCTCCAGCCGCATGTTTAGCGTAAGGAGCTGATCCACATAGTCCATGGGTAGAGGCACAGGGTTGATGGCAGCTGTCCGGCCATGACCAAGCAGCGATTCAGGAGCCTACCCTCAACTCCATAGCACGCATTTGTTCGCTCATGCGAACGAACTCATGCGTCAGATGGTCAAGATGGACTGTGGCGGGCTAATAAGAGATACGTCACAACTTACTACCAACAGCTTTATTGGAGTAATTCACCGTAGGATGTTTGATAGCAACGGTCCCATCTATGTGATTATACCGCGGAAATGTTGTTATCTTAAACTCCATGTATGCCTGGGCTCTTCTTTTGCTTTGTTACCCTGCGGCGACCATGCCAACTCCAATCTGGGTGGTGCGGGTGAATACTCGATGTCCAAGCTGTATGCGACAGTTGAACAATACTTCTTTATAGGAGTTTCGCATTCTGGGAAACGGACGAGAATGCTAAAATTAAAGATAGCTGCATTTGCGAATAAATATATATTCTCGATTGTACATGGGAAACGCCATCGAAGGCCTGCTCAGTTTGTATGACTAACAATTGTCTGACTGTGGGGGCAATAATTGTATTCACGGCTAAATTGGTATGCTACCTAATGGTGCCAACATTGCGCCGTGGCAGATTGAAATCTAAGGGCGTTGTCAAGAGTTCCTTTTCATGAACCCATGAACGGTGAATTTTCAGCTGGAACACACACGCGATCAAAACGGTAAAGTGAACAATACTGTAACCTTACAATTTGCACCTGGCAGTATGATTCCCCTTAGCGGTGAAAGCAGCCTAACTAAAGCTTACGGGTTTCTTGGAAGCCAGTCATGAGGTGGTAACAGCTTTTGTGGCGTAGCAATACGGCGCCCATCGACCGGTCATCACATACGGCCAGGCTGTTTTTCTCAGTTGCTAGCACAGCGCCCCACTAGCCACTTGGCAGGAAACATATTCGCTGGTTTTCCACCTGCATGAAGGCCGACTACCGTGCGATCGATGCATGGCAAGTTCAGTGCGGCTATGTGGTGTCCGGCTTACGTCCAGTTCTCATAGATGAAAGGCATGCGTCCCTTTCGTCTTGCCATGCGGTCGATGCAAGACGCATTCATTGCGGCTGTGGTGTCTTGCTAACGTTCACTTCTCACGGTGTGTGCTCTGCGATCGTGGGCACACATGTGGGCTCCGTGTCCCATCTCATTCCTGCCAGCAAAGCAATTTATGTCATTGGACAGTTGGCAATTCAGCGTACCGGTTGTAGGTCAGCACCTGATTGCAGCGGATTCTAGTTCCGGAGCACATTAACAAAACACAGGAACATTTGACTTCTTTTTCGCAAACGCTCCTGTCTGAGCGCCGACCTATGTCGGCTTAATGCTTAGTGCTACCTTTAATCCTTTCGGGGATTTGCAAATGTGTGGAGTTACCCGAGCGGTGATGCTTTATTCCAGTTGTTCATGGTTATATTTATAGGTCATGCATACACTGGCATTTTGGCTGTAAACTTCCGCCTGCCTACGCCAATTACTCAGCCACGTGCGTGGGACCATTGACATTAATCACGCTTGAGTTCTCCGCGAAACTGGCTTTTGAAGCCGGAAGGTTTTTCTTCCATATCGCGGTTAGTCAACAGTGTTCAGGATCACGCAACCCCCACGTGTATGACTGGGGGGACGCGGGCGAAACTTCACTGATTTAGCGGACTTGTTTGCAGGCCTAACGGGCCCTTTCTCTACGCCGAGAAAGTGCATCCCAGCATAAACTGTTTTGCCTTTTTAACGCTTTTCTTGCTCTGTCTGCACTCATTTAATTACGATGGTCAACCTTCCTGCGTACCAATCTAACATATCAGTGATCGCGGAATACCCGCAAGGAATACGTTTTTCATGTGCTCCACTTCCGTAGATGACTGTTGTTCAGGGTGTTGAGCACATTTAAATTTTGGGGCTTTCAACGCTGTGCTACGAGTCAGCATTACTTTAACCGACCACAGTTACCTCCTCATTATCTCCATCCAAAGCAATGAAGCTCAGTGCTGATAGGAATTGTTTTGTAAAAATAATGAAAATGTAATCCGCTGCTGGGTGTGCTATGTGATTACCCATTTAGATAACGGAATCAGTTTTGCAATTAATGCGAATAAACTGATTATTTCCAATTAGAGCGCAACAGTTCACCTGATATATCTTCCCATTTACTTCTTTGAAAATTGGATTATTTGGCTTGTTGCAATAAATATCCAATGTTTACTGCTAAATGACAACGGGAAATCAAATCCTGCGACATGTACTTAACTGCATAATGGATCATGCCCGAGTTAAAGCTTTCCATTCACAGATATTATATAAATAGGGATTGAAGTGTAGTTTGATCCAGATGCATGAAAATGGGGAACAAAAGCGATTTTATCTAAATCTAAAACAATTACGCAGCCAGTCATATGGTGTTCGTGGCAACCAACTATCTAATTGTTTTACCGAATGCAATCTGCCATCACCTAATTTGCAAGGTCAACTGCAAGCTAGACTAATCATGTCAGTGCTCATCCGCTGTCCAATCCTTGTAGCATACTACGATACAAGTTAGATCTAGCCGCTCTCACTCAGCTTCACAAGCTCGTATACGACACACAGCGAAACCTAAAGTTAGTAGCTAAGTAGCACACAAGGAGACAATCAATCAGAGAACCAGCATCCAACGGTTGTGCTTCGCCTAAATTCGTGTAGTGAATCTGCTAAGCGGCCATGCTCAAGAAACAAGCCGATATTCACACGCAAGGAAGTATACGATAAGCTTACAACAATAAACACATTCCATTAATGTGTGTCGTTTTATAGTTTATAGCAGTTTACCATCACCATTTGGTATAATTCATATTGTTCTGCTATTTTTCAATGCCTCAAAAAGGATTTTCACATTATCCTTTGAATAAAACACGCAAGTGTTACATCTTGGTAAGAAAACTAGGCATTTGCTCAAATCGGGCGATGAACATCCCGACACGCACTTACGAAGAAAAAAGAGTGGGCGCAAGACGCAAAAATGTGCGCTTGAAAAACCTCGAAGTATTGTTTACCGTCAACTGCGCAGACAACTATCTACATGAATGGGACTATAATAATATATAATCTACTTCGCTCCGTATCTTCTCTGTCCTTCTAAATTGTTCTTCCCTTAAGTTATGCTGCATAAACCTTCATTACTGCGAAGAGGTCCAACTCGAAAGAAATGAAGCAACGGGCTCGTGCTTTTTCAATTGATCAAATGTCCTTGTCTTTGGAAAAATAAATTCTTCCTTCAGATGCGAGAAAAAGATGAGTAATTCCCTGCCTTTCGACCTGAGTTAAACACATACTAGAATGAGATTTACATCTACATTTGACTCTACTTACGCCGCGTTAGTTAATTTATGAACTGTCATACAGTAGTCCTGTAGCAATAAACCAAAGTGTTCCAAGGTAGCATGTTTCGTTCTATCACAACCAACATAGTCATTGTCATTCATATTTATATTATTTTACTCCTCTTTCATTGTAGCCTGCCCTATGAGGTGAAACAGTGAAACTTCTGGTTAATCAGTGTTACAATGCAAGGCGAGATGCCACAAATGCGCAGGCCGCAAACTATTTTCCTGTACTCAGAAGAGTTACATGGACCTACAAGGGATGTGACTGCCCAAATTGCAGATAAAACGGCTAGAGAAAAGGATTTAGAGCAGTGGTAGCCCGTCTGATTTAAGGCCACCCTGGAACACGGCTAGCTTGGGCTGATATGCCCACCCTGATCGCAGGTAAAAATGTCCTGAGAAATCAATCAAACCAGTGATGGGTTGCATAATTTTAAGCCCCGCCGGCGCATTGCCGAATGAGCATGCAAGCGTGGGTGAAACAAGAAGTATCTCGCATGGAAGCATGTCAGCAGTAGACGGTTTCATGATCTTAATATCCCTAAATTGAATATCTGACTGTCCAATTTTCGATTGAAAATAGCTTTTAGCTCCGTTTTAACTCATTTGTTCCCTTCTGCGTTTATAATGATGTAGCACGATCGCAAAATGCTGATCATGTCGGAAATCGTACGTCACGTAATACCATGGTGATAGACCATTACTCCGTTTGGGTACTGGCGTATTGACCTTAATGGTGATCGATCCATAATCACTCATCCAATCGGTTTCAGACTGCAGAGTGCGTACGTGCGTGGCGCGACAGAGAACTGGTAGTTGGTACCCACGAAAGAAAGTATAGCTTATTACTTCAAAATGCACATGCTAATAACGTTAGCTTCCAAATGGTAGTATTTAGTGCTCAACAGCATTTGGCATTCGACTTTGATTAGTAGAAGAGCAGGAGGAATGGGTGTGTTGAAGACACACAGTTGTGCAACCTACAATTTCTTCATCCAGAACATAACTTTTATTTGTTAGAGTTAACCTGCAGAAATGTTTACGCTCAAGTCAAAGCGGCAGTCAAAAATGTACATGCGGTAGGTTTTGTATACACCCGCCAACACGTTCACGGTTATTTGATAACTGTTATACATAGAACAACACGGTTCACGTAAAGCCTCAGATTGTGTACACAAACGTATTATGAACGATTAAGTCGTTAGCAGTAGCTGGTAGAAAGCAAACCCATTATTGGGTTTGCTTTCTACCAGCTACTGCTACTTTACTGCTATCAATCCCGCACTGAAGATGCCACCTCGAATGGTGGCGAAACGTTTGCAACCAAGTTGCCCAGCTCGGAGAACTCCACAACAACTGAGATTAAGTCGTTTTACGCTCAGGTGATCCCAGATCATAAATAATGTAACTTAAAATACCACCTTTTTGTTAAAACTTTGCCTAAAACTAGTATTTTAATTATATGTGCATGCAGCAATCCATTAAGTCATGTAACTATCGTTAACTTGGCATTTTCTGTGTTTTCGCAAATGAAACCTTCAAAGTTGCTTGAGTTTGCGAAGGATTAAATTTATTGGTAAAAGTTTTGAAATCTCTCCAAGTATCAAATTCACCCTTCACGTTTTGATAATCACTCTCTTAATATGTAAAGTGATATATTTCTGGGTCACTGACCAACGGAAATGAAATCAAAATACATAATAATTGTATGGGAAGTTGATGTGCGTTTTAACAGATGATCAGTTTCAAACCTCACGTTCTACTAGCCCAACAGGCCAAAATACACGACCATGTTGGTTTTTGCCCTTGACGACCGAATCTGTCACCCATATTTCCCAGGCCGAAAGCATAACCTCCCTGGAATGAATTTTTGCAATCCCGTATGCATTGCTCGTGTGGATTCCCTTCATCGGATTGGACGATCATGAGACACAAAGCAATGAGCTAATAAAAAATGAGAAAAAGAAAATGATATGTGTAACTGGAGAGTCATTAAGACAGAAGTTACCAGAGGAAAATCATGAACATATTCGTTAGGCATATCTAGTCCGTTGGCTCACACTTACACTAAATCTCAGCAAGATCATCTCCGTGCGTAATGTTGCGTCTTTAGATGACATTGTAGTACTTATACTTCTCTCTACTATGTTGCATAGATTGTTATTGGTGGAATAGTGTCCATGAAGTGGGCCGATGTTTTCTAAATTTGATCGCCGAAAATATGTAAATTGTCCAAATTGGTGGGTTATTTGTTAGCTGATCAAAACATATGTGCTGATCACTAGAACGTCATTAAAGCACAGTATCATACAACCTATAATGTAGAATATTTGGTCCTGAATACTTGGAACACCACACCCTCTGGGGGGCATTGTCAATTTTCCTCATCATTTGAAGACAGCAAGTGTAGTTTAAATATTCTTGTTTGACCTGAAAAAGGACAGTTATAAATAATGCGTAAAAAAGCTAGAACTTAACAGGTTCATTAAGATGACTGGAATGAGTATTAAAAACGAGGTTTAAATGACAGGGAAGGGGTAAACGTCGGGCTAAAGGTAACTAACCAGACTATTCACATGCATATGCTGATGTCTTCGCAGTTACGGAGAAGACTGATGAGCACGCGGTTTGGTTTGCGTTATTTCGTCTTCAGATTGTAATGGACTAGATCGCGCAATAAAAATGGGCTAGATGATCCTCAGGTCAACATCTGAGAAGGGTTAATGTGGGGCAGAACTGATCTGACTTGTAAGAGCGCTTCATGTTCGGGAGACCGGAGGTCAGAAAATGTTCTGTTGGCAGTCAGGCCGACCTTGGTACTTGACAGTTGATAGCCTCTCAGTTTCATATTGTGGCTGACTTGAACCAAGTCGCAATGTGTGTGATTTGGTTTCGCCAGTATTTGATACACCATGGTAAGAACTCCTCACAAACACCGATATTCACCTTTGTAAAAGCTTAGGAATCCTAGTCTGCGTTGACAATAAAGGTGCAATGTTCCTTTAATAAATTTTGGTCGCTTTACACTGTGAAGCTCCAAGAATGTTAACATAGCTTTGCACCAGGGTTGTTAGGCCTATATCGTGCATTCCACATGAAGCTTCAGGCATGATTTCATCATCTGCGGGAAGACCAGTGTGCTGACTGGCGCTTCTGGATGCATTTTAGCCTCTTTCGAGCAGCCAATTTCGTCTTGCACGCTTATTGCAAGATCGCATTCCTGAGAAGAACGCCGCAAGTTCTATTCTCTCTGTTGCTATTCATGAGCACAATGAGAAAAGGTCAACTTAATGGACGCCATTATCAGCAATGGATAGGCATGTGGGTTCGTGCGCACACATACATGTACCGTTTCATGTCTTTGTAGTTATCCCAGGAGCCTATTGAAAGGGATAATTTCATCTCTTGCCATGTGATTTCTGTGCGTGAATGTGACTATGACAACTTGGTGCGCAACCTCAAAATGGTATTTCTAGGGACAGCTTACAAAGGCCCCTATGAAGAACACATTTGCCTATGTGCAGCGGCACCGCAAGCCGGCAGGCGATCTACCAGGGCTATAGGGCTAGCACGGACAGCCTCTAGCCTCCCGCACTGGGCGTGCGTCCGAGCTGGCCGCGTACACCATGTCCGATATTGCAGATGACCAGGTATCTGTACTGAGTTCGGAATGTACCGCGCTCATCGAAATGGACAGTCTGGTTTGCGGGGTTGAAGAAGTGCGTTACCTACTCGCCAATTTTGACAACATCAAAACAGCTGGCTCTGAAGGACTGCATCCACTGCTTTTCAAGTAAATATCGGACATAATCTCACTTGTCCTGACTGAGCTGTTCAACGGGTCACCGTCTAGAGTTTTCTTGCCCAGGGCCTGGAAATGTGTAGTGGTAAAGCTGATTCCGAAAGGCGGTGAACCCAGCAAAGTAGACAACCACTATCCAATTTGTCTGCCGCTTAATTTGGCCGTCATTGCAGAAATGATCGGGAAGAACGATCCACTACAGCAGTTACAATCCAGACATCTACCGAAATCCGCGCAGCACGGTTTTACAGTGAGTCGCTGGTGACAAGGGACGAATGACTGCAAGCAATAAACAGGGGGAAATCTGGCGACGTACTCTACGTCGATTTAAGCAATGTCTTCAGAAAGGTAGATCCTGTGGTCCTCATCGCCAAGCTGAGAGTCTGCGTAGTCTTGGATCACTGCACCAGTGGCTTAAGGATTCTCTGTTTGGGTGAAAGCGCAGGGTATAAGTCGATGTCCATCTAACTGACTGGTATCTCTTTATAAGTGAAGCGTCCCAAGGCACGGTGCTGGGACGCACACGGTCGCCCACACGGTCGCCGGGTTCTTTGTTGACGGATTGGTTAAAGATTTGGAGAGTGATCAACACACAGACGCCAACGGTTTATTTCCGAAAGACAATAAACGTCTCTACATGTGGGTCGCAAATACCCGTTACCCAAGCAAGTCAGTATTCCTGAGCCTGGCAAAGGGTCATGATAGCTGAACTTATGCCGTTGGAGACCACATGTCATATCCCATGCCTTTCCTGAAGGACCCAGGCGTATTCTCGTGGTGCGACTTTCAGTCCGTGGAAAGCACAAACAGACCTTTTCGTAACGGAATGCGCATGCCTTGGGTGCTCAATAACAACTATTTTACTCACTCTGAAGAGGTGGTCACAGCCTATTCTCTTCCATCATAAGACCAAAGCTAGTGTACGGCTCACCCGCTTACACTCCCATGATCGTGAATGAACACACCATACCTAGTTCATCCATTGTTGAGTATGTAGGTGTACATTTCTCTCAAAATCTCTTCATTTTCGTTGACGAAACGTTTCACAAGGTAAATCCAAAGCGTTTCTTGAAACACAAAATACTATAACTGCCTTTAATCTTGTTCAGTACCCGTATTGATTAGCTAGCATTTTTCCTAGTCACATATATATAGAGTTTATACATTCGCTTAAACCCATCTCCGGGAGTAATGGTTTACCCGGAGGGTCCACGGTTGACTTCATTGTTAGAAAGCACTTTGACGCGTGAAAATATTTCCTTAAATGCTACAAAGGATCACTTCTACCCCATTCAAACAAGGATTTGTCGGAAGCGCGTAAACATTTACTTGAGTGCGGGTACATTCCATATTTCACCTTTTGTGTCAATGTCAGACCTCATGGTTTTTTTAGTACTTGGGTTAAATGCTGAAAATATTCCCAATCTGGGGTATATAACCCATTATTCACTTGACTTCAAATTTGACACTTTGCTGTCGTAAGCTGTAGATTCAGCATGTTCATTTGCAATGTTTCTTGCGAGACTGACCAAATTCTTTCAGGCTACAAGTGCCCATAATGTTTAACTTGATTCAATCATTCCCTAGTCTGCTCATCTGTCACCTGCGTCAAACAACGCGTAAATATCCAGTCGATCCCTTGATTCGCATCGTTGGATTGGATTGGTATTCCAATTGATGGGTTAGTATGTTTCAGTTTCTGCCCCATGCTGAGGCTGATGTTGCATTCTTGATGCTTCTTCACCGCAGTTGGGCTAAACCAACTTACACTTAAACTAGGTCTTTTTAAGCTGGATAAATTTCATTCCACTTTATTTTGTTTGTTCTGCCTCCCTGAATAATGTTCTTAACTGGCCACGTTGCTTACAATAATTGCACTTATCTTCGGTAATTTTGTTGCGTTTGTAGCATTTTAAGTAACTTGTGGACACTTCTTACTTATCACGGATTTGTTGCTGACCAACTTACTTCATATGGTAATTTAGCGAAGAGTTATGCCACCGTATCTGCATGCATTATTGGATTTATTTTATTTCAGCTTTTCGTTTAAATTGAATGGCTGTTGTTTGATATCCCTGGTATGGTTGTGCTTGATGTGTATGTTGACAAGGTGCCTACCTGTCCATTACCCACTACATCGTTCATACTGTCTCTAGGAGACAGTTGGTCGTTGCTGGAGGGGACGGGGTGCACGGTTCTTGTGGCCGTGCTAGGCTCGAAGAGTGGTTCCATGCACTCAGTGTGGAGCGGACTACGGTCCAGCCACCGCTTTGTGTGCGGTTGATTCCCCAAATACAGCGTGTTTGTGTTTGCCTGTGAAGGAGTGTGGGCCGGCTCCGTTGATGAAACGTGGTTCCCATCCGCATGCCTCCCGGTCTTATTCCTTTGGGTTTACACTGGATATGGGGTGTGTGGTTGGAGCTGTGGGTGGTGCAGCGCAAGCCATCCATGGTCCCTCTGTAGGCGCAGGCGTCCTGTGGCTTGCCACAGTGACAGGCAAATCCGAAACCGGATGCCGCCAACCATGTTTCAGTATCCACACAGAACAATTCTGAATGCCCCGAAAAATTGTGGGTGTATGCCCGAATGCACGGTGGACTAAATCGGGATGCCTCCAGCCCAGATCCCCGTAAGCTCAGGTTCCTGATTTTATTCTGTTCGCCTGCATCGAAAAGCGTATCCACTTCGCTTTTTTGGATGATGTTACTCCGCCTCGATACCGCATATCAGTCGAGCCTCCTCACGCACGTTCCGCTGTCGTCCGGTGACTGACGGTCCGTGTATACACGGATACAATTGCGCGACAGATATGTGAATTGGAGTGCGAGGACGATTAACTGGGTTGGAAACGACCTTGTCGTCGAAGAAGTGGATCATTTGTTTGGAGGTTACAGCAATAAACCGAAATGGACCTGTAAATCAGATGGCGAAATATTGGGAAGAGTTTTGTTACAAGCTGGGACCTTTCCCACTTATTATTACAACAAGGTCTGTATACAAGTACAAATATTTGATGCCTGTACTCCCTCATGACCTCATTTCCGGCTTATATTTCCAGCACGGATGTAAGGAAGACTTGTATGAGGAAATCGAAGATGAGTAGTGAGGACAGTAATGAGTAGTGCAATCACCGTGTGCAATTTCCTTACAACCCACACTTCTTGCTTTACTTGTCATATTTGCTTTCCGATTGAACAAATTCAAGCGAAGAATAGGGAGGTCACTTCCGACAATTTTTAAGGGCTAAGTTTATCCATTGTTAAACTGCGAAGAATAAGCCATATTAACGGATGCGTATGTGTATCCATATTTTGGATGGTTTTTCACGGTCTTCTAAATTATGTTTGTGTATGAGTTGTTTGGCTAACTGTATCATAAAGTATTTCGGTTTGTTGTTGGCTGATGATTGGAATGCAGTTGCAATTGGTTTCATAGCTGTAATCAACACATAGCTAATCGGCATCAACAGAAATACACAATTAAATCTATGGGGAATTTCTGTGATTGATCGTGTTGCAACCAAGAAATAGGACTGATTGGTTTTAGTGCACCATGCGTACAATCGAGGAAACCGTTCTTTATCACTATCTCAGGACTGATCCACATGTTTCCACTACGTTACACATCTGGTAATATTCACCTATACGCCTAGTGAAAATCCGCATTAGATATGCAGGCGCTCGAGTGTGTTAAGTGAAGCACCATGTGTTAAACGGACCAAGTCAAATAGTGGTAGGTTCCAAACGTATAATTAGCCAGAAATACTAACGATGCTGACCAGGTGATCCAGTTAATAGAACCAGTTGGTATTAGTGTATGCCACGTGAGGTACCTATGCAAATCAGGTACATTTGGTACAGGAGTTTGACTGTGCTGTCTAAACCGCCAAATGCCAAACGGACCAACTCAAATACCAGATGGATTCATACAAATAGATTTCTTGAACTATTCACGAGACTGGCCTACTGATCCAGTTACGAAAATCAAGCAGTATTAATTAACGGCTGAGAGGACACAAACGCAAATTAGCTACATTTTGTACCGGCCTTATGCTTCGTTGTGTAAACTGCCATGTGCCAAATGGACTATATCAAAAACACGAGGTACCACTTAGCTAATGATTCTGAATTATTAATGACACAAAGCGTGTGATCCAGTTAAAAAATCGATGTGCTTTTTATTATACAGTTGCTAAGACAGTTAAAACAAGTTATCTGATATGATGGCAAGGTTTTCCACATTGAGATTTATTCTATTCGGTGGTTTAATGAAGTACGCGTGCATACGAAGGCCGCCATCGCAATGAGGCTAGAACTTACCGTGGTGCGATGGTTTGTGTGCCTCAGTGATCCAGTGAGCTATGCTGAGTGGTACTTACTTGCACCTTCACAGTTACTCATAACAGATTGGTCAATGGTTAGAGGCCAGATAAACTCAGCTTCCTCGTTCTCCAGGTTGGATGTTGGAATGAGGGTGGCACCTTATTCCTTAAAACAGACTCGTTGTAGCCCAACGCCAAACCCTCTGCCTTGCGGTCAGGTTTTTGAACCAAAGGCTTCGGTTGAGAATCCTAATCGTTCTCCAGTCTAGGTATGGACAACCTGATAGTATCCTGCCCAGGCAATACTATGTATCTTTCGTCAAACAATTTCCAGAATCACTAGCCATCGCAGATGATAATAAACAGTTCCCTATCTTCTGCATCCAGCAGGATGGATAAGGGTTTGGATACCACTGCTCAAGCCTTTCTGTCCTCTTATTGCACCTCTTACGCTTTTTCACTCTTACCGTCCCGTTCCAACTTCATTTATATCCCCCCAGTTTTCAAACTCCGGTCCTTGGCCCTCCCCAACATGCTTTGCTAGGCATTTATCTTCTAATTTCAACTCACCTGGAAACGCGCAGCGTCACTCGTCTCCTGTCGACAATCCTATGTCCAACCAAGCGGTCCAGTCCATTTGAAGCCCTCAATCCTCCTTTAGAGCGGCGTGCCTCATTGTGTGCAAGTTGCTACAGATCAGTCAACAGACAGCATGTGCCTGAGCATTGGAAACACTCGATCGATATCTGCTGCTTATCGGAGACCAGCCTGCAAGACTCGAGCTCTGTGCTCAGTCTGCGATTCCCTTCAGCTGACACTAGCAGCACTTTATCGTTGCGCCTATCCGGTGACGATGCAGCTTCGAGCACCGGCCAAGTTGGTGTTGGCATTGCCCTGAGTCCCCGGGCTGAAGGTTCTCGGGTTGAATGGATTCCAATCAGTAGCCGGACGTGTGCACTCCGATTGGCTGGCTCCTTCAAAGCATCGAAGTCTTGCGGGACTGCTAGGTGTCTATTCATCATCGCTGTCTACGGGCCCACAAACTGTTGCGAGGATGCAGTAAAAGACAAGTTCTACCGCCAAGTGACACAGCTTCTTCTCCACATAAGAAGCACGGATACTGTTGTGCTGGCGGGGGATCTGAACGCACAAGTTGGGAAGTTGTCCACTGATGAAATGCATCTGGGCAGTCAGCATGGTGTAGGCTCCCGTAATGATAACGGTGAGCGGTTACTTCATTTGTGTGAATATGCTCGCTTATTTCTTGTGACCACTAACTTACGTCAAAGCGCTCCCGAAGGTTGCTTGGGAGTTTTTGCTAACCTTCGCCACTTATGATGCTGGCCTGACATCATTCTCGCCCTGAAGGGTAGAGTGTACAATGCAGCGGTACGTTCGACTTTACTGTACGGTTGTGAAACCGGCCCCTTTAGATCAGCCGACATAAAGTGGCTAGTTACGTTCGATCATCGGTGCCTCGGCAGTTTGGCTCACGTCTGGTGGGAACACCGCGTGAGTAATGAGCGTGTTCGACGCCTTGTTTACGGCACGGCAAAGGGAACTGAGACGCTCAGCACCGCCATTTCAAGCACCAGACTACCATGGCTGGCCCACGTGTTGCGCATGCTAGCCCACCGACTTCCGCGACGTGCGTTGTTTGCTCGCCGGGGGTGTGGATGGGAGAAGAGGAGGTGTGGTCAAGTGATGGCTTGGTCCAGAGGTATGAAGGAACTCACTTCTGTGCTGGCCTCGATTGGAGCGTCACGACTCCCTGGTTGGGGTCCAAATACGAAGAACACGTTTGGCTAGATACACGTGCAGACATGGCAAGAAGCAGACCACAGTGGCCTTCCTGCTGTTCGTTTCTTTGTCCGTCCCCATCCCTTTTAACCTCGCACTCCAACGACGATCTCCTTTCGTAGCTTAATATATTTTTACATTATAATTTTTCTTGTTGCCTAATAGCCGGCTGGTCGCTTACCGGAACGATGCCTATCAGTTACTGGTAGCGTAGTTGGCATGCAACTGTTGCATTTATTTTCCTTTGCTTTTTTGTGTTGCTGCACAGTAGCTGAGGTGTTTCACGCCTCTAGCTAATGTGTATAATGAATGATGAAACGAAGGCTGACTACACTTCGTTGTCTAATACGTAACCATAATACGTGGTAAAGTTTGGTTGTCGAACTGACGCTTTAGAGCCAATTATTCACAGTGATCTCATTCCTTTCAGCGCTAACTTTTCAGTCTGACCTTTGTTTACTACGTCAGTCAAGTATGCCTGATTCGTCCTTGCTTTTGTGGTGTATAGGTGAAAATCTAACCAAGTTTTAAGTCAAAACACAGACCACTTCAGTCACTTGCCTGGGCAAGTTCTAATCGACCGAAGTGGAGCAATATGTGATTAGCTGTCCCATAGATTGAGCGTGAGAGTTGCATATGAACGTGGCATTGCGGTAGCGTGTAGGTCGACGACCTTGCGGCGTTGCCAGCACTGGGATGCTACGTGCGTGGCTGTAAACATTCATGGTTTTGAAAGTACACCTATTGGTCCCCATCAAGCCATAATTACGCGTGTGTGTTCGGCTAAATTGGTGCTACTAATCCTTTCACCTTTTGCTTGTATTGGACGCTATTAGCTGTATATTAGTAGTTTGATAATCTACTTAAATAGAGCACAAATATTAAGGTTTCACCTAACACGTATGTTTACACATTTATGCGACTTTTGTGACAGACAGGTTTTAATGTGGCGTAGTTTGGGTTTATCGCTGCACGATGTGAGGGAGAAACTGGGGCAGAAAACGACTTACGCTCCATCACATTTCGCGGTTCCCTGTCCATCATTTGCATAGTTCAGAAACAGGAGATCAATCTATGTGAGCTTCGCGTTGTTGCCTTGGAACTGGACTTCCTAACGGACCATGTGGAAACCGCATACCATATCTGACGACAGAGATTCGGCGTTGGAAATTCAAACATTTTATTGCGATATTTTCTTAAATACCGGCAACGGCGGGTTTCTGGTCTTATGTAGCGGAACCTCGTTGATTAAAACCATATCTGTTGCGTGGGTTTTCTTTCTTCCCGGAATGGTTAGTTTAATCCTTTTGCAGGAATATCTTGCTACAATTAGATGAAAAGAAAACTCCGTGCTTCTTCGGTCAAAGTTCTCAGTCAAAGATTTTCCACATTTGGTAACCTACCTTTATTTCCCCAGGCCAATCACTTATAGTCTTGCTATCATCCGCCTGAACAAGGTTATTTTTATACCCACGGATATCAGCCATGTGTTCAGACATACATATTTCCATCAAGATCGCAACTAAAGCGTGCGTTTCAGACACAGCAAGGGCAGCTCGACTTCGGATATCTGATGCGAAGTCACTAACCCATACTTGTTATTCCCGTCAAACAGTAGAGAACGCACAGCGCTGCACAAGTTTTACACTTTATATTTACAGCCAAGGCTTTCATGGAAATACACTACCCTACTTCTTCGTATCACACCCTGGTTCGCAGTTGACCCCCTTGCTCATATTGCGAGCATACTTTGCAATCCAGCTAAACTGGTAGTCGTTGGACAACATATATCACAGTGCGCCTTACTAGCGGACGACCTGAAGAATTAGTGGGTAATTTATATGCCTGACCACTTCGTCCACATATCCGTGTGGTCTGCAAAGGTCAATAAATTGATCAGCCTTGTCAAACCGTCATTTATGGGCGAGGATTGTTGCATTTACACTATGACAAGCCAATCGATTCACTCCACACATTTCGTGAAGACCTGGAGCCTGCTCACACTCCATAAATTGGTGTCCATGGAAAACGCAGACAAGTTGTAAGGCAACGGACTGGACATGCTTCAAGCGCCCAAAGCAACCAACTGCAATTGGTCGGAAAATATTTCCACCCTTCTCCCGTCTTGTCGCATGGTGGCTCGACGATCGCCTCATTTTAGACTTCAAATCTTTTCTTCTTTTCCTTTGTAACATTTCGTCGCAACTTAATGAAGTTACACTTTTTCGTCTAGGTTTCACGAGCTCCAATTACTGAAAGCCTTCGCTTAGGAATCCTTTTGCTGACGAATTTGCAGGTTTGGATAATTATTTTCCGTTACACCACCGCACAAGTTAGCGCTAATGCAATCACCCGCTCTGAATTTCGGACTCTTTTGATCGAGGTGTCACCCAGCATTCTAACATGCTCCCTTCAGTCCAATTCAATCCCAGTATGTGAGCGCTACGGAAAAGTTACGTTTCTGTTGTGAACGGTTCAATGTCAATCACCCATCAACTTCGTTGCGCTTCATTGCAGTCGGTGAGCTCAACAACTTGCCGGAGAACGAACATGGCATACACAACTGGTTTAGCGGGAGCTGGGTTAGTGATTTAAAAGGTAAGTCAAGTTTCATAGAAAATTCGGTTTGTCCAGGAAAAGCTTCCGTTTTTGCCTTCCTATAAACTGATGAAACTGTAGAGGCTCCAAGCTGTTGGAAACCAAAGTAGCACGGCATACAGAATCGTTGCGCGTTGCAATCGGAACGAGCGCCAACAAATGGCGGTGCTCCACCCGATCAATAAAACTAAAATAAGACGTGCTCAGTTAAGTACAAGCAAATATGTGACGAAAACGATTTGATCAGAGATTAGTCATGAAAATTAAGTGAATAAATTAATGAGTTCCTAGGTGTGGGATTGGTTGTAATAGCTATTCGCGCTCAAAATTTATCCCGTGTTGACACAGCAAGTTGTTTTACCAAACGAAAGTGGTACTAGACAAGTAGAATGAAATAGATTTTTATCGCAAGTAAGTTTTATTTCTGTAGCTCAAGTTCTGTCGCGGTCGCCTAACTAATTAGTCCTCGAAGCGATTGCCTGCACAGTTGTACGCAGTAACCTGTAGTCCCGTTTCCGTTCCTTCGTCCGGTCTACTGATAGCCCATATCAGATGGAGCATGCAAGTCGTCTGTTGATATCGACCTGCGTTATTTCCTACCCATATCCAGTTGAGGGAGCAGTGCGCCTCATGAGAGAA
The DNA here is from genome assembly GCA_944474145.2 of Dicrocoelium dendriticum. NCBI lineage: Eukaryota > Metazoa > Platyhelminthes > Trematoda > Plagiorchiida > Dicrocoeliidae > Dicrocoelium > Dicrocoelium dendriticum. The sequence goes on along the minus strand of OX104069.1, from coordinate 84,918,511 downwards.
CGATCGGAATCACCGGTTATGAGCAATCCAAGTGACTTCCGACATACTTCTGGAAACTCGGAAATGCGACACAGGACGACAGGCAGTCAGACATGAAGGAAATGGAAAAGCAAAGGAAAACGTTAACCTCATGCAACAAAGCAGTACTCGAGGAAACAATGTCCACCGGGTACATTTGTTGCCCTATATGTTTACGAGTTGGTTTATTAGGATAAAGAACGGAAACAGACGAATTGATGCGAGGCGCGGCTGGACGCCTTTTACAGCTACGTGAAATGGCAGTACATGAATCTTAGCGTATGTGAAATAAGAAGGCGAGACCTTCTTATCGACCGTACCGTTTACAAAGAACATCGCTCTTACAATAGCGCTAGTTTTCTCAGAATATTTCTAGGTCGATCTTTGTCAAACTCGTTCCAAACTCAACACGGCTCTCTTTCGCCTACATTCTGAGACAAACAGGATACTGCGCATTTTAAGCTGGACCGTTTCGATTGTAAATCTAACTTGCATCCCTGAAGTCCAAACAGAATGCAGCTTTAGATTAATTTATCTGGACAGGTTTATTTGTTTGCTTCTTTATAATGAACTTTTATTCAACCGACATCTCTACTTATTATCCTTGTTCCATTCATCCAAATGTAAGGTTCTTATAATGTAATTTTAGCTAATTTGCGTTCGATATTGTAAAGTGCTGAAAATCTACCCACCTAGATATATAAAGCTTATTTTGACTTAACTTGATTGGACTAGGCTTAGATGCTGAGTCCCGTAAAATGAGTAAGTCGTCATAACCAGCTGGTAGACAGCTACTTCAGCTAGAGTGATGAAGCGAAAAAATTTGGGCTAGACGCCCGCTTCCAGTGAGGAGTCGAAGGCATTATAAGGGGTAAAGAGTACCTAAGCGTCAGTATATATGGGGCTGAGGTGTCGCAACGTACTGGGTAATTCCGTCGTCCTAGTATACTAGGAGAAGTGAGCTGTTCTAGACGAAGCGATGGAAAGCAACGGGTAGGGTTAAATGCCTGATTACAAAGAAGTAAATATGCATTATTGCTCTTAAACCTATGAAAACATCAGGAGATACGAGGCTAAGACGATGCGTCACGCCGGGTGATTTATTCCTCAGCCTGCTTGGAGACGAAGTCAACTGCAAGTTGTGTAATGGAAGGCATGTGAGAGGAATGGACTCCCTTCTACATTAGTGTGAGAAACTACTGCCAAAGGTACACGTACTTTAAGGTCAGTATATATGAGGCTAAGGTAAGTTTTCCCCCCTAGCGATTAAGTCCTCCTAGCCTGCCTGAAAACGAAAGCAAATGCAAGTTGGGAAATGGTGTACAAGGTTTGGGGCTAGATGCCTGTTTACAGCAAAGTGTGAAGTGTATTTTGTGCTTACTTGGTGATCATTTTATACCAGACTAAGGTGCTGCGTCGCGCATTATGATCCACTCATCTTCGCCTACTTCGAGAAGCGAGCGATTATGGGCTGAGTAAGGAAAGCGGTGAGTCTAGACCCCGGTTTATAGAGGAGAGAAAAGTGGCTGACGGAAGTACATGAATACCTATGCTACTATAAATGCGACGCTGGGGCCCTGTGTGCTAACCTCACCCTTGATTGCTGTAAGAAGCCATCTAATGTCGAGTTAGTGTTTGTAAAATGTGGTGTAGCTTGGCGTCTATTTGAAGCGTACAGCCAAAGAGGTTTAGGCGGGTAAATCTTACGTAAGCAACAGTGCATACGTAGCTAATATGCTGCTTCGAGCTGCGTAAAGAAGTCGTCCCATATTACTAGGAGAAGGTAGTTAATCCAGGCTGAGCGATAGAATGCGAGAATTGGGGTTGGAAAACCGCCTGCAAAAAATTAAATAAGAATCTAAAGTAGTTAAATCCTATGTGAATACCAGTGGATACGAAGCCAAGGCACTGCGTAGCGCAGGGTGTTTCAGTTGTCCTAGCTTGCTAGGGACGAAAGCTAATGCAAGTTGAGTGTTGGAAAGCAGACGGCAGCGATATAAGCCTGTTTGCAGCCAAGTGCTAAAGGGTATGAAGCCGGCAGGTTGATATGTGAACAAGAACACATATAAGGCTAAATTATTACGTCACGCAGTGTGATTCATTGGTTATAATTTGCTAGGAGAAGAGAACGATTACAGGCTGAGTGATGAGGATAAGAGGTGGTTCGATGATGCATTGAAAGTTATCTAAACGGCAGAGCTTTTGGCAGGAGTATCTTGACCCGCACTCGGGCCCGTAATGATTAAGCGACAGAGCCACTAACGACGACGCTAGTGTTGACCTTTACCATCCTGCGGTTATCAGTGTGCACATGACAACGATGAGCTACACCGTCAGATACATTGCCAGATTTTAAGGTTAGTATCAATCTGGACCTCGTTTCCGAAGCTTATTTGCAGCCTGGTCTGCGCGAGGAATTACTGCTATGGTTGTTGAGTTAAGAAACCGGCGTAAATTGGTGCTGAATGCTGCAACCGGTGGTATCGATCTGATTGCCCTTGATAACCTATTTCATGCGAACGCATGTCTATAAAGAAAGAAACTGCAACGTTTTATCCTACGAGTTTTTGATAAGAGGAAAGAATAGCGTCTAGTCTGTAATGAGTGGCGCTTAGCCGCATTCTGTCGAACAAGGACTCGGTGCTAACGTTTTAATTGTGTAGAAACTAGAGCACAAATACTAAGTTAAGCTTAAACTTACAGAGCCACATTTGGTCTAGCTGTAGCTGTTTGCATCGAGCACGGGCCAATACAATTATTCCAGTAGGCTTTTGTGAATGAACGCTGCACTCTGTCAAAGGCTATTCTCTCATGTTTCCGCGAGTTAGTTAACACCAAGGAGCAGTTAACGTTTTGATTCGTTCTCCGAGCTGAGTAAGTTAATGACATACGTTTCACCACTTCCCTCAGTGGCATCTTCAGTGCACTGCTGCGTAAAGAAAAAGCCCATGGAAAGTGTCGTCGAGACGTAGCGTTCGAAATGGGCCTCGGCGATCTGTGTCCTGTGACATATGTTCGTTCGATTTTCGGCCTCCCATTTTCATGCTTCCTCAGCTGTTGGTACACAGGATCGAGATCAGTGTGGATGTTCACTGAATTCTCCGTAGAGAACCATGCCTCGAGGAATTCTCTTCCTTTTCTTGTTCCTCCGTGCACCAGACATTCTGTGTGGTCTCAGTTAACCTTAACTACCAATCCGAGCTACAGGTATTCCGAATCATTTCAAACCAAGGATCAGTATTCTAGGATAGGTCGAGCGCAGCACTTATACAGACCAATTCTGGATTAACTAAACCCCATTGACTTACAGATGTGGCCGATTACTGATCTGGCCCTGGCTATGCTATATCTCGCGTATTCAACAAAATTGGATTAACTAGAGTAGTATACAAGTTGGTCACGTACTGCAAGGCAATTGGCAATCAGTGATCCAGTTATTCTCAAGGAAATTAATGGTAGGCTACAGCGATAGCACATGGCGATGCACTTAGCTGATGAGAATTCTATTTTCCAGTGGTCCTACCACCGGTCTAATGCCGTAAGATCGTTTTGTATATGAGAAACGCCAATTCAATTGGTGGTTGAGTAGACTCAGTTACCCTACACTTTCTCCCGCCAGTTTGTTTATCCTTCCTCAACCTGGTAGGACCGTTCTGTGCGCTACCAAACGTACTATTACTCTGGGCCGCCTTCGTGCAGTTCCCTGGCGCAGATAGGGACGCTACCTCTGTTGATACTGCAGCTTTTGATGGCTCGGGCTGCCAGCATTCTGCCGAAGGTGAGAATGAGTCCATTTATACATTTCTTTTTCCACCGTAAACGACGGAACTAAATATTATGATAGAATGGCACTTTCAACACTCACATGCGAATCATGATCCCACTTGACAGTCGTAGATTTAGTAACTTAGTTAGCAGTAGTATCACAAGTTAGGCTTGTTCGTGGGCGTTTAAGTTTTAAATTAAGCATGTCTGGTGCGACTGGATAATTATCATTGGTTTAACCTTTAACTAAGGAGCAGAATTTTCCCTGATGGTGAAATATGTTCTCTGTGATCGAAATCGAAAACTCCGCGAAATTTCTGCAGCGCAACCATTAAATTCCTCCATTTCACCACGAAAACGAAAATAAAGAGAAATAAAGACACCGTCATCCACTGTATACCTGTCAGTCGTGATTCAACACCGAGGGATTAAAATAAAGCCCAACATGATGTTTCATGCTACTCTTCGAAAGGTTGTGACGCTTATCAGACATGACATCCTTGTGGGCAATATGACTCCTTTTTTCAGCGTCTACTGAATTCACGGGAATGCATAGATAACGGCCGGCGATGTCCGCCGGTTGTGGAGTTCGTTCGTGCATCCCGCACCAGAAGTCCAGTGCGTCTTTAAAATTTTCTCCTAGAACTTCTTCCCCCACTTTTCGATAAATTAACCACCCGGCTGCCAGTTCTAGGGAGCTAACAAGACCTGGAACATCGGTAAAAGTGCATTAGTTATCGGGAAAAGTGATGAGCTGGTTGGAGTCGAGCACTCTAATGACGTTCAAAAACGGCCAGCTAGGCTGTGATGTCAGCAACTCCTGGGATTTTATGGCAACTTGGGATAAGCAGAGTTGCATGTCAGTTTGGAATTTGCTGGACGCACCAAAGGTGAGTCCCTCTGTCTGCAAATGTTACAGCCAGTTTTCTTCAGCGAAAGTTTTCCGCGACATGGATAGATCATAGAGATGGTTGTAAATCTAATACTTTCCCTGAGACCGTGCTTCGGCAGTTTTCAGGTGACGGATGATGTTCTTCACAACAGTCATAATGCAACGCAGTTGGAATCTCAAAGCTTTCTGTGTTGTTTCGTTCGTTAGAATATCTACCAGCTCACAACCACTAGCTGCGTCTCCAAACTCATGTTGTACAGCTTGCAGTTTCGCTGGGTATTGATGGAAATACGCTGTGATATGCGACAGCTTCCAGTGGGTGATGACCAGTGCATGTGGACCCGTTGGGTTATCTACGTCTTCCTGAGTTAAATACTTCATGTAGACATGGTTCTTTCTTCCCGAAAAATGAAGAGTGATTTTTATTTTTGCAACGAATTCATCGACTTCCGGACAGAATTTGCGAATGGCCTCTCCAATCAACTTGATGCAATGGGCAACACATCTGATGTGAACTGAATCCTTACAAACTGGCTTAATGGCATCTTGGTATCATGCTGTCATGTGTCAAGCGCCATCGGACACAAAGGCCATCACACGACTGAACTCTATATCTATCAATGTCAAGCTGCGCAGAATTGCTCCTGCAACTGTGGCAAAACTGACTCTCTACATATTGACCGTGTCAATGAGGTACGCTCGGAGACTGCCCTTGTTGGACTTTGGTGGTGCGCATAACAGGATGCGTAGTTCCATCCTTTCGCGATCATCAGTTGTTTCGTCTGTCATAACGCTGACAAAAATATCACGGAACACATCTTTCAATACCTGATTATTTTTCCCGTAGAGTTGGGGAATTTTCGGACCTAGCGTGTCAGAGCTGGCAATGCTGCTACAATTTCATACGTGTCAATGAAAATATTTCCCCAAATGGGGGTTGTTGGCCTTTCTCTAGAAGAATATGTGCAGTTAACATGGCTAGTAGAAAGTCAGATACCACTGTTTCGCGGGCTTCCCGGACAGCATATGCAAAGGCGATGGAACTAACGATGCTTGCTTGTCGAGCTGGTTCCCCTTGGCAACAACTTAAGCTGAAGATGCATCTGGCTGCCAATGTGGTCAACCATGAGTGCTTTTCTAGGTGGATCCACAGTCCCTTCACACGATGAACAAAAACAGTAGTTTTTTATCCGCGTTAGCGACGTAGTATTCTCTAGAAAACTCCTTCGCTCTGTCCAGAGCGGTCTTCCTCGTACATGCTGTTTGCTTTTCTGAGATGATATCTGCAAACGATACAACCTCTTGCTTATTGTACTGAACAGATTCGCATGGTTCGCGAGCAATGAGTCAAACGATAGCGAAACCGAAACTGAACTACGGTACTATTCAAATGAGGATGCAAATTAGTAATTACAAAACTCAACAGTAACTGCTCAGTACCGGCATAACAGCATCTGCACGAAGTACTTAAAGTGGGTACAAATCACCGTCCTCGCCAATATGCTGACAGATAATGACGACTTCAGTGTTTCAGTGATTTAAGACGGTCGCTTATATTACGCCGTCAAGTCCTGTGCAACGAGGTGGCCGCTGTTCAACGCCTAAGAGTCGACAGCGTATCAACTGCACGGCGGACCGTAATGCAGTCGGTGTGTGCCGGCCAGGCATGCACAAAAGGTGTGACCGAACAGATGTAGAATAGATTTATTGTACATGTGGTCTAAGGGCATTTGCATGATGGACCATAGTATGAATGCACAGCGTGGGCAGACTGATGGGACATGTTTGCTTGCTGGATAGACGCATGGGTGACACTTGGGTCCGGAGATAAGCAGACCTGGATAGCCGACGGTGGATAGATGGGGATGATGATACTTCAGAGGAATGTTCCGATAGCCAGCTGGTTGCTTTGACATTTCGTCCGAATACAAATATATTGACTACAACTAAAATGAATTCGAGGTATCTTTACGAAATTCACCATTTTCCGCAGTTCCGTGGAAATTTTCATTTTCCGCGGCAGTTAGGGAATTTGGATTTTACTCATCACTAATCCAGCCATGTTTAATAGCATATTACGCAGTACAGAATTTCTGAACTTTATCAGAATAAGCCTAGGAAATCTTGTTGCGGCAATGCACCTGTTTCCCTGTAATTGCCAACTCGAGGCATCCTTTTGATGCCCACAGAAAATGGAAGATGGGCTATGCAATTGACAGCATATATCCGTGCTTTGTCTAAATCACACAAGTAGTATTTGCGGAGTATTTATGGAATAACCGGGTACTAGTGGGCCCGTGAGGAATTAGGCGCTGGGAGCAATCGAGTCGGTAGCAGCGCCAGCGCAACAAAAGTGATCCCAACTACCCATCTAATGCTAATGCAATGAATAAATGACTGAATGGATAACTATAGTTTTAGACAAACGACCAGCCGTTTATTGGAGCAGTATTACACCTATCGCCTGCGCAGCTGCATCGCAGCGCGGATAATAGTTGAGTACTGTTCTATTACACCATAGATTCAAAGGGCTCAGTGGTATAAATAAATAAATAAATATTTTATTCGCGACAAAGCGAGGCAAGGCTTTTGGGCGTGAGCAGCACATTGCTATATTGTACACGATAGCATGGTTAGCAGGACCAAGCGCGGGAGTAGTACAGATGTAGTCAGTAGTGTGGGCCCACATGGCCCAAAGATTGTATGAAGTCTATCTTCACAGAATGCGAGATGTAGAGATAAGAATTAGATCATTAATGTTGAGTATGTTGATGAGGAACTAGTCCGATGAGGTTGTGTACACAGTGCGGGTCAGGTGGGTGAAGCTTGAGGAAACAGCTGACAAAATAATTTAAGAATAGTGCCATGTTACTGATCAAATGTTTAGGCATAGTCTTACGAGAGTAGATACATGCACAGAAGTAATGAGGTGTGGTATCGGTCAACATGCCAATGCGGGCTTGGGGCAGTGACTTTATTGAGTGGCGAGTCACATCCGCCAAGTCGCATTTGTGACTTTTTGTAGGGAGAACGCTCGCCAGGCGAAAACCCACCACGTCCTGGAACACTGCCGACCGGTATATGACATTGACAAGATTGCATATGACCGATTCTCCTCGCGGATATTCGCAGTCATGTTTCGCTAAAATGTTTCCTATTGTTGTGTAGTTGTTTCCTTCGGAGGCGACCGCAAGTGGTTGGAGCTGTTGAAGTCGGACGGCTCAGGTGACCTGTATTGACTTGTTGAGTTTTCCAGGTTCCATTTCTGTGTCAGGATTTCGAAGTGGTCTGTTTTCCTTCCGTGGCCAGGTGAGCGTCGCAGCTATGTCCTCAAAGATGTTCCGTGCAGATAATGTTATCCTTTAGAACAAGGCTTGACCCAGATGATTTTATAGCTTGGTCATTTTCCTTTTTCTTATTGTATGGTCATTCATTAGACCACTTAAGGCCTGCTTCTCCTTAGTTTTTTTTGGAGATCGAGTCTTTTACGTTAACCGGGAGTCAGGTGCGTCATAAACATCCGTTAAGTTGGCTGAACGGATCACATCTCTGGTCATTTTATTTGGGATTGATTAGGGTTGTTTTCAACTTCTTTGACAGGTGTTATAGGAATATTTGTGATTCGGCTTTTAAATAATCGCATGCAAGTCATAGAGTACTTTAGACTAAACCTTCAGTTAACCTTGTTAGCACAACTTGCGGAATCAACTGACTTCCACCTGAACTAATAGGTTTAATCACTTTAGAAGGCTTACTTTAGGTCGATGAGTCCTAGTTGTGCTAAGCGATCAAAGCGGTAAGTGATCGACTGCATCTTAAAATACACCACGATTTTCGGATAGGCGACGATGTCCCTTCAGTACACCACGATCATTTGTGACCTACAGAACACTCTTCCCGGACGCGACTTCATGGTGCTGATTTAAGAAGACCACGGCTTCGTGGAACAGTCCGAAATCTCATTAAAGTAGAGTATTGAATACTTTGGTTTTATTTGTAGGAATCAAGCTCAAACTTGAACCCGTCGGTTTTTTCACTGCCGACACCTCTTTATCCGGAATATACAATGAAAGCCTGGCAGTCGTGGTAGAAGTGAGTTCTGGGATTTTTCAGATTCCGCTGCATAAGGCAGAGGTATTCATTGCTTTTGGACACATCAGGGACCCGAGAGGCTAATTCGCTGATCAAAATGATTCTTTCAGATGCTTTTGTCACCCTCTGCTTAGCACTTTCGCGGCCTTGCGTGCTTTATATTGGTTAGCACTTTTTGCCTTTATTATGAAATGTGGACTATTTTTGTTTTCTGCTTGCGAAGGTTTAACGTGGTTGTTTGCGCCTTCGTGCTTGATACAGTTGTCTCTCTATGGAATACACTAACCACTCTTTGGATGAACAAAGATACAGTTGACTTTGTATAGACAAACTTCTTTTGCCGCTTCCTTCGTCAATGAGCAAGTTTCGTTGTCTCATCGTGCTAATCTTGGCGCAGGTTTCGATAACTGACTAGGATATTTCGAAGCTCGGAAATGCAATTGATTTATCCGATCAGCAGTTTTAGTAGTAGTCGAGTTTTCTCCATGTCGTGTGCGGCAAAAAATAACATGTTGACAAATTACTAGGTGTTATATGGCCATCCTATCCGTTTCGAAATTGTCAGTACCTTTTTAGATCGGCAGAACCAGATGGCTGTTTTTGATTGAATTGCATTAAACCAGTCTCATAATTGTATGTGTCGTTCTCATTTTGCACCCCTTTTACACAGTGATATGCACTCCTACGATTAACTCATAGTTTGTCTACTTTAATAGTCCATCGCTGCGTTCATTTTCCGTCACCGCTCTATGTTAGCTTTCTACACTTCTATGCCGACACCTTATTTCATTCTCACGTCTCCGCATTGCGATGGGTATTATATCTTCGCTATCGAATTGATGGTGGGGAATTACAAAACCAACTATCTTCCCATTCGGATAATTTGAATTGGTCGCAAATAGTGTTAAGGCACCCATAACTGCAAGGGTGCTATGTACTGTATTTTGCCTATATCTATGATCTTTATTCCTCACAAACCCCGGCTGGAGTACACAAATTCTCTCTCCCACCAATATCATCATCTTTATACACGTCAGCTAGAGGTGGAGAACGCCTCAGCTACTGTGCCACAATATATAAACAAAAAAGGGAAAAAATGCAACAGGTGCAAGCCAGCTGAGCTACCGGAAACGGATGGGCATCGTTCCCGAAACCTATCAGCCGGCTACTATGCAGCAAAAGAAATTAAAATGCAGAATTATGTAAGGCTAACTAGTAGGATAGTGGTTGGAGGGGAGGCTAAAAGGGGAGGGGATGGACAAAGAAACTCAAAACACGAGCGCCATTGAGGTCGGTTCCTAGCTATGTCAGCAATTGAATTTAGCCACACGTGTTCATCGTCTTTCGGACACCGAGCAGGAAGCCGAGATGCTCCAACCGAGGCCAACTTCGAAGTAAGGATCTTCATTCCTCTCGGCCAAGTCATTGCTTGTCCATATCTCCTCTTATTTTATCCACACCCCCGGCGCGCAAACAACACAAGTCGCGGGAGTCGGTGGGCTGGCATGCGTAACACGTGGCCCATCCATCGGAGCGTGATGCGTGAAATGATGGTGCTGAGCGGTTCAGTTCCTTTTCCGGTGCCGTAAACAAGGCGTCGAACACGCTGGTTGTTCACGTTGTGTTCCAACCAGATTTGAGTCAAATTGCGACGGCACTGATAATCGAACATAACTAGCCACTTTATGTCGGCTGATCTAAAGGTGTAGGTTTCACAACCGTGCAGTAGAGTCGAACCTACCGCTGCATTGTACACTCTCCCCTTCTCGGCGAGAGTGATGTCGCGCCAGCACCATAAGAGGCGAAAGTTAACAAAAGCGCCCCGAGCTTTTGCTATACGGTTCGTAATCTCATCTTCAATCCCACAGGCGCTGATACAACTTCCCAGGTAGTTGAATTTTTGAACGATTTCTAGCTGATCCCCACCAAGGGTCAGGTGAGAAGCGCTCCAGGCCAATCTTGGAGGAACACTTTACACTTCGAGGGTGCGAAGCAAAGCCCGGAGTGATGGACAGCCAGTGCTAATCTGTCCAGTGCAGCTTGGCACGTTTGTGAGCTGTCACAGATTAGGGCAGTATCATCAGCATACTCAAAGTCAATAAGTCGTTCTCCTGGGAGCAGATCCACACATTCTAAGTCGTGTACTGTAGACGCGATTTCCATGACTTCGTCAATAGCGAAGTTGAAGAGGAATGGTGACAGTAGGCATCCTTGCCTTACACCGGTGGAGATATTGAAGGGCGACGACAGCTGGCCGTAAGCTCTCACTCTGCCTGAGTTACGCGCATATATTGCTCGGATAATATTTACATATTTCTCAGGTACACCTTTCCTGACTGGACATTCACAATGTGCACGCCTATCCACAGATTCGAATGCACATTTGATATCGAGGGACACAACAACGGTGGGACGCCAATATATGTGACGGTGCTCCAACAAGTGACGTAATGTAAATATGCGATCGATGCAGCTCCGACCCCGACGAAATCCGGCCTGCTCTTCACGAATCTAACTTTCACGAGTGCCAGTCAGCCTGTAAAGGATGACTGAGGCAAGCAATTTGGAGGCGATGGAGATCAGACTGATTCCTCTATGGTTGCCGCATTCCGATCCTGAGCCTCCCTTGAAAATCGAGACTATGACGGATCGGCTCCAGTTGGTTGGGACAGTTTCCTGCCCCCACAGTTTCACTAGTAACTCGTGCAATTCATCCACAAGAGCAGGTACCCCGCATTTGAAGTGAACTGGAAGTAAATCCTCTGGTCCCGCGGCTTTATTAACTTTAACAGTCCGATCTCACGTTCGCCTTCTGAGCGAGAAGACGGATCCAAATGGACAGCGCACGGTGCAGGCGAACAGTGGTCGGCGAGAAATCTGACAATTCCGACAGATTAAATTGCCTTCCAAATTTCTTAGTCCAACGCTCCAAGCGTTTTGACAAAATGTGCATAGGCTGTCCACTCTCGTCACGTATAGTTTCAGTAACACCAGGTCTCCTGCTGCCCGTTTCCCGTATCAGACGGAATAACATACCATGGTTACCAAGGGCAGTGGCCATTTCCATCTCTGATGCACGATGAGACCACCAGGATTTGCGGTCTCTCTTCAGGCTAGCACGGAGTTTTGCCCGGAGTTTTCTGTGTGTGTCATTGTGTTCGCTTGCAGACGGAATGTGCCGGCAAGCATCGATAAATCTTAGAGATTGCGAGGAGACCCAATATCCATGTTGGTGATTGACTTACCACACGATGATTTGCCTGTTGCTAGTTAGGTCTGGTGAACCTGATTCCAATGAGCTTCAATTGCATCCAGTGAGCGCTTGCTCAACTCACATGTCCGCGTACTCTGATAAGCATTCAGAACAGCAGGCTTCGTCAGTTGGCTGGTGTCAACTGTTCACAGCGTCCTCATGGGCTTCCGCCAAAACGCATCCGTAAGCGGGCACTTAGTTAATCACAATTTAAGTGGAGCCGAACAGCATGTTTTGTTAAGAATAAATCGTGCGTTGCTAAACTTTTTGTTTCTTAGATGTAATAACTACTTGTCTGTATGATGGAATCTCAGTTGAACTATGTCACCTCGACTTTAGCAAGGCCCTTGACTCTGGTAACCTCCGATCCTTACTTGCGAAACTGGAATGATTTGGGCTACATCCTCAACATTTTCTTTCCTTGCAGAGTTCCTTTGCGGTTGAACCTTTCACCTTAGGTTCGGGAATCTAGAGCAAACATCAGCACTGCTCACACCTGTGTTCCCCAAGGTCTCGTTTTAGGACCCTTATTGTTTCAAGTTTTGATCAACAACTGGTCGCTTCTTCTCCACAACTTCTGTTGTCTTTTGCTGATGTTCTGAAGGTCGTCAGCAGGGGTAATCTATATACGTTGTCTGAGGACTTTCACACTGTAGTGGGTTGGTCAGTTAAATGGGATTTGCGTGGAAATTGCGTGGAAAATTGCGTGGAAATTAAGCGGACTTTGAAGTAATGGGGCTCTTGTTCGCTTACCGGTCCAAAAAACAAGACCTTGGTTACGCGAAACCCTGTTTCCCTCTTGGAAGCTGACTTGACTTCACTTAACATCTGAACTAAGTTTTATGGCTGAAGTTAATGCTTGACGCATTTCCCAAACCTAATAATAGTGGCAGAATAGTATTTTACTGCATATATATATATATATGTATATGACCCATGCTGAGGCTGATGTTGCACTTGATGTTTCTTTACCGCACTTGAGCTAAACCAACTTACACGTAAACTAGGTCTTTCTAAGCTGGATAAATTTCATTCCACTTTATATGATTTGTTCTGCCTACCTAAATAATCTTCTATTAACTGTCCACGTTGCTTACGGTAATTGTGCTTATCTTCGTTAACTTTATTGCGTTTGTAGCATTTTTAAGTAAATTGTGGACATTTTTCCTCATCCCGGATTCATTGCTAAACGACTTACTTCATTTGGTAATTTTGCGAAGAGTTATGCCACTGTATCTGTTTGCATTATTTGAGTTATTTTATTTCATCTTGTCGTTTCAACTGATTGGCTGTTGCTTGATATCCCCGGTGTGGCTGCGCTTGATGTGCATGTTGACAAGGTGCCTACCTGTCTATTACCCACTACCTCGCCCATACTGGCTCCAGGAGACAGTTGGTCATTGCTGGAGGGGACGGGGTGCATGGTTCTTGTGGCCGTGCTAGGCTCGAGGAGCGGTTCCATGCACTCAGTGTGGAGCGGACTACGATCCAGCCACCGCCTTGTGTGCGTTTGATTCCCCAAATACAGCGTGGTTGTGTTTGCCTGTGAATGAGTGTGGGCCAGCTCCGTTGATGAAACATGGCTCCCATCCACATGCCTCCCAGTCTTATTCCTTCGGGATTACACTGGATATGGGGTGTGTGGATGGAGCTGTGGGTGGTGCAGCGCAAACCACCCATGGTCCATCTGTAAGTGCAGGCGTCCTGTGGCATACAACTGTGACAGGCAACTCCGAAACCGGATGCCGCCAACCATATATATATATATATATATATATATATATATATATATATATATATATATATATATATAAGCTGGATTGCCTCCCGGGGATGCTAACCTTCGGCAATGCAAAATTCACATTAATTGAATGGATTAAACAGAGGCGGATTCTAAGCAAAGAATTCTTTTCGATCATTCTTATGAAACTCAAAATGTACAGGATGCTGATTGCGGGCTAAATGTATGGGATATGGCCGCGTATTGATTAGAATGTTAAATTCCAATGGAAACGATTCGATAAATCCCGCGGTCACTGAAGGTAGCCGATTATGAACCGGGTTCCAATCATTTTCGCACACAAAGATTAACTGGGGTATAAATCAAAGGAACATACAACGAAAGTTGTAGGCCACAATAAAAGTGCGGTCACACAGGAACAGAAAACGAATTCAGCGTCGTCTACTCTTTCCTGAAGATTTCTCGCGCGGATTCCGAAAGCATCTCCTATATATTGCGCAAGTTCTCTCTATTCCGCCATCTCAAGCCGAAGTTGTGCTTACAAAACAGTTTATACGTCCTTTAATTCTACTGAAAGTAATTCCTTACTCAGAATCGGCCTCTCTAATTCATACCAGATCTGCTGCATTTCACGTGAGGGGAAATACCGCTAACAAGCTCATCGATCACGCTCCTGTTTAAGCAAAGAAAAATCAATAAAAGCGTCTGAGCTAACCACTCCAACTGGTATTGAGCCGCTCAGATCATGAACACGGTGGGTTTGCTCGATGGAGCAGCAATAACATGTACGAATAACTATGCAAGTGACGTGAACCCACCATCGTGCTGCACTGAAGATCCAACAAATGTTGGAAAGTGTGGAGATGCCGATGGCCCACCCGGAGTATTCGGGGAATGTGAGCATGTGTGCTCTGGCGAATTGTGCTGGCAGGCTTCAAACCACGATATTATTCCAAACCTGATGGACAGTGCGTACTCTGTGCAGTCTAGATCGAGATCACGTGAAAGGCCATCATACGAAGCAAAGCGATCCCCACTTAGTTTGGTTTTTAGTCAGGCCAAATCGACGGAGTCCGTTTATTTGGACGAAACGCCTAAACTGAGAAGGGGAATGGCATTTATGGAGTTCGAAGATGGAGATTGTGAACCTGACCACTATTTGAAAACCCATGTGGTGCGGTGGAATGCACCTGATTGCGGATTGGGTGATAAGAAACTGGACAGCAATTCGAATGAACGAGGGACCGGTCGATCGGTTCTTCACTGGCGAGTGCGCAAAAACCGTGTGTTAAAGCAGAACCCATTCTCGCGCTTCTCCAAAAAAATCTTCATGCCCTCGTCCATCGCACGAGCCGAACCCCAAAAGACCGAGATGGAGGCAGTAAATGGCGCAAACGCGTTCCCTTATAAACATGCTGAAGAGTTAGCGATGGAACATCTGCCCAGTGGTGATTTGTTTCATCAATTCGGGTTCGTAAACAGCACTAGCCGAGCATTAAACCCAGTTGGAAGGCACGTTTAACGTAATCAGCCAGAAGAGACAAAATAAAATCACCAAGGAAAACGGCGCCCATCTCTCATGTGTGTCCCGGTAAACGTACCTTCATTTCGACATCATTTACGTTTGTATTCCTTTCGGTTTGCTTAACTTCGATTGCATTGTGTAACTGATGAACTGCTCATTTTCAACGATATTTTTAATGCAAAACGAGCAATTCACATTGTTCGCAATTCTGCATTCTGTTGGGAACAGAGCGGTGGGAAGGAACTCAGTTAATGGTCCAGAGGTACCTAGAGAACGACGTCGGACATGACAAACAAATCGGGCCTAGAAAGCGCATGTTCTCTAAATTGACGGGCAAGACCCTCAAACAAGAGAAGTAAAACAAGCGTTTGACAGTACAACTTATGGTAATCAGAACTGCATTCATGGTGCATCGGTGAAAAGCACGAACGATTGTTCGTCACAGTGGACAGACAGGGAACGATTTGGTAATAAATAGGTGAACAGCAAATTGCAGCGGTTAAGGCACCAGTGAACACAGAGAGCAAGCAACGGAAACTGGTGATATAACCCACTGATCTTCATGTTAGTACGATGAATTGTAGAATGTAAATGTAAACAAAACCGATATTCGGGTAAGACTGCGTGAAGACGACAAGTGCGGATATTTCTAAACGTCCAACACCAGGACATATTTGTAAGTGCAAGGGAAGGAATACCATGGCGTTGTTTGCTTTTCGTCGGCTCATAACAGGATTTAGGCTACGCATAGACCAGTAATATGCTTAGAATCCAAGCTCCATGCAGCATAAGATCAAAACAAAACAAATATGGTGAGAAGGGAGAGCAACAGAGATATGTGCATAGTGTATATATATATATATATATATATATATATATATATATACATATATATATATATCACAAGTCTGTACACAGACAATGTAAAGCGGAATCGTTCGGTCGCCATAATGTCAGGCTCGTTCCACCCCAAGGATAAGTCGTGAAAAGATAAATATAAGGACGAGATATACGTTTATTGTCGAAACGCAAAATCCCACTAACTGAAAGCACCGTAAAAATGGTTCTAGCTAGGGGATAGGTCTAGTCATTAGCAGATGCGCAGCAACGCTCTTCGTCGCAAAATTACTGGAAGCGCGCGCGAATGCGATTCGTCTGTGTGACTCAAACACACGTAGTCATCGTGCAAACAGGCAAGCTTCCTAACTTGTCTATGTACAGAAGGATATTACATTGTTAATAATGTATTTCATAAACAAACAAGACAATCTCCTGGTCACTATACAGCCCCCCTCCTAGAAGGGAACCGTGGGTAACCCTTCGAAAAAGGTGAGGACTGTCCGTGCCGGGCCAGCTTACTGTCAGACCAGGCAGTGAAACTTGATGCAGCTGCTGGGACCCCAGCGGGCTCCCACCTATGTCCTCCCTTAAGGTGCCGAGAAAAGAAAAGGGTGAGCACGTTCTTAACATGCGATCGCTTGTGTTAGACCATGAATGAGTGTTCTCCGGTTCGCAACATGAAAAAAAGCAAGCAACGCGGGAGGTCAGATATGCAGAAGAGGCGACAGCAACGGACGGGAAAAGCAATTACCGAATAGGCAGCGGAAAGTCAAGAAAACAACGCTTTTGCTCGGTTTTCAAAATTTTTTGCTGTGTTTTGGATTTTCAAAATATTTTGTGTGTTTTTTTTTGAAAACCTACAAATGCTGTTAGAAGCGAAAAATGCTAAGCTAACGTTCTAGGAAACGTGTCGGCTAGTGAACCCGACGACCAGACCTAGTAACGCTTTTAGATGTGGCGGAGTCAGAGGGCTCAGGAGGCGGTTTCCGGTTGTAGGGTTGCTGTCTAGAGATCGGATTTCAGTGCTGATCGGATTCCGTGTAGTAACATTGGCAAAACTTCTGTTCTGGCGGCACTTAGCCAGGCTTTAAACTGTCGGTGGAAGCGCTCCGCCATTCCGTTTACTTGAGGATGGTAAACGATTGTCTGGATGCGTATACATCCGAGGACTTAGAGTAGGTCGTTGAAAGTGGACGATTCGAATTGTGGACTACGGTCGGTAGTCACAGTGACTGGACAGACATGTGAAGCGATCCAGCGCTCGACGAATGTGCTCGTTATTGTATCAGCGGATAGATCGGGAATTGGAACAGCTTCAGGCCAACGAGTGGGGCGATCGACAATGGTTAGAATGTAGACCATTCCTTTGGACGGCGGAAGTGGTCCAACGATGTCGAGGTGAACGTGAGAGAATCGAGTTGATAGCGACGGGAAGCGTCCTATCGGAGCGGCAACATGTCGATAAACCTTTGCTCGCTGGCAAGTCAGACAGCTGCATGCCCAAAGTCTGACGTCGCGCTGCATGTGGGGCCAGACGTATCCGTCGGCAATCATCTTGACTGAAGCGCGGATGCCAAGATGCGGGATGTTGTGCAGCGTATCGACGACTTTTCGGCGAAAGGCACTTGGTACCAGTGGATGTGCATGTCCGTTAGAGACGTCGCAGATTATCGTACTTGTAGACGAATGAAGCGGTC
This sequence comes from Dicrocoelium dendriticum, assembly GCA_944474145.2. NCBI lineage: Eukaryota > Metazoa > Platyhelminthes > Trematoda > Plagiorchiida > Dicrocoeliidae > Dicrocoelium > Dicrocoelium dendriticum. Next base: position 84,900,688 of record OX104069.1, on the reverse strand, counting down.
TAGGTGCCAACTTTCAAGTGGACTCTTCGCAGGATGAAATTAAGTCTTTTTCGGCTTGCTGAACAGCAGCCATAGTTGACAGATCGAGCAACTGCTCTGTGGAAGCCAGAAAGTTTACTCTTGAAAGTGTGTTAGCCATGACCTATCTTTGCGAGACACGTGTCGGACGTCTGTCGAAAATTAAGACACGAAATTTATATGACGAACTTCATGCGGAGAGTGTCGGGGCGATGGGTTCCGGAAGGCGTAAACGAGCGGTTTGTGATCTGTAAAGATGGTAAAATGATTACCATCGAGAACTTGATGAAAATGGCGAACTGCTAAGTATATAGCGAGTAACTTGCGGCCAAACATACTCTATTTCGATTCGGCTGTCTAAAGACGTCGGGAGAAGAACGCTAGTGATTGCCAATTCCCTTGGGAAAACCGCTGTAGAACAGCGCCGATTGCGTTTTCCGAGGCGTCAACGGCTACCCCCATTGGAGCGTTCGAGTCGAAGTGATGAAGCATGACGGCGAAAGCGAGTGCTTCTTTGCTAGCTTCGAATGCTTTTTGTGCTTGAGGCGTAAGACCAACTTTACCGTTGTTACGTCCACGCAAAAATCGGTGAGCAGGTGCATAAGCTCGGCAAAGCATGGGAGGAATCGGCGATGGTAGTTGACCATGCCGTTGATGCGTCGAATTGGCTGGAGTCCTTGGATGAGGAAAGTCGCGAACTGCCTGGACTCTGTCCGGCAAAGGGCGGATACCCTCGCAATCTCGTTGGTGTCCTAGGAAGTCAATGCGCGGCTGCATGAAAATGCACTTGTCTGGATTGATAGTAGCATTGTGCACCTTCAGCCGTTCGAACAAGAGGCGTAGTTGCGTTTGATGTTCCTCTTCTAAAGTAATGACCACCAGGATGTCGTCGATGTACGGGTGGGCGAAGTCGAGTCCAAGTACGACGGAGTCGATGAAACGTTGAAATGTCTGCGCGGCGTTGCGCAGACCAAATGGTATGCGTAGAAATTCGTATAGTCCAAATAGTGTAATAACGGCGGTTTTCGGTATGTCCTCCTCGGCTACCGGGAGCTGATGATAAGCTCGCACCAGATCGATCTTTGAGAACACGCGAGCGCCATGAAGACCGGCCGTAATATCCTGTATGTGAGGAATAGGATAACAATCCGGAATTGTCACGTTTTTGAGAGCGCTGTAATCGCCACATGGTCGCCAGTTTCCTGACTTTTTCGGAACCATGTGAAGGGGCGAAGACCAAGGGCTGCTGGATGGTCGGAGGATTCCAAGCTCGAGCATGTGCTCGAATTCCGCAAGGGCAGTTTTGAGCTTGTCCGGTATCAGTCTTCGGGCTTTGGCGGAGACAGGCGGACCCTTGGTAACTATGTGGTGCGGCGTAGCTGCGGCTGCAGTTGACAGAGACAATGAGGGTCGGAAGACTTCGGGGAAACTTTCAAGTAGCGCTTTGCCGGCCGGCGAGTTGGCAGTGGCGTGTACCGGACTAAACGATGCTACATCGCTGGAGATTCCAGCGACGGAAAACTTTGTTGTCTGATAGATGAGACGATGTCGTTTAGCATCGACGAGCAAGTCGAAGTGTTGTAGAATATCCATCTCGATAATGGGATTTTGGACGTCAGCCACAAGGAATACTTACCGAAAAGTGCCTCGCGGGTTCAGATTAAGCGTGCGCGTGCGCTGACCGTAGACGCGGATGCTGGTGCCGTTGGCTGCGCGTAGAGATTCAGTCACCTTTCCGGTTGCGCCGTTGGGATCAAGTGGAAAGACACTGACCTCTGCGCCATTATAGACGAAATAGCGAACTCCCGTTTGCCGATCGGTGACGAAGAATAGGCGAGTGTGTTTATCATCTACGTCCGTCGCCCCTACGTGTTGGTCTGCCCGTTCCCCTGCGCTCAGCGTTTGTAGCAACACGGTGGGCGGCAAAACTTGGCCTGCGGACCAAATCGTTGATGGTACCAGCAGTAGGAATACATTCAACGCGATGATTTCGACGGCGACTTTGATCGAGATGGACGTTGACGATTTGAAGATCGACATCAACAGCTACTCCCAAAAGTTGTGAAATCGGTAAACTTCTTGGTGAGTGCGACAATTTGTGCTTTCATTTCGGCAATATCGTCTTTCGGAGCAGATCAAAATTGCGAAATCTGGCCTATGATTCCTAAATTTGGTCTGCTATATCAGCTGTCAGCATCAGGGACGCGCCAGCATTTGCGTAGGAGATATTGCACATTTCATGTGGCAATCTGCGCAGCCACATTTCCTTGAGAAATGTGTCGTCCACTACGTCAAATTTGACTAAACTTTGCATCTTTCGTAATAGCTGCGGTGGCTTGAGTCACCCAACTCCGTTTCGCTCAGAAGCTACCTGATACGTTGACGATCTGAAAGACCTGACCTTTGGAGAACCGCTGCTTTTATTTTCTCGTAAGTTTTCCTCTCGGTTTGCAACTCGAGGATATCGTCGATATCATCCGTGAAGTGCGGAAGAAGAGCGGAGACGATGTGGAGATATTTGATTCTTACAGATCTAATGTCATAAAGTGCCTCTAACTGAGCAAACCAATGTTTTGGATTGCTTTCGCGAAAAGGCGGATTGGTGATAGTTAGATTTTCAAACGGGCCGTCAAGAACTGGATGACACGTGTCCATAGCAGAAAAATGACACAAATTAAGCGATCTAGAACCAAAAATATGCACAAAAAATTGAAAACGGATGGACGTACTGCAGTACTGAACGAACCTGGAAAGAAAAATTAATAAGTGGCTTACTTACTTTTCGGTCCGGGTCACCAGTTACAGCGGAATCGTTCGGTCGCCATAATGTCAGGTTCGTTCCACCCCAAGGATAAGTCGTGAAAAGATAAATATAAGGACGAGATATACGTTTATTGTCGAAATGTAAAATCTCGCTAACTGGAAGCACCGTAAAAATGGTTCTAGCTAGGGGATAGGTCTAGTCATTAGCAGATGCGCAGCAACGCTCTTCGTCGCAAAATTACTGGAAGCGCGCGCGAATGCGATTCGTCTGTGTGACTCAAACACACGTAGTCATCGTGCAAACAGGCAAGCTTCCTAACTTGTCTATGTACAGAATGATATTCCATGTTAATAATATTCAATGGTTCAATGGTGTATGATGGGATAAAAAGCATAACTTTACAAGACCCACATGATGGATATGCAAAAGAAAATTAAAATCAAAATGTTCCAACGTGGAACGTAAAGTATCAGTGGTTAAATCATTGCACTTTAATGCGTAGGAAAGAACATAAGAAAAAAGACTGCCCTTTTTGGGTTCCACGCCGTATTGAGTGGTGTGCAAAAGTTTTGTCGAAACCTATATAGACATCGGATGTATGTACTGACGGTGTATTGAAATACATCGAAGAAAAAGATACCATTGACATGGAGATGCCTCATCGCCTACAGTATGCTCACCGAGGATCTTTCTATTCTAGTGGAGATAATTTAGCGACACACCAGAATACATCTCAGATTCAATGGCTGAATACTATATGGAGTCGGCTAAGGAGCAGTTCTATCGAACCAGGGTTTGCCCCCCATCTACCAAAATACCCGAACACACCTGCTATGCTGGCGTCACAATTTTCAACAAAGAAACGCAGTGTAAACATGCGCCGGAACGTTAGATAAGAGGCCAAGACATGACGATAACGCCTGGCAGCCAAGTGAATAGATCATCTGCCTTGTAAACTACAGATTACCTGGTCGAACTAGTGTAGAAACGAGCGGTCCTGCAGTATCTCTAGCCAGCGCCATTGAGAGTGATCGCGTGACAGTGGAACGTCGATACACCGTAGAAGCATAATACTCGCACTCGATTCCGGCTGAAGTCATGACCGCTTGTAGGTAGCTGGACTAGCCTATCCGTATGATGCAGTAACACCATCCAATGCAAGCAATTCTTTATGCGTAACCTACTATCTGACATATCAAGCAACGCCTCAGGTGCAAATCAGCATGAGTCAATCATGGGTCAGGTTAGCGCAAGGTGATCGCTTAAGTTTGGGCCACTACCCAAGCGCCAGTTGCTGCTTGGTGCGCAACTGACATTTACCCGCAATTTCGGCCCAAAAGAGGCATGAAGTCTCGGGAGATCTTGTGATCGCGAAGCTTGGTGTTCTCAGTGTGCTTGGGTGATGGAGCCTCTTACTCTATGACAATACCCGGCAGGTGGCTGAAAAGATCACGCGCTTGGAACTGGTGTTCCTCCTGCCAACACTACCACCGCACGAACGATGGTTTCGTCTTCGTTCGGACTCATCAGGTGGAGATAGTCTAAACTAGAGTGAAAAGCAGAACCTAGTAGTTAACCATTGATGTCTTAATTCCTATGCCACTGAGATCCGTGAACTCCACTTGGTATGTAATCTAGAGATCACCAGTTCGAATCTGTCAGGGGACCGGCCAACCCTAGCAGTATCCTTAGCCCACGCGCAAGTGGTGGTGCTTGTGTGACAGCGACGCGTCAGTACGGCGTACCGGTGTACTGCTGATGCCTAATAATAGTCATAACCTCTCTAAGTTCGTTTGTTCCAATGCTACAAGGTACTCAGTGTCAGTGAGCCTGTATTCGAAAATGAAGATGCGCCCATATGGGTGAATAAAACTGTTGTGACTTTGACTATATTTCGCCAACCGTTAACCTACTGAGATGTTTGTATCTATAGGCCGAGCACTTTCATTTTCAGTTCCATTGGCCTCAAGCACATAACTGGGTCATATGTCCTCACACTTGATCAACTCAAAGAAGCGGAGGTCAGCCTTGCGATCCGACACTTAAAACGTTTCAAGACTGCCCGGAGCAGGAATTTTAAGCCCGCAGAGTTTAATATTCTTCAAAATCTTTCACGAAGAAAACGTTCCTTTGTTTGGGGCGAGTTAGTCGCTACCCGAATTTTAAGATGGCGCTCTCATTTATTGTGCCAAGAACCGGGAGATTACGTTAACTTCGGCTATCTCCAAGCTAGCAGCGTTTAAACTTCAGACGCTGAAGCAAACCTGATCACAAGCAGTTCTTGTTGGCAAGCTTGAATCTACCGCCATTTATTCGTGCTGCCTCGATAAAACTCGATTACAGAACGCTAGAACGACGCTATGATTGGTTTTACCATCTACGAGTTTTGCTGGCGTTTTCAAGCTGCGCTTATCTGGAGGCTCAACTACTGCATCTCTGCAATATCCCTCCAGCTTCATAAAGCTAGTCGAGCAATCCTTGCTGGTGTTGGGTACCATCCACTGCACAGGACCACTAACGCTTAAATCGAATAGCTCCTCTGGGAGTATTGCGGGACCTAGTGGATGCAGCGGGTTATTGAGATGGAGCAAGCGTTTACCTCCGATGATTTCTGGAATCTTTTCAATCTGCTGCTACCTACTGACGGCAAAAGCCAACTGTTAGCGAAGTTTTGTGTGAAAGTAACGACGAGATGATTCACTACGTCGAACTGCGCACTAGGTCGATAATTCTGAAGAGCAGTTTAATTGGGCAGCAGCACCGGCGAGCACTCACACTGGAATTCAGCGTGTTACCTGAGGCTGACATTGCTACTGTGCCACGCACCCTAAGGCACCACAAAGCTCCTGGCTCAGACGAACTCGCCCCGGGCTCTTTTCAAAGGCGGTCCATCACTTGTTCTGGAGTTAGCTACTGTCCTCCAAAATGTCTGGATCACTAAAGCAATCTTGTATGATTGGAGGCTAGCAGGTATCGTGCGTCTTCAAAAAGAGTGCCCGGACAGACTGCGCTAACAAAAGAGGGAGTAATCCCATCTACCGTGCATCCAAAGTGCTCACCGCCCAGTTTTTAAGGAAGCATAGCCTAGTACGCAAATGGAACTTAAGTGAAAATCAAGTTGGGTTCCGCTTCAATCGGAGTTGTATCGATCACATCGCAAAGCTTCGCTAAATACTCTAGCGTCATCAAACGTTCGGCTGCCACCGATCGTAGTCTTTTGAGACATACGACCTACATTTGACTCAAATGACTGAGTTGCTCTCTAGGGTTGTCTGTTGAAAAGGGGAGCACAAGCGAAGTATGTTAAGATTCATCGTGTCATCTGTTCTCTAACCTGGGGTCAAGTGCAACTATAAGGTGGAATTTCAACCCGCTGTAGTAACAACAGTAGCATGAGGTTCGGCTGTCTTACATAATCCTTTCGCTTCAATTTCATTATAGACAACATCCAGGATAACGATCTAGAGAACTGCGAACCCAAGGGCGTTGCGTTATTTCCGGAGTACCGATTTCGCGATTTGGAGTAATCAGACGACATGGCCGTAATTTGTGATTCCTCAAAGCATGTGCAGCTTGGAGGTGTCTATCTCTCAGTTTGGAATGATCTTCGCTCCATAGCTGCGTAACGTCTTCCTACAAAACTGGGTAGGAGCAGCTGCTACGAATAACATTTCAGGTCATTCACCGGAAGTGGTTGACAGAATTATTTACCTCAGAACCTGCATCAGTGCGAACGGTTTAACAGAAAACCTCTCTTTGCGCCTAACTAAGGCACGGATTGCCTTTGTTAAGCTCCGCAATATATATATATATATATCCGCCTATAAAAAGACATTTGTGCCCCTTGCTGAGGCTGATGTTGCATTCATAATGCTTCTTCACGGCAGTTAGGCTAAACCTGCTTACACTTAAACTAGATCTTTTAATGTTGATAAAATTCATTACATGTTATTTGGTTTGTTCTACGTACTTGATAACCTTCTCCTTACTTGCACACGTCGCTCACGCAAATTGTGGTAAACTTGCGTAATTTTATCACGTGATATCTTTTAAATAACTTTTGGGCATTTTGTACTTATCACTGATTCACTTATAACCAATTGCTTCTATATGCACATTTAGCGAGTATTTATGTCGTTATATGCGTTTACTTTATTCCATATCGGCATTTCGAATGATTGGCTGTTGTCTGACATCCCTCGTGCGGCTGCGCTTGTTGTGCATATTGGCAAGGTGCCTACCTATCTATTTCCCACTACCTCGTCCATACTGGCTCCAGGAGACAGTTGGTCTTTGCTGGGGGGGGGCGGGGTGCACGGTCCGTGTGGTCGTACTAGGCTCGAAGAGTGGTTCTATGCACTCAATGTGGAGTGGACAGCGATCCAGCCACCGCCTTGTGTGCACTTGATTCCCCAAATACAGTGTGCTTGTGTTTGTCTGTGAAAGAGTTTGGACCGGCTCTGTTGATGAAACGTGACTCCCATCCACATGCCTCCCGGTCTTAATCCTTCGGGTTTACACTGGATATGGGGTGTGTGGATGGAGCTGTGAGTGGTGCGGCGCAAGCCATCCATGGTCTCTCTGTAGGCGCAGGCTTCCTGTGGCTGGCCACAGTGACAGGCAAATCCAAAACCGGATGCCGCCAACCATAAATAGACACTGCGGCATCGAAAAACCATGAGGAACAGAATCTTAAAAAGAGAGTACAGGTGACACGAACAGCGAACATAATTTGAGTTTGTTTTTCACGTGACCTTTTCTTTCTTTTGTTTTTTTTTGCTTGATACAGCTATAAGCACATTTTACAAAACGTTTACATATACAGTTCTTCTACTGATTCCAGTTTCGGGTCCAAGCAGCAAATATGTCGAGTCATCGGCTGTCCTCATTCTTTGGCCCCCAACCAGGAAGGTGTACTGAACCAACGATTATGAAATAAGACGTCAGCGATTTCATGTATTGCCGTCAAGTGGTTGGATGAAGTATACGCACTCTCTTCCAATTCAATCCCGTGCGAGCAAATAAGACGCGGGGCGGTAAGCGCTCGTATGACATACGTATAACGTGGCCAAGCCACCACAGTTAACGCATTGACACAAGGCGGTTAAGCGGAAGGCTCATATTTCCCTAGACGCACCGCCGGACTTCCTCGTTTCGAACTCAGTGCTGCCATCTCTGGCATCGACGCGACCTAAGTCTCAACTTGAAGGGCCGAGTCTACACTATCCCGTTGTACGGTTGTAAGTTTTGGATTGTTCGTGCAAGCGACATTCAGAGGCTGTCTGTTTTTGGTCAATACGGCCTTCGGAGTATTGCTGGTGTACGATGGCAACATTCCATTAGTAATGAGGAAGTTCCCCGAAGGATTTTCAGAACAGACCGAATTTTACGACCATTTAGTTGCATAATTTCTCTGAACACACTTCGGTGGCTTGGTCAGGTGCTTCGCATGCCCAGTGAACGTTTACCTCGCCGTGCACTCTGCGCGCGCAGAATTTGGCTAGAAGCGAAAACAAGGTAGCCAACGAATGACTTGGAGTAAAAGTACGAAGGAGCTGACCTCACATTTAGCCGCGTTCTGGCGCTCTCGGTTCCCTGGCTGGGGAAGCAAGGACAACCAACAGATATAGCTGAAAACGCATGCAGACATCGCAAAGAACCGGGCACAATGGTGAAAATGTTGTGAGAATCTACTCCTGAGACAAATCCACGTACAGTAAATTTTCGGGTCATTCATTATACTCGTTAACTAGAAGTAGAAAACACCTCTGCTATTTTGCCGCGAGACATGAGCAGGGAAAAGAGACGTAACACATGCATCAGTAATGGAGTTATATCATTCCGGAGAGCTAGCAACCGACTATTGTACAGCAAAAAGTGTTTTATTTCATCAGAAACAACTTCGTGGCTGGAGTATGAGGCTAAGTGGAAGGAGAAGGGACGAAGGAACTCACAACGCAACAGAACAAAGGCGCACCCCTAGCCATATCAACAAGTGTATTTGTCAAAACGTAGTCATCGCTTATCAATCTCCAATCGGGGAGCCGAGAGGATGCAACTGGGTAGTTACCCGGATACTTCAGCGAATCCGGAGTAGCAGGTTGCTGATTCTTGATGTGCGCACAACGTTTCTTACGGCGGCAAGTGTGTAGAGCTTGCTAGCATTTGCAGTTTGTACAAGACAGGTGATGACCTATGCTACTTCGCTATGCTACCTCGGTGATCAGAAGTTATAGTCCCTGCTGTGACATGGTTAAATTCCAATGTAAGCACCCAAGAAGTAGAAACCAGCGGTTACTCGTGCTTCCGCTGTGATAGACCATAAAATGACCGCGGTGGCGTGGTTTTATACGTAAGGTCTACCTTAGGTGCGAGACTCACGAGCATCTATCAAAGCGCCGATGGACTATGTGAGCAAGCATGTTGTCCCACTCAAATCAAACGCAACGACCAGCTTGTGTGTGTAGTCTATCGCAGTTCACTGAGCTGTTGCTTGGACTAGTTGTCACACGTCCGCAACCACAAGAGACGGTCGCAGCTAATGTATGTGGGCACTTCAATTTATCTTGAATAGTGTGGTCTGAGGTCGAATTTCTCTCTGGCCATAGTTAAGTAGAGAGAAAATTCGTGAAGATGATATCTGAAACCGAGGCCACACAGCACATCAATCTACCGACAAGCGCTCGACTCCTTCGTTCATAGTCCGGCTGGTAATTATCTATGCATGAGATCCAGGTTCCCGTGCCCCTGGAACCGTGTGACCACTAGATGATCATAACCAGGTTAGGGCTGCCGCTGAAGTATTCTCCTCCCGTGGAGCGTTTTCAACCGCTAGCAAACGAACATTAATGTCCTCACCCGGGCCGCGAGTCAGATAGACTCATCAAGATCATTATACACATTAGCTAGAAGTGGAAAACACCTTAGCTATTGTGCCGCAAAACACATGAAGAAAAATACATACAACTGAGACACGCCAGCTGAGTCACTACCAAGGGATTGACATGTTTCCGGAAAGCTAATAACCGGATATTGTGCCGCATAATAAGCAGCTATATTATGCCTGCTAAATGAGATCATGATTGCTGGGGGAGGCTAAGCAGGTAGCGGACGGACACAGAAACTCGCCACACAAACGACACGGAGTTTGGCTCCTTGCCGTGTCAATCAATGTATCCAGCCAAAGGTGTTCATCGTCATTCTGGCCCCAACCAGAGCCGATCAGCTTCAAAGGACACCAACTTCAACATAAAGGTCTCCATTCCCTATGACCAAACCATCGCTTGTTCTCACTTCCTCTTCCTCCATCCGCACTCCCGACTGACAAACAACCCACTTCGCGGGAGTCGGTGGGCTGGCATGCGCAACACGTCCCCAACCATCGGAGCCCAGTTTGGGCAGTCCTCTCCTTCCTTTGTCGTGAACAAGGCGTCGAACGCGCGCATCGCTCAAGCAGCTTTCCAACCAGGTTTGATCTAAACCGCCGAGTCACTAGTAGTCGAAGGTAACTACTCTCTACATGGTGTCTGCCGATCTAATGGGCAAGATTTCACAACCGTACAGCACAGTCGAAAGTACGGCTGCATTGTACACTCCACCCTTCAGAGTGAGAGTGATTTCGGGCCGACGCCATAGGTGGAGAACGTTGGCTAAAGCGCCTCGAGTTTTCGCTATACAGTTGGAAACCTCATTTTCGATTCCGCTGGAGCTGAAACAACTGCCTAGCTAGTTGAATTTCTAAACGCATTCAACCTGTTTCCCTCCCAGCCAAACTTGGAGGAAAAATGTGAACTTCGAGTGTGTAAAGCGAAGACCGGAACAGTTGACAGCCAGTACGAGTCTACGCATATCCACTTGGCACGTTTAAGTGCTCTCATATATGACGTCAATGTCGTCAGCATACTCCCAGACAAGAGGTCGCTCAACTATGAGCAAATCGCCACATTCTAAGTTGTGTTTTGTGAATGCGATCTCCATGACTGTATCAGTAGCGAAGTTGCAAGAGAAAGGTGGCAGCCGTCATCCTTCTCTTACAACGCTGGAGAGATTGAAAGGCGACAGGCTGCGGTAAGCCATTACTCTGCAAGAAATATGCGCTTACAGCGCCCTTATGACATTTAGATATATATCGGGCACACCATACCTGAGTAGACAGACTTAAACAGCATATCGATCAAGCGAATCGAGATAACCTTTATTGTCGAGGAGCAAGATAACGGTGGACTGAAAGTGTATGTGACTGTAAGCCAACAACAGACGCAAAGTGAAAATGTGATCGATGTACGCTCGACCTGGACGGAATAAGCTTGCTACCCACGAGTGTCTGTCAGTCTTTGAAGGATTAAAGATGAAAACGATTTGGAAGCTATGGAGATGGGACTGAGTCCACCATGGTTGCCGAATTCCGAACGCGAGCATCCATTGAAGCTAGGGGAATAACGGTGCGGCTCCAGTCGGTTGAGACAGTTTGCTGCTCCCAAAATTTTCCAATTACTCGCGTATATAGAAACAAGAGAAGGAATCCCGAACTTAAAGAAGGCTGGATGAAGATCATCTCGTCCCTTGGCTTTATTCAACGTCAGCACTCCAATTTGAAGTTTAACTTCAGAGCGAAAAAGCGGATGCAGCCGGACAGCACAGGAAGCATGGTGATCAATGGCAAGTGAGAAACTTGCAATTACGATCGATTAAATTGCCTTCCAAACAGCTCAGCCCAACCATCCAAGCATTTTGAAAGTTGTGGATAGGCATTTTACTCTCGTCACAAATAGTTTCATTAACACCTGTCTCCTGTTGCCCGGTTCCCTTATCAGACCAAATAACTTACAATGCTTACAAAGGGCAGCGTCCATTTCCATCTCTGACGCACGATGATACCACCAGGATTTGCGGTCTCTCTTCAGGCTAGCACGGTTTCACCCTGATGTCGTAGTGAATCTCATCGTGTTCGCTTCCAGCCGGAATGTGCTGACAAGCATCGATATGATCCAGAGAATGCGAAGAAACCCAATGTTTATTGACGTGCAGAGATTTACCACATGAGGGTCTATCAGCTGCTAGTATTTTCGGTGAACACGCGACCAGTGACCTTCAACTGTATTCACTGAGTGCTTGCTGAACCCGAACGCCAGCGTATTTCGATACTCATTCAGAACATCTGGCTTCGCCAGCTCGCTGGCCTGAATGCGCTCTCAGGATTATCGAGGGCGACCGCCAAAACGCACCCGCAGATCAGCACATACATGTGTATGGTCGCTGTTCAAAAATTTGCTCCAAATTGAGCGACAGTTTTGGACGCAGCCTCTCCAGCCGTTACTGATCGCAATGTGATCGATTTGTATCCTCGGATGGTTAAAGACTGGTGGATTACAGGTCACCCTCCGGCAGGCGTGATATTAGAAGTTAGTGCTCGCAAGAAATAAGCGAACATCTTCACACAAATGAAGTAATCTCTCACTGTTTTCATTGCGGGCGGCTGCACTAAGTTGGCCGCCTAGATGAAGCTCATCTGTGGACAATTCTCCATTTCGAGCGTTCAGATACCCAGCAAGCACTTCAGATCTCGTGTTGCTTCTGTGGCGAATGATATCTTCGTTTTGACGACAGAAGCTATATATTACCCAGTCATCGCTACTGTTTTTGAGGCGTTAGACAGCGATGAGAAACAGACACCTATTAGCCCCACGCGATTTCGAACTTTTGTACGAGCCAACCAGTCGGACCGCAGACATCTGGCTATTGATTGGGATCCAATCAACCAGAGCAGCTTCAGTCTGGGGACTCAGGGCAATACCAGCGCCGGCTTGGCCAGGACTCGAAGCTACATCGTCTCCACATAGAGGCCATGAGAAAGCACTGCTAGTCTCACCTGAAGGGGATCGCAGTGTGTGACCATAGCCCGAGTCTTGTAGGCGGGTTTCCTATAGGCATCACAGTAGGTTTCTTATGTTCGGACAAGTGTTGGCTGTTGATTGCGTTGTAACAATATGCGGATGTTGATGCATTCCAATCTGAGATAGGATCGAGGGTTCCAAATAGAAGCCGATGTACTGAGCTTGACCGTTTGGTTGGATATGGGATTGTCAATAAAGCACGAGTAACGCTCCGCGTTTGCTTGTGAGTTTAAACTAGAAGCTAAACGCCTATCGACGCATCGTGGGGGTAGGCAAAGTAATGACTGGTAGTTGAAGACAGAGTGGATAAAGCGAAGTTGGAACGGGACAGTAAGGGTGAAAAAGTGTAACAGGGAGAATAACAAAATGGGAAGGCTTGAGCAGTAGCATCTATACTCCTATCCACACTCCTTGATGTAGCACTTAGGGCCCTGTTATTTAGCATGTGTGGCGGCCGGCAAATAAAAATATGTTGAAGTGAAAGACATTGTCAGATGGACTGGTCGTTACAAAAGGATCCATCCGTAGATGCCTGTTGGTCTATTAAAAAAGGGAATAAAATCTGCGTGCCCGATTTGCACCTGTCAAGTACCGGAAATTCGGACCAGTCATGTCACATTAGTTAAACGATAATTTTACAAACAAGCTTGGGGACGAAGCAGACTATGCAATGAATTCGTGTTGACTTGCTCTGACGAACGGTGGCCCGTAGGATTAAACATCACAAGCCTACCTTGTAATCTGACGACTGGTGTTCGAGACTGCATAGGGGCCGCGCGGTCCTCGCAGTATCCTAAGCCAGGTACGACCGGTGGTGGTTGCGCGGCAGCAAAAGGCCGGTACTGCGTACCGGCGTTTTGCTGATGCCTTTGTTTCTTTCTGACGAGAAAACGAGACTTCAAGAAACAGAGAAATCTGTAAAAATGCGAAAGCACGAATGCGCTGAAACTTTGAAGAGCAGCCTGCAGTCGCACTAAAAAAGGCTCCCAAGTGGATCTTTGAATACGTGTCGTGACCCCTGAGACCTGCATGCTATGTGGAACAATGGTTTAGACAGGTAAAAAGCCACAGTGTAACAGTTCCCGTAGGATGGTCATGGTGAAAAATCAAAATACAAATTCTCAGCAAAATTAGGTTTACACCGGTGGAGCCACCGCAGTAAATGTAGTATAAAGTGTACATCCACTGGAAGTCCATGAAGAATGATGACAAATCGGTCGTTAGTGAACATGGTGCCGCATCCTGGTGAATACATACAGGAAGTGAAAAGGAGGCAAGTATTCTGGGAGTTGACCGGCAGTGAAATCCTTGACGGACACATGTGTTTAGGCGTGAGCAGTGCGTCTTGTGATATGGTGCGGCGAAATAAGTGCACAGTCAACTCGAACTTTGAACTCTACCAGCGTGGGAACATAGATTAAAGATTCTGACAACGTATTCTAAGCTTGGCAACCGAGTACGGAAAAGTAGTTCCTACGATATTCCAAATGACTTCAGTGCTCTGTCAGCTTGAGATAGTGTCCTCTCAAATTACCCTTGTGATCGTGATCTGACAAGTGGCGGCACGTGTGATTGGGTTTGCTCAAAATCTGCCAAGTCAAAATGAGGTTCCCACGCAATCGTCCATATTATCCACTGAAGACCCCGAGCACTCAATGCCTTTGTTCATACGATAAATTACACATACCTTTGACATTCTTAGTTGCCCGGCGTTGGGGTACCTCCAAGGCGATGAGATCTCTCTACAGCCACGGCTGCCAGAACTATATTGCGTATTCCACATGTGGACGTATGTACAGGCCAAAAGTTGAAAAATCGAAGGTCCAAATGATCCGAATGTAAGTCTTAGGAGGCCCACGTGTTGAATGTCGTTTCTTGGCACGGCCTTGACACGACCCTTCTTGGTCGGCCTGGACAAAAATGCCCAGATCTTTTTCACCAGATAAAGTTTCAATCTACTGTTTGCTAAATTGTTAGGAACAAACCACGTTTCCCTAAGTGCAACAATGTACATTTGTCCACACATATTTAGAACTAAATCCAGGACTGAGCATGCGTAAAACCTGTACAGATCGGCTTGAGGTACTGTGGTATCATCTGGTGTATTGGTCTCCCTACAAACCTTGATAGCATAGGAATGAAACTATAAGTTCGAGCATATGAAGCATATGATACCGTTGAATTACATCATAAATAACCGTGGTCTTAGTACCGATCCCTGCGGTACTCTACTTTCAACTTGGATGGCATTTGATGAGGATTCACGCAGTCGTACCTTCAAGCGCTGGTGTAGGAGAAACCTCTGATCCACCCTAAGAGAGCAGAATGTTATGGTCTAACCTGTCGAAGGCCCTTGAGAAGTCGAGAACATCTACATCAACCCCTGTGCCTGTATTTACTGCTTCGGTCCAGCTGAGTCGTGTTAGCAGCAGATTCGTAGTACGTGATCGATCCCATCAGAAACCAAGCTATCTTTTGTGTAGGAGGTTAGCGCATCAAAAATAATCGCTTATACAACGTTTGAAATACCCGAAAACACCGCATAGTTTTCGGGGCGGGCAGTACCCAATTTCGATCTGCCTCGTGATCGAAAGAACAAGGTTCACTTCATTGTTGCTCGCGGTCAACATTGAGATTGCATGTTACAATCCATCCACACAACGTGTACTTCAAAGTGAACCACAATAACTTAATACCGATATTTCAGTGGTCAGATAAGCTATCGTCTTTGGTACGCTAACGTGCTACTGAAAAGAGTGCAACTACTTTGCAAGGAAACAGTTTGGTTCCTGACGAGATCCATCGCGTACTACGAATTCACTGTTACCACGATTCACCTGGACCGAAGCAGTGAAAGCTGGCACAGGGGTTGATGTAAATGTTCTCCACATCTCAAGGGCCTTCGACAGATTAGACCTTGACATGCTGCCAGTAATGAGAATGTGGTTAAAAGTCTTGTTTATCATTCTCCGCAGTGCGGGTGCCAGATAGAAGTTCATCTTGGGTGTGGACGAGGGAGGGCCGTGAACCACCGCCACAAAGCAGGCATTGCCACCTATTAAATGTACATGGTACTAAAAGGAAACCCTGTACCGTGTTGACCAGATACTCTAGGGGGTCACAATGGAGGTCATCGCAGAAGTACAGATCCATCCCTCCACCTTAGCTGGGTCGATCGTTCCGAACAACGGACAAGCCTGGCAGGGTGATTTCGACAGCACTTACTTCGGGACGTAACCATGTTCCCGTTATAGCTGTGAGGTCACAGGCCTTTGGTCCTTGACGAAGTCACAGTTCAGAAAGTTTACTAACTAAGCCTTGAGCATTAATGGACATTAGATGTCAAAAGCTCCTGAGGAGGATGTAGATTTGTGCCGGCCGATGAGAGGCTGGCACCTAATCGCTTTTAGAGTGACTTGTCTAATCTCGATAAGAATGCAATCTGTTTTTTGTCTCACCTGCATCTGAGGTATGTAGTCCATCTTAAGCTTCCTTGATACTTACTGATCTCAGGCACCTTTTTCTGAATCGCTGTTGTCGGTACATTGAGTCTCTGGTGGTATCGTTTCCGCGAGGACAGCGAGTGGCTGTGGTTCTCTAACTACTGTCTTCAGTCGTAGTTCCGAGGAAAGTTGTTGCCTAGTACCTGCCAGCTGCAGATTAAGTACACTGGCAACTGTAGTTACTGCACCATTAGTTTCAATATCCTCGGTCCATTAGTTCTAGTTCGGCGACACGGGTAACCGTGTAAGCAAATGGAGTACAACGTCGCAAGCATACAGAGCTTCACCGAACTAGTGGTATTATTCATGGCCATATGTATAGGCTTGTTCTTCGTTAGATGCCGGTAGCTCGGGCACATCAGGAAGGAAAGTGATTATTTTGCTACTCTCCGTGTAGGTCGTTTGAATTACCTTTGTCCCGCTGACATTCGCTCCATGGAACATCCGAAAATATGCGTTTCCCGCTGTCTTCACTCGGCAGGCGGTATGCCAGGAAAAGCACCGTCCCGACATCATCAGTGAATCCTAATAGTACTTGCACTAAACAGAACTCCCCGTAGTGCACCAAGGCAAGATGTCCAGTGAGGTGGCTAGCGGAAGTCCGGATATTGATTCCAGAAGACAGATAGGATTGCAGAGAAGCTTTATTTGCACAGCAAAAGGTTCCCTGTAGGAATAGCTGTAAAAAACGACACCGTTGGACGCTCTAGCTAAGGGAAGGCAAAACGCACCGCGCAGATAATGGTCGCGCGTTACAATCGAAACGAGCACAAAGCAAAATGGCCGAGCCTGAAGCAGGTACTCGAACTCGGAAATCAGTTAAACACTCCGCATCGCCCGCCTAATTGTACAAGTGAAGTTAGAATTTTAGTTAGAATTTTACACAAGCAAACCGGAGAATCTCCAGACTGCTACCTAGCCCTCCCCCAGTAGTCTGTAACGGACAAATTAACTTGTTCAAACACTCTGGAGAATTCCCCTATTGATTGACCCCAAAACGATCAATCACTAACACTTGATCGCTTATTGGACTTTGCATGATAAAACCTCAGATAGTTTGTTTCTCGTTCACCTTTGGTCCTTGTTTAACCACAAGAGTTTACCCGTTTAGCATCGCTCAATGGTTAAGATTGCTACTCCCGCGTTCCTTGTGCACTGCTCGTTGACTGGTCCATTGGCGATTGATCTCTTCGCTTTAAACCACGCTGGGATTAGAACCGCTTCTCTTCATTGTGCTTATCTGTTGATCATTGCTGTTAACGGCACGTTGCATTTGAGAGCCGAATTATTGTACATATTTGGCCTGGAAATTCTTTGAGGTTTGTTATTAAATTGTTGTCTAACCATTTGTAAATAGCTCCTTAACTCTTCCGGTTTTTAGTTTTGGATTGACGCGACTGCGCTGGGAGTTGATTAGCTCTTCAAGCTTTGACTTCTGGATTGACCCGGCTGCGTTAGGGGTTGCTCAGTTTTCAAGACCGATTTGTCTGTAACACAGTCCTTGGATTTACGTGAGGAATGTCCGTTGCTGGCCAACCTAGTGCGAGACGAGGTTGTGAAAGCTGATGTAGCTGCTGGGGGAGAGCCATGTAATGGGACCCTAGCGGACTAACCATCCGTGTCCTCCATAGGATGTGGAAACAGAAAGAAATATTGGTGCGGGGACAGTTCATAAAGTTCACTTAGCTGGTTGAGCAGGAAGTTCGTTCCACTTCCAGTTGACGTGCTGGGATCCAGAGAAAAGTGAAACCAAGGTGCAACAAACCGGGGGTGAATATGGAAAGCAAAATGAAAAGAGCAGCGTTAATGCATAGGAATACACAAAAGTGCAGAGCGAAAAA
Source organism: Dicrocoelium dendriticum (assembly GCA_944474145.2). Classification (NCBI taxonomy): domain Eukaryota; kingdom Metazoa; phylum Platyhelminthes; class Trematoda; order Plagiorchiida; family Dicrocoeliidae; genus Dicrocoelium; species Dicrocoelium dendriticum. The sequence continues at coordinate 84,882,669 of OX104069.1, read as the reverse complement.
GCTGCAAGGCTGTTTTTGAGATTTCAAAAGGTTTTGCTCTTTATTAGTTGTTTCAAAACCTTTTGGTCTTTTGTGTGTAGATGTCGAAAAACGTTTGTGTGAGCATAAAACATGCAAGGAATGCTCTATGGGAAGTGGCAAAAACTAACGAAATCGGAAAAGCGTACTGGAGGTTTCACTTTCCTATCGCTTCGATTGATAGTGCGTCATGAAGGGATGACGTCGCTTGAGGCTGTCGGTTCCGTTGGAGCGGAGTGACTGGTCTGGGGTTGCGGCGATGGCTGTGATGGTGCCTGTTGCACCAAAGAGTTTGACTTGTCGATGAAGGCTGGCTTGAGTTGATCCACCTTAATCGTCTCAGTCTTCCTGTTGTAGTCAATGGTAAACGTCTTGTCGCTTCGGCGCACGACAAGATAAGGGCCAGAATAAGGAGATTGAAGTGGCCGGTGTAGGCTGTCAGTGCGAATGAACACGTGCGTGTAAGCAGTTAAGCGTTCGTCCAGATTGGTACGCAAGCTCTGTGCTCTGGGTTGCACAGATTGAAGCTGCCGCAAGTGATGAGTTAGGCATACTGCGTAATCGTCATAGTCAAACGTTGTTGGTACTTATGGTGAGACAAGTTCACCAGGCAAGCGTTGTGTGCATCCAAAGACTAGAGAAGAAGAACTGGCGTGCAAATCCGCTTTAATCGTGTTTTTTATGCCTAAGAGAAAGAGCAAAAGTGCTTCGTGCCAGGATGTGCTAGATTGGGCACAGACTGATGCTTTGAGTTGCCGGTGGAAGCTTTCTATCATCCCGTTAGCTGCGGGTGGTATGCGGTGGTTCGGTTGCGCTGGCACCCAAAAACGGTGAGACGTTTACTGAAGAATCCGTCAAAGTATGATCATCTGTCGGTGATGACTACGGTTGGGCAGCCAAATTGAGTTACCCAGCATTCTAGGAAACCTTGTGCAACTGTCTCAGATGAGCATTGTGCTATCTGAATCGCTTCTGACCAACGTGTGAATCGGCTGACATAGGTGAGGAGGTAAACGTAGCCTTTGCATGGTGGCAAAGGTCCCACCAGGTCGTCATGGACGTATGCAAAACGAGAGTCTGGAGCGGGAACGACGCCAAGTGGGTTTTGGTTTGTCTGTATACCTTGAAGCGCTGACATTCGAAGCATGCGTGTGTCCAAAGGTGGACATCGCGATTCACGTTGGGCCATACGAAGCGTTCGGTTACTAGCTTCCGCGAAGCACGTATGCCAGGATGAGACTGGTTGTGTAAAACATTGAAAACAAGTCGGCGCATCGAAGTAGGAACTACGGGTCGAGAGAGGTTTGTGAAACGTCACAAAGAATAGTCCACTCAAAAGAAGCTGGTGGAACTTCGCGTAGTTGCAAAGAGGACTTGTGTCGTAGCTTGTCTATGTCGGGATCAGGTAGTTGGGTTGCGGCCGTGGCAGCTAGGTGAATGTTGGTACCAGACGATAAGCTGATCTGATGAATTCTTGAAAGCGCATCCGCTACTGTATTGAGAGCACCTGAGACATGTCGTACGTCTGTCGTGGAACTGAGAAACGTAGTCTAGGTGTCTAGTTTCTTGCGGAGAATACTTGTCTATTGCGCCATTGATTGCGTATACCAATGGCTTGCGGTCAATGAAGACTGCTACATGTCGACCATCGTGATTGTGACGGAAATGTCTGATACCTAGGTAGATAACGAGTTGCTCCCTATCGAAGATGCTGTAACGCGATTCGCATGTTTTAAAGGTTTCGAGAAGAAACCTAGAGGTATCCATCAACGGTTGAGAAGTTGCTGAAGAACTGCATCGGCGGCTGTGTCTGATGCGTCAATTGTCAAGGAGAGTAGTACTTATGGGTCTGGGTGGGCGAGAAGCGCTAAGTTGGAGATAGCGTATTGAGCTTCTCGAAAGACGGTCTAGCGTCGTCTGGAAAATGAAAAGACCATTGGTTACCGCGGAGCAAGTCAGTCATTGGTTGAACAATGCTCGCGCACTTGGGAATAAAGCGTCGATAATTGTTGACCAGGCAAAGGAATCTGCGTAGCTGTTTGAAAGAGCTAGGAGTAGAACAGTCCTTCACAACCTAGATTTGTCCCGTAGGACTTCATTTCCAGAGGCGGATATTCGGTGGCCAAGAAAGTCGATTGAGCTATGGTCAAGCTCGCATTTATCCGGGTTGACGGTAACCCCATGTTGCCTCAAGCGTTGGAAGAGAACGACGAGGTGATGAAGGTGTTCATCGTTAGAAGAGCTGGCGATGAGAATGTCATCTAGATAAGGATGAACGCCTTCGAGTCCTCGTGTTATCTCATGAAGGAAACGCTGAAAAGTTTGAGCAACATTGTTAAGACCGAAAGGCATTCTGAGCTAAGCGAATAGGCCGAACGACGCGTTGACTACTATGTTAGCAATGTCGGCTGGCGTCACAGGTATCTGATGGTAGGCTCGAACTAGGTCGACTTTGCTCAAGATAGACCTACCAGTTAGAGCTGAGGTTAAGCCGTGTATGTGCGGAATGGGGTATTTATCCGGGACGGTAACCTTGTTAACTGTCCTGTAGTCATCACAGGGGCGCTAATCACCGGATTTCTTCGGCACCATGTGTAATGGTGATGCCCATAGGGATTTGGAAGGGCGGATTATTCCCACTTCGAGCATTTGTTTGAATTCCGCCTTAGCAGCTTTGACCTTGTCCGGGGCTAGTCTGCGAGGGCGGGCCGAAACAGGTGGACTCTTAGTGCAAATATGACGCATGACGTTTGACGTCACAAGAGACAAGTCGTTCGGGACGTGAAGCCGTTTAGGATGCTTGTTGAGAAGGTATATAAAAGGCTATGAAGTTTGAGGCAGGACACGAATGGGAGTGATAGCAGCCACGTTGGCGCTAGACCCGATAATACTGAGCAGTGTTCTAGAGTCGGTAAGCTTCTTCCTTTTAGCGTCGACGATAAGGGCGAAGCGTTGAAGATTCTATGTCGATGATGGTGAAAGACACGGCTGCTACTATGAAGGCCCAGCGAAAGTTTTGCTGGAGGCTTAAATTGAGCGTCAGCAGCTTTTCGCTAAAAGTGGCGAGTGGTTTGTCATTGGCGGCACATGGTCTGGTAGGCAAGAGTGAGACGACATCATTTGAGCTACGGGGCATGACGCTAATTTCGGCTCCGGTGTCGAATAGAAACACTGTACCAGAAGTCAAATCTCTAACGCGCATGAGTTGACTATGGTTTTGACTGGTCGTGTCTGTCGCTATTATGGGCCGGCCGAGATGTTTTCTTGATTCACGGTGAATTTGCAAGGCTTGACAAACTTGGGAGCCACGACACCAAAGCGTCGATCGTACCGACAACATACCAGCCTGTCGCTAGAATTGAAGCGTTCTGAGGGTGATTTTGATCAGCTGACGGCGACGGCTCATCGTGAGCTGTTGGACTTGGCGACTGTGTCGCGATGTGTGCATGCAGAGCTTCTATGGTTGACTGTAAGCCCTGATGGAAGTGACCTGGGAAGCGATGGCATTGACCTTACTGGCATCGGCTTGTGGCTGTGATCATTCAATGACCCGATCTGCTAAATCTGCTAGTTGAGTGAGCGAAACGATGCTCACGATAGCAAGAATCGCTTGCGTGTTTTCCGGTAGACGCTATAGCTAGAATCCGTGAAGTAAAATCGCGTGCATGGTTGAATAACCAAGCAGCTGTTGCATCTCTCGTAGCAGGGTTGAGAGCAGTTTGTAGTCCATCTGCAGATCCCTGAAAAGCTGCTGCAGGCGAAATTTCCCAGAGGGCATGACACGCTTAATAGTGGCCTCCCTGAAAACCTCATAGCTGTTTTCGATCTGATAAATGATAACGTCTCGAACCTGCATTGATATCTCCTTGGAGAGATAAGACATGAGCTAGCTATACTTCGCGTAATCAGAAGTGATTCTGTGGTTATAAAACTCTTCCTCAAGATGAGCGAACCACAAAAGAGGAACCATGTCCCAAAATGGCGGGACAGAGAGAGATACAGCGCTAACGAGAGACTCTACCTTAGGATATACAGATTCCATAGTTTAACAATTGGATGCAAACATACGCTACCTTATGCGATAATAAACCGAAAAATATGAAAAATTAAATGGAACATGCTCACCGGAGTAAAATTTGGGATATCCGGCTTTGAATTTCTTCCGCAGTTGGAATCGCCAATTTAGCGAGTAGCCTGTAGCGGGAGCCCGAATGGCGATCCGAAAAGGCAGATGGTGTTGCAGTGGAACTTTTATTAGTACATTAACAGATTCCCTTTTAACAGGCTATAAAAAGCGATACCGTTGACGCTCTAGCTAGGAGAATGAAGGATGCATAGCACACAAGGTAGCCGCGCGTTGCAACCGAAAAGAGCGCTAAGCAACAATGGCTATTATCAAGTTAAGCATCCGAAAGCAGCAGTCGGTTCAACGAACCACACCAATGGCCTAGGTATGCAGTGAAATAATTTAAATTCGGATTTTGTACAGGCAAATGGGGAATCTCCATACTGCTACAAAACCACGAAAAGGGATTCATGTCCAAAAAGCTAGAACAGAGAGAGATACAGCACTAAGATGAGGCACTATTGTATGGTCTACAGAATCCATTGTTTAGAAAATGGATATTACAAAATGTTACCGTATGCAAAAAATAAAACCTAAAACATGAAAACTAAGGAAACCGGCACATCGGAGAAAAGTTCGAAATATCTAGCTTTTACGTTCTTACACGGTCGAGTTCACCAATTTATCGGGAGACCGGATAGCGATTCCAGAAAACAGGTCGGCTTGCAGGGAAGCTTTCATTTGTACAGCTAAAGGTTTCCTGTTAACTTAGCTATACAAAAACAATAGGAACGTAAAATGCACCACAAACCAAACGGTCGCGCGTTGCGACCGAAACGAGCGTCAAGCTAAATGGCGGTGCTTGACACCGGCAATCGAATTCAGCAACCAGTTCAACAAGCCGGCTAAGTGTGAATGAAGCAACAATTTTAGCATTTTACACAAGCAAACCGGGAAGCGCTAAATTGCTACATGTGCGTTAAATTAGTCGGCCTGGTCTGAACTCCGATACTATCATAGAGAAAATGTCCCTGTTTACCCCTTGCTTTGGACGCAGGAACGTTGGCACATGCAAGTGTCAAGACACTATAGTTCCACTTAACCTTTGCTAATGTGGGAGGCGTGGCTAGCGAGGGATTTAGTGTCGTCCCTGCAGGTTGCACTGGGTCCTTGACCCGTGCTGTGGCTGCACAGAATGAGGCTACTGAAGTCGCAGTTTGATTAGATCGAGAAACAACAGTTGCACTAGTTGACCAGTCTTTAGATGGCTTCGGATTTAGTCGGTCAATTGGAAGGGTAGGTGCTACCGATGTTGCATCAGTCGATAAATTTGATAAGAGGATTTGGGTAGTGAAGCTAGGCATGCTTCGATCGTTCACGAAGACAAGATAGTTCGTTATTCCCAAGATATTGGTATTGCGTAGCTATGGGAACACTTTGCCCTTTTTGTGGTTTCAAGGTACCAGCAGTTGGGGAGACGGATGAGATGCAAGCCGTTGTGCTGTCCTCTCGAGCGAAGCAATTATCGCATTTACACGATGTTCACTTTCGGTGACTAGACTGCCGTACTTCTGTGCTAATGCTAGTACCGATTTTACAGGTGGAATAGTTGCACACCTAAGAGAGAAGCAAAGTGAGCCTGACGTACTATATTTCTTTATTTCGGTTCGCCAGACTCTGGTGCACTACGGATGATAACGGCTAGTGTAATGGGAACGCGTTAAGCTTACTTTTCCTATCTTAGCAAATCTTTGAGTAGCACAGAATACTCCGTTTCGAGTTACCGGTGTTGTGGCTATGATGGCCGATCGGCTATTGACTATTCTGAGGATAAGCATCGCCTTGCCGTCAGCTAGTGCTCGGTCACGTATCACCAGGTCAAGGTCAGATGACATGTACATCGTGCTTTGTGTGTTGCATCCGTACGTCATACGATCGCGAGTAGGATGCTTGGTTTAGACAATTATCCTGCTGTGCAGGTTTGTTGATCGTACCGGCTGAAAGCGGGGGCGGAAAGAGATGACGGTTGCTTCCATGAGAGCGCCCCAAAATGGGGACGTAGTTTGCTGTGTAGCTGTAACACACAGTGACAAATTGAGACGAGTGGAGGCTGGATCAAAAGCTGAGAGACCGCCCTAACGAAAAAAGCAAAACTCGTAGGTGGATGATTGGAACTGCGCGATATTTCAAGAGTGAATAAGGATTTAAAATGGCAGCCGTTTGTAAAACTCGTAGAGACAATATCTGCCGGAAATATCCCAGAGAAAATGCTTTCAGTAGATGGAGGTCAACAAATAGAGAAGAAGAAGTGTAAATCCAATGATGACTACACAGGTGTGTCTCGCAATGTCGAAAAGCACCTTTATTTATTTATTTATCAAAAAATTGGAGCACGATATTGAACAATCACCTTGCATCTTGAAAAGTGTTGTAAGGCTCTGGAAGACAACCACTAGACTCAAGCAAGGATCGTTCGTCCGCAATGCCAGGGCACTGTGCTCCCGTATTCACAACTGAACAGGTAGCTGTACCGGGCTCGAGGGGTATCACACCTTCCGAACTAGAAGTCTGCATTGCAGCATGGAAGATGTACGTAAGGTGTCGGACAATCGTGGCAGGAACAAGCATACCAGGACTGATGCAATCCACAGATTTCCAATCAATATTGGTGAACATCTCGCTTTCCATCGTAATGAAGGGGGACAGTACCGTGGCGCGATGCTTCGAGTGCCTCAGCAGTGTCTTTTACGCCTTGAGAGTCACTCATACCAGATTAGTCAACCGTTAGAAGGAAGACAAACTCAGTCTCCTGGTACTACCGGTTGGAAGTTGGAAGGAGGTTGGCTCCTTATACGTAAAACGGACTCATACTAGTCCACCGTCAAACCCGCCGTCTTGCAGTTAAGTTTTTGAACCAAAGGCTTTGGTTGAGAACACTAATCGTACTCCTGTTTAGGCATGCGCAACCAAACTGTATCCTGCCAATGCAATATCATGAATCCTTCCTGAAACAAATTCCTGAGGCCCTGGCCGCCGCACATGCTAAGTAACAGGGCCCTAAGTGCCACATCAAGGAGTGTGGATAGGAGTATAGATGCTACTGCTCAAGCCTTCCCATTTTGTTATTCTCCCTGTTACGCTTTTTCACCCTTACTGTCCCGTTCCAACTTCGCTTTATCCACTCTGTCTTCAACTACCAGTCATTACTTTGCCTACCCCCACGATGCGTCGATAGGCGTTTAGCTTCTAGTTTAAACTCACAAGCAAACGCGGAGCGTTACTCGTGCTTTATTGACAATCCCATATCCAACCAAACGGTCAAGCTCAGTACATCGGCTTCTATTTGGAACCCTCGATCCTATCTCAGATTGGAATGCATCAACATCCGCATATTGTTACAACGCAATCAACAGCCAACACTTGTCCGAACATAAGAAACCTACTGTGATGCCTATAGGAAACCCGCCTACAAGACTCGGGCTATGGTCACACACTGCGATCCCCTTCAGGTGAGACTAGCAGTGCTTTCTCATGGCCTCTATGTGGAGACGATGTAGCTTCGAGTCCTGGCCAAGCCGGCGCTGGTATTGCCCTGAGTCCCCAGACTGAAGCTGCTCTGGTTGATTGGATCCCAATCAATAGCCAGATGTCTGCGGTCCGACTGGTTGGCTCGTACAAAAGTTCGAAATCGCGTGGGGCTAATAGGTGTCTGTTTCTCATCGCTGCCTAACGCCTCAAAAACAGTAGCGATGACTGGGTGACATATGGCTTCTACCGTCAAATGAAGAATATCCTTCGCCACAGCAGAAGCACGAAATCTGAAGTGCTTGCTGGGTATCTGAACGCTCGAAATGGAGAATTGTCCACAGATGAGCTTCATCTAGGCGGCCAACTTAGTGCAGCCGCCCGCAATGAAAACAGTGAGAGATTACTTCATTTGTGTGAAGATGTTCGCTTATTTCTTGCGAGCACTAACTTCTAATATCACGCCTGCCGGAGGGTGACCTGTAATCCACCAGTCTTTAACCATCCGAGGATACAAATCGATCACATTGCGATCAGTAACGGCTGGAGAGGCTGCGTCCAAAACTGTCGCTCAATTTGGAGCAAATTTTTGAACAGCGACCATACACATGTATGTGCTGATCTGCGGGTGCGTTTTGGCGGTCGCCCTCGATAATCCTGAGAGCGCATTCAGGCCAGCGAGCTGGCGAAGCCAGATGTTCTGAATGAGTATCGAAATACGCTGGCGTTCGGGTTCAGCAAGCACTCAGTGAATACAGTTGAAGGTCACTGGTCGCGTGTTCACCGAAAATACTAGCAGCTGATAGACCCTCATGTGGTAAGTCTCTGCACGTCAATAAACATTGGGTTTCTTCGCATTCTCTGGATCATATCGATGCTTGTCAGCACATTCCGGCTGGAAGCGAACACGATGAGATTCACTACGACATCAGGGTGAAACCGTGCTAGCCTGAAGAGAGACCGCAAATCCTGGTGGTATCATCGTGCGTCAGAGATGGAAATGGACGCTGCCCTTTGTAAGCATTGTAAGTTATTTGGTCTGATAAGGGAACCGGGCAACAGGAGACAGGTGTTACTGAAACTATTTGTGACGAGAGTAAAATGCCTATGCACAACTTGTCGAAACGTTCAGAGCGTTGGGCTGAGCGCTTTAAAGGCAATTTTTAGAGGTAATTTGTATTCGGAATGTAAATCATTGGAATTGACGCACTTTTGTCAATCGGATCCCAATTTATTTATCCTGGATGAATAAAATTTTGGAGTTCTTGTGGCGCTGAAATCGCCCAAGTTGGTTTCAGCATCCGTTTCTGTTTTAAAACGTTCCTTGTTGTGATTCAGAAGGTGTTATCATTAAGTGAGAAGTTAAGGGTTTGTGGGGGCTGACGCAGTGTTTCTTAGCCCATCTGGTGCTGTCTTCACAGGTTTGTTTGTGTGACGAGCGGCCAAACGTCAGTATGGAAAATATTTGGCTTCTACCTGTTGACCAGTGCCCGTGGTATGTGTTGAGGTTTTCAGTGCAAGATGAGATTACTTTTCGCAAACCCAGATACACGGCGCATGCTCCAACACCCGAAAAGCTAATTCTAACCGCTGTGTCAAGCACTGCTCGCGGAGCTCATTGGGCTAGTGATCATGGCGATAACAGCCAAGCACTATGCTCCGAGTTCCACTCTCAGCTCGGTTATCTCTGGTTGCTGAGTGTTAACAAAGACGAAACCGTCGGTCGTAGAGTGCAGGGATGGCTGAGAACTACACCGAAACCCTCCAAGTTGACAAAATTTTTATAGCACTTGTCCGCTGTAACGATTTCCCCAGCACTCAGAAAGCTTTGACGGATCAAACCAGACGCAGACCACCAAACAGTCACCATAACATCTTTTGGATGCAATTTCGGATTTGATAAGTGTTTTGAACCTTGATCGTGGTCCAGCCATTGCGAAGTTAGTCTTTGATTGTCGCAAAGGATCCATCTTTCATCCTTAGTCACAATTCTGACCAGAAACGGGTCATCTTTTTCCGTAGAAGAAAGACAGACGACAATTCAAAATGACGATTTCTTTTGCTTTTCATTCGATTCGTGAGACACCCAGTTAGCACGATTTTTCGACAAACTAATATCCCGTAAATGTTTTAAATTGTAGCATGCGAAATAGTTAAGTCAACAGTAAAACCTCGTACAGTTTTACGTTAATCCGCTTTACATAATGCCATTTACTGATCGTTGTTCACTTCCTATGGCCGTCCACAACGGCTGTTCATCTTCTAGCCTCTCGTAACCTTACCAAAAATTTTAAAAAACAACAATTGTGCGGTACGGTTATTGGTGATTCAAGCAGCAAATGCACTGTTTATATCATGCGCTTTATTCGCTGTATTTCGACCAAGTTTAATTGGGTACAAGAAATTTGTGCTGATTTGTCCCTGTCCATTTTGTTCTGTAAAGACGTACAAACGTGTTACTCAGCTGGACTATTACTACTACTAGAGAGAGCGCAAAATGAGCTTCAGAATGACATATAAGGTCAAAGCAGCTTATTAAAAATATTAAAAAACGGCTGTTAACATAAAAAGATCAAAAAACCGCAACAACTTTATTATCAACCTAATATATTAGCGGCCCACCGCTGTCGCACTCCTCGACATCAAAGGCACTTTCGATTCGGTGGATTTATGTGCACTTTGGGACTGGTTGCAAAGAAAGGTGTGCCAGAAAAGTAAGTAAATATTAAGAGAGCGCTTTACGCGCGTAGCTCGTGCAGAGTGAAGGCTCATGGCAAGCTGTCGCCGCCCTTCAATATCTCCAGCGGTGTAAAACAAAGATGCCTGCTGTCACCTTACACCTTCAATCTCACTATTGACGAAGTCAGGAAGATCGCGTACATAGAACGCGAGTTAGAAGGCGTGGAGTTGATCCCAGGTGAACGACTTCTTGACTTGAAGTATGCTGATGATATTGTCCTCATTTGTGACAGCTCCCAAACACGCCTAGCGGTACTGCACAGATTAGCACTGGTTGTCAACCGTTTCCCGCTATGCTTTGCATCCTCAAAATGCAGAGCTTCTCTCCAAGATTGGCAGGCACCGCCTCCTGCGTTGATACTTGTTGGGGATCAGCTAAAAGTCGTTTAAAAGTTCAATTACCTGGGCAGTTTTATCAGTGTTGCTGGAATTGTAGAGGACACACGAACAGCATAACAAAAGGACGAGACGCTTTTGCCAAACTTTGCCGCCTATGGCGCAGGCGCAACATCACTCTCACCTTGAAGGACTCGGTGTACAACGCAGCAGTACGTTCAACCCTACTGTACGGTTATGAAACCTGGCGCATTAAATCATCCAACATAGTGAGGCTAGTTACGCTCTATCACTGATACCTTCGCAGTTTGGCTCATATTTGGTGGAAACATCGCGTGAGCAATGAGCGTGTTCGATGCCTTGTTCATGGCCTAGGAAAATGACGCAAACCGTCCAGCACCGTTATTACACGCACCAGGCTCCGATGGCTGGGCACGTGTTGCGCATACCAGCCCACCGACTCCAGCGAAGTGCGTTGTTTGCTCACCGGGGATGTGGATGGAAGAAGAGGAGGGGTGGCCAAGCGATGACTTGGTAAAGAGGAATGAAGGCCCTTACTTCGACGTTGGCCTCGGTTGGAGCATCTCAACTCCTTGGTTGGGGACCGAAGGAACATGAACACATCTGGCTGGATACAGTTATTAAGATGACTAGGAGCCGAACTCAGTGGAATTTGTGTTGCGAGTTTCTTTGTCCTTCCCTCTACTGCTTAGCCTCCCAATCAACCATGTTCTCCTTTAACAGGCATAAAATAACTCCATATTTTTCGGCACAACATACGGCTGTTAGCTCTCCGGAAAGATGTCCATTCGTTACTGGTGACTCAGCCGGTGTGCCTCTGTCTCGTGTTTTTTCTTTTCTATTGTATTGCGACACAATAGTTAAGGTGATTTCCGCCTGCAGCTAACGTGTATAATGATGAATGATGAATATGTCGCTTCCCATGACTAAACTGTTCAACAGGTCATTATCCACTGGTTCATTCTTAAGCGACTGGAAAGGCAGTGACCCAAGTATAATGGGTCACTACCGGCCGATCTGTTTGACCGCTGTTTCGGCTACCACAACTGAGATCATGAAGAAGGGTCTTCCGCGACTTTTTGAGTCGAAAAGCATGCATGCATCACCAAACGGTTCTTGACGATGCACGAATGATTGCAAACCTTGAACCAGGGGAAGTCAATTGACAACATTTACATTGACTTCAGTAAGGTGTTTGGCAAGGTGCATCGTGAGGTCTCTTGCACAGACAGAGAGTGTGCGGTATAGGCCGCTCGCTATATTAATGGAGTCGGAATTTCGTCGTTGGTCGGAAGTGAAGAGTCTAGGTAGATAACTACCCGACCGAATGATGTCCCTCGACCAGTGGCATGCCCCAGAGCATTGTACATAGGTCCATTTTATTATAGATCCATAAAAAAGGATGTTCCACAGCTTCTCCGTTCGTCTTGGGCGTTGTTTGTAGATGACTTAAGATATTGGGAGCAATTAGCGCACCCGATGACTGTGACCTGCTTCAGCATGACCTTAACCGCCTCCTCATGTAGTCTACAGAAATCAACTTTCCCATAAACCAGGTCAAGTCGCTATCCGTGTTTGGGTAAGGATGGACACGGTTGAACATACATTGTGACCCGTCAACCGTTGCAGCCCACGTCCTTTGCGAAAGACCTCGGTGTGCTATCACGCTGCGACCTAAAGGCTGTGGACAACCCAAGCAGCCTATACCAAAACGGACTGCGTATGCTTTGGTGACTCAAGGGCAGCCTCAGCACTCCGTCCGAATAGACTGCTACATAACTCCTCGATTCAGTCACAGGGCTCACACACATACTGTCCTATCACGCGGGGCGAGATGCAAAGGATGGAGTGGGTAAGACATGTGGTTACCAGGTTACTAGCGGTGTGCCGTACGAAGATCGGTGTAAAAGCCTAGGATTTACAACGTCTTGTTATCGAGCATGGGTTGATCTCATCATGACGCACCGGACAGTACATCTTGGTGACTACTTTGTTGATTCCGCTGCTACATATACGCACGACAAGCAGCACACGACGACACTGACACAAACTTGTAGTGACGGATTTGAAGCAGGTCGCACACCATGAATGCTTCAAACGTTGAGTGATGAATAGATAAAACAAGTTGCCGAAGCAAAGTCGTGTGTGAATTCAAACTTTTAGGCGAACAAGATGCCAAGATGAAATATCCGGAATAATCGGGCATTGTACCTGAGAGATTTTAGATACATCGACAAAGAGATATCACTTCTCGCTGCATCCCTATAGTATTCAGTATTCTCTTCACGCTAGCAGGCAGTTTCGTCCTGAGGTCATTACGAGTCTCATTATATCCGCTTCCAGCCGGAATGTGTCGCCGAGAATCCAGAAGTACTAGAGACGACGTGGAGACCCAAAGTCTAAGTTTAAAATCAGTTACCAGGTGATAATAGTGTGGTAATGTCTAGCAGATATGAGACCAGTTTACCAACTGTGTTTGGTAGGCGTTTACTCAGCCCGCATGCCAGCTAGTTGGTATGTTTGAGCTCAGATCGTTGTTGCGGATGTCCGCCGAAGTGAAAACACACAAAAGTGTGTGGTCCGAGTAAACATACGTGCTCATAATCGAAAGACAGTTTTGAACGCAGTCTCTCTAAAGACAACTGATGGCGAATTGAGGATGCGCGTCCACAGCTACTTCGAGACTGACGGACGTCAGGTCACTCTCCGGCGTGAGCTGTGTCGGAAGTTGGTGCTTGTGAGAAATAGGCAAGCATCTTCACAGTAGTGCTGAAGCCGCTCACCGGTATCATTACAGTAGCCAACACATTAGTGAACAACTTTCCAATTTGGGCGTTTAGATCACCGGCCAGCCCCACAGTATAAGTAGCTTTTCTGTAAAGAAGTAGCTCGGTAAATTGGTGATAGTAATCATCTTTCACCGAGTCCGTGCTTCTAAGTATGGGCGCACATGCATCAATGACCAAGAGACACAGATTGTGCCCATGCGATTGTGAAGCTTTGAACGAGTCGGTCAATCTGATGGCTTACAACCGGCTTAGGACTGGGATTAAATCGATCAGATCAGGTTTGGTCTGCATGCTCAAAGCAACGCTCACATCGGATTGGCCGGTATTTGTAACTGCGTCATTTCCAGGCAAGCGTATTAATAAACTGTGTTGCTCTGCCCAGCCGTGGCTCCGAAGGTTCTCTCCGGCAAGACCACGAAGAAGGACTCAAAGGTAAGAGTTGCGAAGGTTAACAAGAAAAGGAGTAGGAAGAAGGAGAGCTACGCGATATACATCTAAAGGTGTATCGTCAGGTTCACTCCGACATTAGCATCAGGTAGAAGGTAATTTGTATAATGAACGCGTTTGCTAACCACATTTTCGAGCGTATCGCGAGCAACTTTAGACGCTTCACACACTACAAAAAGCGGACGACGACCAACAGCAGAGAAGTGAAGATGGCCGTCCGCCTTCTGCTTCCGTGCTTGTTGGCCAAACACGTTATCTCTAAGGGGACCAGGGATGCTGCGTGAGGTTCCAGATCGATGATGGATGAAATTAGCGCTGGATTTGCCCTACGACAAAAGGGAAAGATTGTTTACTCACAGCGGAAAACTACAGCGACTACTTCCAGACCGATCAAATCACCGCTAACACCACAGAAGTAGTCATGGACAAGCTTATAACCAGCTCGCTAGACATGGAATACCGGAAAAACTGATCTCGAACCCCACAGTTTACAAGCCCAAAGGCTGTTATCAAATGCTAGACACCTATGAGAACCCATATCTAATCAAACAAAAATCAAAATCAGCTGTACATCAGCCATTTGAACTGATGCTTCCATGCCATGCAACCATGAGGACCTATGAAATAAAGAATAATAAGAGGGAGAGAAGAAGGACTTACCTGAAAACATTAATGCTCTAAGCAAACTTCCAGGGTCAAGGTGCTTACACCTTATGTAGACAACATTCCGTCACAAACAGCTGGCTATCGTGCAAAGATAAGGCGGCATCAGCGAGACAGCTTTCTTGCGACTTCCACTGCCCCGTGTCATAATCAGCCATTATCCCGCAGATAACTCAGCACTAAACACACTTTAAACAGGCAATCCGATTAGGAGACGGCAGAAGACGCGCCACTGGTATCGGTTGCGAGACATGTCCTGAAAAGTCTCGAGCCAAGCACAAGGCGCGTCACGTGGACTCCAGCCCGAAAGGCGAGACGGAACAACGGCACCCAGTTCGGTCGTCAGTGACTTCATTTCCCGTTGCCAAGTAAACTTCTGACCAACTCGAATCTTGCGCCATCCTACACCTGGCAAACTGAACAACGCCCTCCTAGGTAAGCGGTGCCCAGACATACGTAGAACGTGTCCGAGCCAACGCAACTTATTCGGTGCTATCTGTTGTTCTAGGGAGCTAGCATGATTATCACCACCTAGTACTCGCCTACGCACATCATCGTTGCGGACACGCTGGTGCCATCCGACACCAGCAATGCTTCGCAAACAACGATGATCAAAGACTTGAAGGCGCCTCAGATCTTCAGACCGAAGAATCCAGGTCTCACTACCATAGAACAGAACGGCCCTCACTGTGGCCTTGAGCACCCGGCCTTTCAGAGAGAGGGAAACGCCCTTCGGTCTCTAGAGAGGCCGCAGGTCCAAGGACGCAGCTCTGACCTTTACAATGCGTGAGCTGACGTCAGTTTCTATGTGCCCATCATTGCTGATGCAGCTGCCAAGATAAGTGAATTGATCAACCACCTCGAGTTCCTCGTTAGAAAGGGTCCTGCAGCAACAAATTGCACTTTGAAGGTGCGAAGTGCATAACAAATAATGGGACCACTAGACAGGCTATTCAGAGTTGATTGTGCCCCAACAACCTTGTCGAAAAGCAAGACGATATGGTCCTCATAATCAAGATCAATTAATCTTTCACCACGCAGCACTTCAACGCCTACATCGCCAGATTCCGCAAGGGAACACCCATGATAGAATCCACGACGAAATTGAACAAAAATAGGGAAATCGGACAACCCTGACGAACGCCATTTGTGGTCGGAAAGACACCTAACAAATCACCGTAGACCTTGATGCTGCCTGTAGTGTTCGAGTATAGAGCACGAAGGATGTTCACATATTTCGTGGGAACACCTTTCCGCGCAAGTATTTCGAACAGAATCGAGCAATCGACTGAATTGAACGCACTCTTGAAATCGAAGAACAGCTATTTTCGGTCTGCGGTATATGTGGCGCTGCTCTAGCACCTGCCGCAAAGTGAATATATTGTCTATACATCTACCTCCTGGGTGGAAACCGGCCTGCTCTTCTCTGATCCGTGATCCCGTTCCACAGTGAGGCGACGAACGAGAATCGACGCCAGCAATTTTCTCACAACTGGCGTTAGGCTAATACCCCTGTGGTTAGAACAGTCTGTGGGACTGCCCTTCTTGTATATTGCCAATATAATAGCTGCGCTCCAATTAGGCGGGACACTCTTCCTTCCAGATACGTTGCAGAGAACCTCACCTCCATCCTTAAATAGTGCAGGTGGGAGGGAATCCGGGCCAGCGGCACGAAAACGATTAAGGGCTGTGATCGCGTTTCGGAACTCGGCCTCTGACGGATGCTCTAAACTAACCGTCCATGGCTCGTCCTGCATTACCTGAGTAGGAAGAAGACCGGGAACAGGTGGCTAGATGAGCTGGTCTTGAAAGTATTTCGCCCAAGGAGCCATATGGCGCTCCTTATTGTGTATCAGTGCACCCACGCTGTCTCTGATTGTCTCACTGACGCCTGGTTTTCTGGGACCAGTGGTACAGATCAACTGGAAGAGCTTACGATAATTGCCTACTGCTCCTGCCTCCTCCATTTCTTGAACCCTACTGGTCCACCAGGCTTCCTTCTTATCAGGTAGGCTCCGCTTTAGTTCGCGCCTAATAGCCCGTCTGGTCACATTGTGTTCAGAGCCAGCCAAGAGGTTTCTTCTAGATTCCAACAGATTCACCGACCTCTCGGATATCCAGTGACTGGTGCGGTGACTATTGATAGTGCCAAAAGCAGATGCTCTTGCGTCGTGCATGGCGGTCGATATCCTATTCCACTGAAGCTCAGTGTTATTAGGACAAGGCAGCGAAAGTTCGGTACGCAGTGAGTCTTGAGGGGCTTGCCTGACCGAGGACCGATTCAATTTTTCCGTTGCCAATCGTAGGGGAACCTTGGTGCGCTTCCCTCTAAAGTTCATGGAGAAACGACAGCGTACCAAGGCATGATCAGAGCCGACGCAGGTACTCCAGTACGAGCGGCAATCCAGAATGGAACCACGCCACCTGTAACGTGGGGCTATGTGGTCAATTTGGGTCCATTGTTGGCCAACTGCAGGAGGACGCCAAGTGGCACTTCGGCGCCCACTGTGTCTAAAAGCAGTGCTAGTAAGAAACAACTGGTGCTCCGCACACAGTTGCAGCAGACGCTTGCCGTTATCGGTCCGTTCGGAGTCAAGCCCACAATTACCACCCAGCTGGGCTTCTGAAGAGCTTATGCGCCCTACTTGTGCGTTCTTATTCCCAGCAAGTACTAGAATATCTGAACTAGTAGCACTGCGTAGTAGGGCGTTCAGTTCGTGATAAAAGGTGTCCCTGACAGCATTAGAAGTGCAGTCGGTGGGAGCATAAACGGAACTCACAAACAAATAGCGTTTTGTACTACTTACCGTAGCTGATGTCGTCAAACGAGCTGCACATAAACGACTATTCACCGGAATACAACCAACTAACGATGGCTCAGCCTTGGAGCTTAGAGTGATACTTACACCAGCTTGACCCGTGAGTGCTGCATCAGCGTCTCCGGATGCGTGCAACCAATAACGGGAGGATAAGACGGGTGCAGTTACTTCAACAACCCCATAAAGGGCTTTTGATTCTAGTTTTGGACACACAACACACATCAATACCCAGTGTGTCCAAGGTGCGTGCGAGTGTAGCCAGTTGATCTATTTGTCTTAGAGTGCTAACGTTGAACCTCGTCATGGAAACGGGACAACGTGGCCTTATAAGGGACTTTTGCCGATAGGCGTCCTGTGGTTGTCGCGAGAAGGTGGTTACAGATGGTTATTCTATAGTGGCACCTCGGTTGCTGTCAAGTAAGTTGGGAATTATAGAAGGAAAGTTAGTAATGGGGGTCGGGATGGGAGTAAGAGAAACAGATGAAAACGAAGGAAGGGAAGCCCCAGCACTAGCAAGTTTTCGCTTATGCGCTCTGCTGTATGCAGCAGATAAGGCGACCGTTGATAATTTGCGCGACGGCCGATGCAGGATGAAGTTTATGTTTGAAGAAAAAGTCATGGTTGTAAGTAAACTCAGATACTGCCAGGGCGCCCAGACCTAGACAGGAGGACGATTATGGTCCTCATCCAAAGCCTTTGGCTCAAAAGCCTGTCCGCAATTCAGCGTGGAGATGAGAAATGTTTAGTTTTCCAGAAGTGGACGCCATCATATTTCAAACCCCCAACCTGGAGGACCAGGAGGCTAATTTTATCTGACCTCTCACCATTCACCAACTTGGTAGGAGTGGCTCTCAAGGTGCCTGGAGGCACCGCCCAGTATAGCTCAATGGGTCAAGGAGGTACGCAAACTGTCGCGCCACGTTAAGGTTCAGTCTCGTTGCGACGGACCCGTATCTAACGCTGTTGAAGATGCGCAACACGGTATTACCGAACAACGATCGCAGTCCAGTGCAACATTTGTACAGCAGAAGGACAAGAACCCTAATGCCTGCGTCTGTTGAACTTTTACAACCTGTCTTGCTATCGCATGAGCGGCTGCAAAGATGCTTAAGTAAACGGATGGCAGATCAGAGACGGTATTACTACTGCGGGACCCGGACGCTACTGCTGCTATCAGTAAATGATGAAGTGTGGACCCAATCAATACCGTGTGTCAGCGGACGATGGAAGTATAATGTAGAGACCGTGAAGGTTAGAGAAAGAGATTACGAAACCAACACCGGAGGGAAGGTAATCAAAAGTAACCGAGTGCAACTGAGGCGATATCGGGGACGAAAAGATAAATCTGCTGCGAAGAACATGACGACTTACGGGGAGGTCATAATCACAGGGACAGCAAAGACCAAGCGGAACGGAAGAGCGTACGGGGTCTTCAGCGACACCGATGCGGATGATCCCGAAAATGGGTAGGATGCGGTGGGATTGTGTAAACAGAAGGACCATGCAGATTTGCATGAAGAAGCAAACAACTAGCTTGCCGCAAAGGAACAAAGCAGTTGGTTGAACGCCTACGCATACTTCGCCCATGCGCTGATCGGTTCGCATTTGGCTACGCTAGAGCAGATTTGTATAACTGATTCAAAGGAAGAATTTCATAAATGCAGAAGGGTTGTTAGTTATGGGCTTGCCCATATTTATTTACATCGAGGTTTCTATATACTGGTTATGCTGTCACTTTTGTCGAGCTTGCTTTGCCGAACAAACCTATTGTCCCTGAAAGATCGAGTACTGCGAAAACCACAGCTCGATTCTTGCAGGCAAGTTGTCGATAGACAGCAGATAACAATCAAAGGGGTCTCTAATGTTCGGGCAATTAATGTCTGCTGGCAATTCTGTAACAAAGAGCGCACGTTGAGACATTCCAATTTCAGTGAGAACTGACGCCTCCAAATAAAAACTGATGGACTGATATTGTCCGCTTGGTAGAACATAGACTTGTCGACTGAATCAGAGCAACGCATTGCGACTGTATGTGGGTTGAAAGTAACAGACAAGCTAATATTGTAGCAAGAAGGCAAGAGGGCCAGTAATCATCGCTGAAAAGATGGAAGGGAACAAAAAGGATGAAAAAGTGCAAGCCGAAGAATAAGGCGGGATGTTTGCGTGGTTGTAGCATCCTCATTCCTAGGCAATCTGCTGGATGCTGGCAGGTACCGCGTTGTTGATTATCTTCTGTGACGGCAAAGAATCCAGAAATTGTGCGAAGAAAAGCACCGACAAAAACAAGCTAGTGTCCATCTTGGCCATGAATGTGTGGAGCAAATATTCACGTTCCAACAAAGCCTCGAACACCGCCAACTTTATCAGAGATTTACCATCGTTGCAATTCCAGACATCGAATCGATTTATGGACCTGCGCTATGACGCTGATTGTTGTGGAACAGGGTGCCAGGAAAGTATACTGCCGCCGCACACGCATAATACCTCCATGTCTCCGGCAAAATTAGAGCTCATGACAAGCTTTTTTCCTCCATCTCTCTAAGCAGGGTAGCGCGAAAGAATACCCTATGTTCCCATTCTTCTAAAACTTTACGATTGAAGACGTTAAATAGAGAGCTCTGGTAGGTTAGCAACAATTTGTTCTGCAGTCACTGCTGGGCAGGCGAACGACTGACCTAGACTATGACGCTGACATTGCCTTACTCGGTGACAACTTACAGAAAATGCAAACCATTCTAAACCAATTGGCGACTGAGGTAACTGGGTAATGAATGTGTGCCTGAAGTGCTGTTTCAGAATTGGAGCTCGCCTGTCCCCTTGCTCACTCTTGCAGGTATACAGAGTGAACTGGGCAGCAGCGTGCCTGCCTGTAACACTATTGGATGGAACGTTTATCTCCGCTTCTCTCCGTAACGCAAAGCTCGGTCGGCGTTTGTCAACTTGAACTACTCGTAGCGTCGTCGGGATGTCGCCCTATCTAATGGGTCGTGTTTACAACGCTGTGTACGCGAAATGACTCAGGAACCTTGCTAAATCTTATCCTTTGTGCGATTAAGGATGAAAGGTTAACATTCGCTGCAAGTTCCCAATCCCAGTCAAGGTCAGAATTCGACTCTTTGGACCGAAAGCGTGAAGGAGGAGCAGCTACAAAAAACGGCACAAATTTGGACTGGTTTTCCGAACCAATAAATTACATTGCAGACGTTTCGTCACTAATCCAGTTGACACATTCCGTTCGTGACAGCAAGTAGCTTATTAGCAGAACCTCGAACAAATGCAGTGAGGAATCAATTTGTGTGGAAATCAACGGATATTATTGGGTCAACCAGGAATATTTACATATGGGAAAGTCAAGGACAGGTGTAAAGTGGTGCTGTGAAACCAATCGCAACAAATAAGCAGGTACGCCACACGCCACGTGATGAGTGGGAATATATTTGAAATAAGTCAGTACTGCGGCTGTACAACAAATCGTTATTGTTGTTGATGAGATGACAACTTTTCTTGGGAGAGTTTATTACCTCTCATATAGACTTCAAGTTCTATATCATCGAATGGAAGCAGACAATCGACCTTCCGCTAGCCGATAGTAAAAGAGCTAGGAGAGTTTTGAGAATACTAGGAAAGCTTTCGGAGATTTAAGAGGTTTCGGGAGCAGATCACTCTTTATACTGATGGTTTGTTGGCGTGCAACAAATGCCTGTTCGCGGGCTGGTGCACTGTAATGACTTCAAAGCCCATACAAAGGCGATGACTGCAACCCGGGGAAGAGAAATTGCGAGCCAAGCACCCAAACTTCTACGCCATGGGTCAGGGCAGTTAGGAAAGCAAAAAGCAGGATTTAATCTTCGCAGTCAGAAACAAGTTGATCATCGTCTGATTATGGATGGTTCATGCTAGGAAACTGACCTAAAATATTGTTAACGTTTATCGGTTATATCGAGACACTCCGATTCCAATGACCAATAACAGCCGTTCCGCAGAGCCGGTCAGATCATTTCTTACATATATATATATATATATATATATATATATATATATATAATTACTTGGTGGTATCAGGTTCCGGATTTGCCTGCCACTGTGGCCTCCATAGGTCAGCCAAAGGAGGACTGTACCCACAGAGTGACCAGCGGTGGCTAGAGCTGCACCACCCACAGGTCCATCGACACACCCAATATCTAGTGTATACCCGAAAGAATCAGACCGGAAAGCATGCGGATGGGAGCCATGTTTCATTAACGGAGCCGACCCATACAACTTCACAGGCAAACACAAGCACGCTATATTAGGGGAATGAAGCGCACACAAAGCGGTGGCTGGACCGTAGTCCGCTCCACACAGAGTGTCATGAAGCACTCTTCAAACCTAGAACGGATATAGGGATCGTGTACTCCGTCCCCCTCAGCAACGATTCAAGTCTCCTGGAGCCAGTAATCGACGTGGAGGGTGTTAGCCAGGTAGACACCTTGTCAACATGCACATCGAGCGCAGCCACACCGGGGATGTCAAACAACAGCCAATCATTTGAAATGACAATATCAAATAATACTTATCGAATAAGGCATAGGGATAAACCGAGTTAACTCTTCGCTAAATAAGCATGTGAAATAAATTTGTTATCAGCAAATCCGCGAAAGTTCAAGGTGTCAGAAACAGATTTTTCAATGCTACATGTGTGAAAAAGTTAACGAAATTAACCAAAATCTGCTTAAGCGACGTGTAAGTAAAAAGTACCTTATTCGGACAGGCATTTAAATGACAACAAAGTAAGCGTTAACAAACTATAGCAAACCAATCAGCTGAGATAAAGAAACAGCACGCAAGCACGTGGTTAGTAGATCTAATGCAGCGTACGCAACAACACTGCACTGGTTCTGCTTACGTTCTCAGCAGGACCCTTCGTTTTTGTGATGTTAGTCCTGACTGGCCTTCTTCCTGGCTCACTAGGCCTGCCTGACTCAGGTACTCGCGACCGCATGTGTTACAATGCCATGCGCTCGACGTCCATAGAGTACAGTCCATCGGCGCCTGTCGCTTACGCAGCTACCGCTCCTACTCCGCATGCACGTGGGCTTTCTCTTGCACCTCGGCAACTGCCTTCGTGATCAGATCGCTCCACGCACGCCGAGAAACCGCCTTCGGTTCCCAACATCAGAAATCAACATTAAAACGTGATACGCTTAATTTGACCATGTCCTGCATCGACCCTTTCTTTTCAACTAGCAATACCGGTGATTCCGACCAACAATACAACTACTTGCCTAACTGCATTAGAGATTGCATCTGCGCATTCGTATCTGTATTCACCCACTGCAACACGAGTTTGTAACCCTCAATTCCCTACCCTACCAAGTGTTCACATGGTTGGCGGCATCCGGTTTCGGATTTACCTGTCACTGTGGTCAGCCACAGGACGCCTGCGCCTACAAAGGGACCATGGGTGGCTTGCGCTGCACCACCCACAGGTCCATCGACACACCCTATATCTAATGTAAACCCAAAAGAATAAGACCGGTAGGCATGCGGATGGGAACCACGTTTCATCAACGAAGCCGGCCCACACTCCTTCACAGGCAAATACAAGCACACTGTATTTGGGAATCAAGCGCACACAAGGCGGTGGCTGGACCGTAGTCCGCTCCACACTGACTGCATGGAACCACTCTTTGATCCTAACACGGCCACAAGGACCGTGCATCCCGTCCCCTCCAGCAACGACCAACTGTCTCCTGGAGCCAGTATGGACGAGGTAGTGGGTAGGCACCTTGTCAACATGCACATCAAGCGCAGCCACACCGGGGATATCAAGCAACAGCCAATCACTTGAGAGAGATATACAAAGAAAATAACTCGATTAACGCATAAGGAAACGGTGACATAAATCTTAAATTACTGAGCATATGAAATAAGTTGTTTACAAACGAATCATAGCTAAGTTTAGGAGGTCAGAGAGTGTACTTCACGGAAATGCCACGAACACAAAATGTTATGGAAATCGAATACCATTGGCTTAAGCGAGGTGTGCAAGTTAACGGAATAGAGTACAGGTAGACATTTATATGAGAAAGAAAAGCATAAGGGCAAAATTGCAAACCCACCACCTGAAAAAAGAGACATAGCATGCAAGCATGCGGTTAGTAAATCGAATTCAGCGTGCCTACAAACGCTGCGCTGGTTCTGCCTACGTTCTCTGCAGGTGGTAGTCCCGAGTGGCCCCGCTCATGGCTCACTAGGCCTGCCTGACTCAGGCACTCGCAACCGCATGTGTTACAGCACCATGCACTCGATGTCGATGGAGTACAACCCATTGGTGCTTGCCGCTTCCGCACTTGCCGCTTCTTCTCTGCATGCATGAGGTCATTCTCTCTCACCGCGGCAAATGCCTTCGTGATTAGATCGCGCCATGCACGCCTATCAACCGCCTTCGATTCCCATGATCGGTAACCAAGATTAGAGCGTGTGAGGCTCACTTTGTTCATGTCCTTGTAACGTAGCTTTGGTTTCCCCATATGTAGCTTCCCAATACTCAGCTGACCGTATAAGATTTGTTTCGGTATCCGCATCGAATCCATACGGCTCACATGACCGAGCCACCTCAGGTGTCTCAGTAAAAGTACGCAGTCCACCGCACATACCGTTTTCACTACTCCTCCTCAATGCGAGATCTATTAACAACAAACTTCACTGTCCAAACATGATTGCACAGTTGAGCACTGCAACTGCAATCCTCGTTACTGAAACATGGTGCACTACTAATACGTTGGATTCAACCTTAACAATCCTTAACTACCAACTATTTCGTAAAGATCGCGGCACAAGACGTGGGAGCGGATGTATTATACATCTACGTCGAACATTCGTAGGGATGACGTTTGATCATCATTAGTTAGAAAACGTCCTGGAATCTCTGTGTTTACTTGTTACTAGCACTTCGCACCATATACTTCACGGATGCATCTATATAACTCACCGAATGCCGCAACTGGTGAACTTACCACCATCTGCTCAGCATTAAATTTTGCATCACTGCTGCCATACAAACAGAAAATAATATCTGGAGACTACAATTTTCCAAAAATATCTTGGTCACCAAATCCAACTTCGTTAACACATACAGCATTCTTGCCAACTATCATGACTGGAGGATGGACACTCTGGATTACTGAACCTACTAGGTCCAGTAGAGCACTTGATTTTATACTTACATTAGGAATCATTGACGCAAAGACAGCTCTGCTAGACTGTCTCCCAGTTAGTGACCACAAAACATTACAATTCGTTTTCAGCATCAGATAAGATGCCAAACAAAACCAGCGCCCAAAATATTCCATCCAAGGAATTGATTCGACACACCTTCAACATGTGGTCCGATCTGCCGAGCGGGATCCTATTTTCCCATCGATCAAGGTTTGCCTGTCAGCAGCATAGTCCTATACTAACATCCACTATGCTATAACCCATCTTACGACACAAACTAAGCAGATTCCCTAGGGCTCTAAGGATGCAAAAGAACGCTTACTCCAAAAGAAGGGGAGAAAATTGATGGTGAGATTTCACAGGACCAGAGAGTTTTCGACAGCATTGCAAGTGCATGAATGGACCACTAGGATCAAACATCCGCAAGTAATGGGACTCAAAAGCAAGGAAGAAAATGATCTACGGAAGTGTAACAAAACAAAGAAATTCGTCGCTATTCTTCGTCATAGAACTGGCAACAAGTCTTCTTTCACGGGATTCTTAGATGAACTTGGCAATTCTTTGAGTGACCCACTTGACTTATGTGAGCCGTTTAGCGCCTTCTTTGCTACCTCCACGATTTTTGAGGCAGACCCCATATCTGAATGTCTTCATCCCACCACAACCAAAAATCTATTCAGTATTGAACTTTCAGCACTATTCGGGGGCTAATGGAAACCAACAAACCTTCTCTCGGGTTGGACTCCGACGGTATCCCTATAACTGCGATTAAAATGGGAGGGCCAGACTCACCACCACTGTTGTTGAATATGTTCACTTTATCACTACAAACTAGCCAGTTCCCTGATCATTGGAAAACCTCATTCACCATCTCACGACATAAAAGTGGTCTCGATCAAAATGTTACCAATTACCGACCGATTCATCATACGTCCACCATGGCCATTTAATTTGAAAGAGTAGTCAAGAAAATGTTGAGGTAGTTTTTTATCTTCCTGAACCTGTTTAACACATCTCAATATGGTTTCTTTGAATGATGTTCTTGCAGGACCTGCCAGCTAGACTACCTTAACTACACTTCAGGGTCTATAGACTCCTGTCATGAAATAATAAGTTTGGTTTTAGACGTAGAAAAAGCATTTGACCGTGTACTACACAAACAGTTGTTGAATCGTTTAGAATTCGGAACCCGCTTTCTTCATCGCTTAGCAATCTATCTCAACTAGTCACTTCAGGAGATCACCATTCTTCGCCTCGTCTAATAACGAGCGACGTCATCCAAGGAACTGTACCCGGCCCTCTGCTTTTTCTCCTCTACATATTGGCAGCTCTATCGAAATGGCCAACTCGTTCTATTTGCAGAAGGTATCAAGGTTGTTTACAAACTCCGGCGTGATGCGCTTCAGAGCACACTACTTTTAAGTCAAGATCTGCACTCTCTTGAAAAATGGTCAGAGATCTGGTTGATAAACTTCTCAACCGACCAATTAAACAGTGTGCCATGTGGTTGCTCGATCAACAATGGGTCAATTAAACTTTACAACAAAAGTATGTCCATCCGACAGTCCGCTGGTGATCTTGGAATCCGCTACTTTTCCGACTTCCGTTTTTCTGAAAAAGCCCAATACCAAACAGCTATGGTTAAACAAGTCGTGGCTAACATTTGCCATAAAATCCATACAGTCCCTGTCAGATTGGAATTATTTAAAACTTACTCATCCTACTCTCGAATACTGTAACTTCACCTATGGCAGCATGCGGAAGTAGGAAGTCTATAGGAAATTTACAGAGGTCATTCACCAAAGGTTTGTTCAATAGCACATCCACTCTAAACTATCGCAAACGTTGCAAACAGCTTCACATCAGGCCTCTCTGGCTGCACGTCTAAAACAAAACTTGATATGCCGCCACAATTTGTTGTACTGGTAAACGTACTCTTACCTATATAACATAGAGATAAAACACCATGACCATCACAGACTCCGTAACAACAAATGTACGCTACGGATACCAAGGGCTAGCACATCAATGCGGTAAGGCATTTTCCTCATCAGATAAGCCGTCCAGTGGAACAGCTTATCAACATCAATCAGGACATGTAGAAACCCCACTTCATTCCACACCAAATTCGACCGGTTCTATGATATAGAAGTGATATCATCCATGTTTTCATCTGACAACTCACCTGAGGAAATATTCCAGGATAGTCCCAAAAAATTTAAAGGCTAATAATTAGCGATAATATGCACTCATGCAAGAGCAGGAACATTTCTGCACATACTAATCTTATCCTAATGTAGGAACAGTTTCTCACAATTTCGTGAAATAAACGTATGCATATGACCAAGCCACCTCAAGTGTCTCAGCGAAAGTATGCAGTCCACTGCATACATTCAACGTCGGCGCAATACCTCCGAGCCTCTAACTCTACCGCACCAATCGATGTGCAGACTCCGTCGCAGATACTGTTGCTGAAACCGCTCGAGATATCTCAAGTCTTGCCAGTAAATTGTCCACGGTTCGCTGCCGTATGGAAGGACGGACAGCACCATGGATTTGTACACCATCAGCTTCGTGCCAACGATAAGCTGGTAGTTATTCAACACTCCGTAGTCAAGCTTCCTAAATGCCGCCGCTGCCTTCGATACGCGGATACGCAGCTCACTGTGTAGTTGCTGGTCAGAGGAAACCACACTCCAAAGATAGCAGAAGCACCAATGCTGATTTGCTGCAAACTTGCAGATTGCACCTCCGGTGAAAGCTGAAAAAGACAGACAGGTTTGTTTATAATTTTCATCCCAGCACTTCACAAGCTGCATTGCATTGCTTGTGTTGATAGTGAGCCGGAATTTGGCCGCTGTCAAAGCCAGAGCACGAGTCATGTGCTGCAACTCATCCGCGTTGTGCACAAACAAAGCACAATCGTCAGTGAAAAGCAACATACATATAGTTGTCTCACGGACTAGGGTTCTCGCAGAGAAACGATGGATGATCAGCAATCCACCATCAATACGGTGCTCCACACGAACACCGTAAGCACAAGCGGCATCAAAAGCACAAGACATCATGGCATGAAGACAAATATTAAACAGGACAGGAGCTAAGACACAGCCTTGCATCACACCAGACATAACTGCAAAGTCATCCAAGGTCTGTCCACACCGCTGAATGCTCGCACGCATGCCACTGTAGAGACATTCAATTAAACTTGCAAACTTACTCGGACAACCAAATTTACCCTAACCACAACACCGCGCAATTCACTGTATCAAATGTCTTCTTGAAATCAACAAACTGCGAGTACAACGGATGGCGTCACTCGCTGCAGTTCTCTTGCAATTGAGGAGCCACAAACCCCAGATCGATGGTGTTGCGAACCGAACAGAATCCAAGTTGCTCTTCCACCACGTTGGGTTCCACAACCTGAATGACGAGGCAGTTGAGTAGGATTCGATCATTCACCTTGACCACACTACTCAACAAGTAGATACCACGATAATTCGTGCTACATTGCTTGTACCAAGTGGTGCAGCGCAGTCCCAAAGCAGATCCGCCGTGTTTCAATCCCTCAGGCGGGATCCCGTCGGCAGCGGCACACCTACCGTTTCACAGCTTAGCAAGTGCTATCTACGTCTCATCCATGGTCAGCGTGTACGCCAGACTCACCTTCACATCGTGCTGCTTCAGGCCGTTTAATATAGGCCAGTCAATCTATGAACGTTTGTTCAAGAGACATTCAAAGTGCTTTTTCCAGATCTGCATTATGTCTGCAGTCTGTGCGCAGGTAGCACCTGAGATACCATCGATCAGCGTCCTCAGTGGCTTTAATCTCGATCAATACACCGCCTTCAAGGCGTCATAGAATTCCTTGTGTTGGCAGCGTTCGGCGTAGCGTCCCATCCGCTTAGTCTTCTCCGTCCACCATGCATTTTTAATGCGACGGAGCTCTCGGGTCAGTCGCCGTCGAAGTTTGCGAAACTGACTCTTCGTCCCCAAGTCGTTGGGGTCTAGCACATGTGCGACAAATCCTGCATTCTTCTCAGACACCAATGCGCCAATCGTCACATTGTTCTCATCCCACCACTCGGCCGCTTACAGTTCGCGCAACCGATGGTCACCTCGGTAGCAGCTGTCACCTGATCGCGAATTTGCCGCCACAGGTCTCCCACCGTGGCTAGCATTCCACATCACCACACAGGCGAGGAGCTGTCGCCTTCTCCAACTCAATACGATTCTCCACAATACCGAGAGAGAATGTTAACTTTACGCCGATTCACTGCGGGAGTGTAATACATAGATGTACGAAAACATATGTACAGTTTAGTCCGCACCAACTTGCGATCAGTACCACACAGCTTCATGCAGTAAAAACAAATAATGTGTCGGCTGTACGCCGTAACGACGCTTCGCTGCCGCGCAACCACCGCGGGCGACGTATACCGCGAGGACGCCCACCCCTACGCGGATTCCAACCCGTCCCGCAAGATGACGAGACAAGCTCGTTACCTCTTACCTAAGGGCCGACTTCACGCAGCACACGTTTCATTCATACCTGACGCATGTCATGCTTACGTACGATGACATAGTCGAGCAGGTGAGCGTGACCACTATGTGGGTGTGTACAGGTTCCACTATCATTCGCACACAGTGTAAACCAAGTGTTCGTGATCATCGAGCCGAGTGGCACACAGTGAGTGCAGCCTGTCGCCGTTTGCATTCGATGAACCGATGCCATGCGGACCGATGAAATCTGTCCACATCGATGCATCACACCGAACTCTCGCGTTAAAATCACCCAGCAAAAATAGTCGGTCGCACCTAGGGACAGACCGCAGCACGGAGGATAATTGAGTGTATAATCGACCACGCGTGTCTTCAGGATAACACATTGTCGCACCGTACATGCATATAAAAGTGGCAAACTTACCTCTTCCAAGTCGTAGGCGAACAGTCATCAGTCGCGCACTGATGCCAGTTGGTTCAACCACAAGATGGCCTTTTAGGCAATCCGATAGTGCAAAACCGACCCCATGTTCACGTCCAGACGCAGGAGGATTTTGGCGGGTTTGCAACCAATTTTACCAGGGGCTGCCTGGCTTGAGGCGGGCAGTAGTAAACCATTGATCACCCGGTGCTCTCCCACCGTCAGAGAAAATGCGTGGCGCACGTGCTTTACGCGAATCGAGCGGTGAGCTTATAACCCGTGGACCAGTTGTCTCCTATGGCTAGGTTTTAAGGGAGAGGGCCATGGACCAATTCCTAACCTCCGAAGAGGAAGGGGATTGTACTTGGATACTAGCAGGGCGCCCACACCTGACAGGAGAACGACTCGGGTCAGCAGCCAAAGACTTCGATTAAATATACACACAAAAGGCAGCGGGTGTAGCACATGGTCAATTCACTGACTCAAGAGTACTGGTGTACTGGCTCTTAGCTAGAAGAAGGGCGT
The DNA here is from genome assembly GCA_944474145.2 of Dicrocoelium dendriticum. NCBI lineage: Eukaryota > Metazoa > Platyhelminthes > Trematoda > Plagiorchiida > Dicrocoeliidae > Dicrocoelium > Dicrocoelium dendriticum. Next base: position 84,852,597 of record OX104069.1, on the reverse strand, counting down.
AACCCAACTACCACCCAGCGGTCGCCACGAGATGGGGCCCAGAACATGAGCCCATGCAACAACAGTAGCATCAGTGGGTAGACCATCTGTCAGGATCTAGCCACCGCAAGCCTCAGCGCACCATAGGCATTCCCGCCTATATATATATATATTCATATATACATATATACATATATATATACATAAATATATATATATCACATGAAAAGGTTGGCTGTTTTCCTTACCTCCAAACCGAAGTCATATATGTTCGCATTATTACGGTCCAAGAGGACATCCCGCAGTTGTTAATGATTCCGACGGACTACAGCCTCCATAAGCAGACGCAAGAATGCAGGTTACCATGCACTCTGAGTGTTTCCATCCCTAGGTGCCAATATCCACACAGTGACAGGCGCACAAAAGCATGGGAATACGTTCGTTCGTGTAGTGCGACAGTGATTTGCAGTCTCACTCATCGGAGCTTCACAATCCATGCAGACCTAGTGTCCGACCCGGTTGCCACTCGTACTGCGAGTAAGGTCGCATGGTCTTCAAACGTCTATGTGAGTGTTGCTCATTGTGAATGTCAGCAACACATAGGCCCTTCAGTTAGCCCTCCTCTGTATGCGCAATTGAAACGCCACAAACGCTCGTGTGTGTGTTTGTGTGACGGATTAGAAGGCACACTAATGAATCCCTTAGACTGGTCGCCTATCCTCAAGCATTCTCACGTTAAAAGCCAGCGGTAATGATGACACACCTAGAGTGAATGGGCTGCGTTAATTCCTGGCTACCAAACGCTTTCTGTTTACAATATTCCACATTCGTTCGTGCATTCGATTGAACAAAGTGGGTATAGTGATCAACAATTATCCCTGCAGCCCAAGTACTCTACTAGGCTTCCTCGCTTGGGAATGCAGTTTGGAAATTCGGTGTTCAAGGACCAACAATTTTGGTGGCAAGTGTCCACCCATTGGCTCCTCCGTGTGTAAACTGAATAATCCCGCTAAGGTAACTGACTGGCGATTAACATGCTGATATTGATACCACATGTTCTGTTTCACATATTAGTCACGAGAATGAGTGTAGCAATATTTCTTGCTGTTCATCTGCCATACTAAACTTAGGTGCGCTTAGAAAAAGGCAGCTATTATCCAGATAAGCGGCGGAAAGGCAAAGGTGCCTGCTACAATTTGAATTAGAAATGGCCAATCATCTGGATTAACATAGAAGTAGGTTAGTCCAACTGTGGTGGTACGGTAGTGTTTAAGTAAATAATGCATTAAAAAATAAATCCACGCACAGCAACAATCGAAATGTAGTGCGGAATAGCTGCAACCGAGATGTATGATGACAGACTGTTAGTAAATTGTAAGCGGTAAAATTACGATGAGAAGCGCAGGTTGCATGGGAATATCATATGTTCAGGTAACCGCCTTATCTGCGCCATCTGCCAAAGCGCTTGATACTCATAATTTGTCTACCCCAGGTGATTATCTATGCAATGCTCAATCTTTTCATTGCGAACTGTACCATGGATATAGAGATTTGTTCGACATAATCTAAGTGGTTCCATTCCAACCCCCGTTGTTGGATACGTCCGCGCCCATACTGTGTAACATGCCTAGGTGTCCAACCATATACCCACTTGCGATATTCTCTAGACACAGGGGGTCATCTCCCGTGTTATTCCCTTCATTCCCCTTTGGTCCGGAGGCACACTATACCCACCATCCTGTGTTGTGAAGCAAAGCAATCTTGTAGGGTTGTTGGACCCATTGAAAGAGCTGATTAGCCTTATTACTGCGCATTTCAAAGACCCGGTTCTACTAGGAATGAGGTATGTACATATTGCACTTGTTGTATTTTGTCTAATTGCACCGTAGTTAACGCTTCGGCATCCTTTCTTGGCTGGACCAGGGAATTTTTACATGTCACTGGAGTCTCACGAGTCTGTCCTTCAAATAAGTAGCCTATCGCGACAGTTGAGTATACAGCCACATCTGCCAACGGTTGGGTAACTGGATGTTATGCTAACTACTTACTGTAAATTAGCTAAAACAGTTTGAGCACTTTATCGAAAGTGGGATGTAGAATAGCACGCAGCGGAATTTACTAGATGTATTCATTCTGTGATCACGTCATAGCGGTTATCAGAGAATCTGTGATATTATCGCCTTCTAACGCATTTAGCAGACGGCATCTGCAGCACACACTAACGACAAGGTATCACTGTTCTACTACATCTCATATCTGTGCATCATTCCACCTCGTAACCGTATTGATGTTATTCGCATCCCTATTCCTCTATCCGTCTCTCTCTATTGTTGAGGCCCACCTTTCTGACTTAATTTAAGGCTGCCTTTTAAGTTGACGTTTAAATGTTAACTAACCAACGACAGTCTTATTGGTTGTTTACAATTGTACGTGAGATCTTCCAACACTAGTGGAATATGGATGTTATTCTTACATCCAATCCATACTCGAGCACGTTCGTAGTGTTGTCGCTCGTGAGGGTTATTGTTTCTCCATCCAGTTTGTGGTAGTCTACGCAAGTGTGAACAAACGCCCGTTCGCAACGCTGCAGTAACGCAACTCGAACCAGGGACCTTTGGTATATCAACTGGTTGGCATCTACCTCTAGCAATCATGGGTTCGATCCTCCTTAGAGGACCGAGGGAATGCGCGCCACTGACGAGCTCAATAGGTCGAAACGCGTCTGGCGCTTTTTCGGACTAGGCTCTGCTATGTAACCATTGAACTATTGAGATGAAAGCTTTATCAGAAATACAACTAAAATCCTGCTACTCGTGAGTAATATAAAATAAAAATAGCCTCTCTTATTTTCAAATGCTAGGGATTTAGCATCATCACCTCGCTGGTTAACCAATGTCAGTGACAGTGGTAGATAAGTGGTGCAACATCCCAGTTGGTTTGCATATTAGGTAGCCTAGCCAACGTCCCCCATGGCTCAGTGGCTTAAGCTGCTGGCTAGTTGGCATCCGCCTCTAGCGGTCATAGGTTCGATTCTCCATAGAGGACCGAGGGAATGCGCGCCACTGACGAGCCCAACAGGGCGAAACGCGTCTGGCGCTTTTCCGGACTAGGCACAGCTATGCAACTTGTGAACTACTGGAATAAAAGCTTTATCAGAAATATGCTAACTACATTCTGCTCCTTGAAATCGATTGGTAGACTGCATAGCTGTAGCTTGACCAGCTGCCCAGTGCTAATCAGCAAGACGATTAGAGAGCCGGTGCATCGCAGAATAATGTTTCAGTCTATCCATGAGCTCATTCGTAATTGACGTGTGCGCGGTGTTTCCGAGCGAAGTGTGTGCTTGCTACGGATCAATGCTAAAGTGGCAAAGTATTGAGTATGTTGCCAGCTCGGTGAATACGCATGAATCAAAAGGTTACCAGCGATTGGCCGTTTAAAGTACGCATAGTGTCAAGTTGGACATTTGGAACACAATGCTCAACGATTTCCCCTTGTGTGACCACATCGGATCATGCATCAGAAAAGAAATTTCCCTGAAAATTCTGTGGCAAGTGGACCATCCCGACAATTGACCGACTAGCGATAATCACGATGTCGACAGTTCATGTTCCACTCCGCAGGTTAGTGATGAGAGTGAGCATAGTTATATTTCCAGTTGTCCAACAGCCATACTGAATTTATCAGGGCTTATGAAAACGCACTTACTAACCGGATGGAAGCGCAGAGACGCCTAGCAGAAGTTGCATTGCACATGGGCAATCTATTGGATAGACTGTAAAACGTCAAACCCAACAGGAATGGTGCGTCATTGTGGCTTAGTCTATTACATCGGAAAAGAATCGGCGCATAGCGACAATGGTTTTATGAGCACCGAATGGCAGCACTCGAGACGTACGATGCACATGGTTATCACATAGCTTATGGCCACAGCAGAGTACACACGGGCATGTACAAACGGTTGAATAATGGGACATTTGCGAAATAATGCGAACATTGTTTGGAAAGTCGCATGTTTGGCAATGGGCAGTGGGACTTTGTTGATGTCAATCAAAGGTTGCGCATCAATGGATCTTTGAGAATGTGCACGTCTCTCGGGCAGCAGATGACCGGACCGGTCGGCACCACGGATAGCCAGAAGTGGAAACTTCATCGCATTCGCATATTATGCGATCTACCCCATCAACTAAGCAAACCAAACGGCAATACAGTACACACTATTTTACTGTATCACTTGTTTCTTTATCATTCTGCCTAACAGTTCGTGCACTATTCCTATATCCGGTTCCTTCAAATCTGGATGCCCAAGATTTAAGGCTATCACATCTAAATGTTGAAGAAAACATCAACAGTTCGTATTGGGTACTTATTGTCATGCCTGCCAAAGTGGATATTAGCCTGATCTCCAAACGAAAACCATACACATTTGTAGTACCATTGATAATGAGGTCTAATATGTCTCTATCCAATTTTTGACAGATCACACTTAAGTTTGGATAAACGCATGTGCATATGTTGTATTCAAAGTGCCATTGGACACGGATGACGCCAATCCATGCATACATGTATACCGAATGAATTCGACGAGGATACTCATACCGCTTTCGTACGGTCAACGTCGTGCAGGGAAGCGGCACTCGGGCAAACTGAAAATAAGATTGTCAGAACATGAAGGTGAGCTTATGTCAAACTCAAGTTGATTTCAGGTGTTGCGAATCCAAGACAAATATGATTGGTGCAAATCCCGTGGACTGCTCAAAAGGGCGGTTGCTCAGGGGAGGCGGAAGGCACTATTGCACGCGGAATAGAAGCATGATGCGTGCGCTCCCATTCGATTTACTAATCCAGGCCAATAAGGCGACGTATGTGGCACGTTTGCCTGCGTGCTGAGTAATCTTGCATTTCAGAAGTAGATGTTGTTTGAGCTCCCCTGTGTGGCTGCGCCTGATGTGAATGTTGACAAGGTGCCTACCTGTCTATTACCCACTACTTCATTAATACTGGCTCCAGGAGACAGTTGGTTGTTGCTGGAGGGGACGGGATGTACCGTCTTCCTGACGGTACTGAGTTCAAATAGTGGTTCCATCCTGTGTGGAACGGGCTACGGTCTACCCACCTCCATGTGTACGTCTTGTGTGCAGGATTTCCCAATTAGGACTAGATGATTCTGTCCATCTTGTTGAAAGAGTGTGAGCCTGCTCCATTGATGAAACGTGGCTCCCATCCACATGCCTCCCGATCTTATTCCTTCGGGTTTACACCAGAAATGGGGTGTGTGCGCGATGCAGCGCAAGCCACCCATGGTCCCTCTGTAGGCGCAGGCGTTCTGTGGCTGTCTCGATGAAGGTCACAGTGACAGGCAAATCCGGATACGGACACCTCTAAAACACTCATCAAGGATATATATATATATATATATATATATATATATATATATATATATATATATATGAATAAAAGAATCCACGAGTTCGATGTGCATTGCTTGCCAACGTTGCAGCCAACTAGGCGAAATCGCGATGTGACCAATGTGTAGATGCGGCCAATCATGAGACAACTGACAAAGAGTGTCCGCACATGCGGGCGAAGGTAATATTGGAACAAGAATATTAGTACGTATCTACCGCCGAGTGCGACTGAGGTCACGTCCTACATTGTCTCCAACTAGCTGTGCTATCTGTCCTTGAGTCTCCACATTAAGAAACCACTACACCCCACCACAGTTATGTTAGCGCGTTCGCAATTTTCGTACAATGACTGTCAGTGTAAACGAAATGGACATGGCGAGATAACCGCTGAGCTGGCGTGAGAAGCATGTGTCCATGTCACTAAGACTGTACGTTTAACGTATGAAGCTCAGTGATCGCCAAAATCTGTCTGACTTGAAACTCCGTCCACGAGGGTTACTATGAACAATGTGAAGCTGCCAATGTAAACGGGTTCTGGTACGAAGGCAACTGAGACTAAAAACACAAGTCCAGAACACTATCGCACCAAATTGCACAACGATAGACCAGGACCGCTCGCAGTATGGTAGACAAGAACACTCAGCGAAAACGCGCGATAGTCGCCCTCGGAGATGACAGAGCTCGGCAAAGCAACCCAAATCTTAGAATGTGCAGTGATCTCGCCTAATAAAACGTCAAAGCTTAGACAGTTTTCAGGGAAAATGAACATCTTAATCAGTGTGTGGTTGCCCGGAAGGTAGGAATTTTCCGGGAAAGCCATAATTTCAGCGACCAATCGATTTCGAATATTCTGGAACGTTAGAAATCGAACCGGATGTCAAGTCCCCGGTGAGGGACGCGTAGCAAGACCTACCAGTTACTAAAGAAGCTGTACAAGCCGAAAGGCTTCGAGACAGTACTTAAGGTCAGATAGTTCCACAGAACTCATTGACCCCGTTTATGTTCATCTATCGAGTTACATCAGTACAAGTGAAGGAGATAGTCCCCTTCAATTGTGGACGACCGCATATTATTTTTAGAAAGTGTTGTCGCCTCCAAGACCCTTACAGGAGCGCGTACTACATCAGTTCTATGCTGAGCATCTTGAGAGCAACCAGATGAAAACGCTTGCCCGCAGCTATGTGTACTGGTCTTAAATGAACAAATAGCTGGGAAAACTTAAAAGCTACTAAAAGCGTGTCTACATCCTAAAAGTACCACAAAATGCTGCACACCATTCATAGACAAAACTCACGAAACAATGGCGTCGTATCCATGTCGACTTCGCAGCACCCATCAACGGTCTAAGTTTTCCCGTGATAGTCGAGTCCTACAGCAAATAGCTTGAAGTATCTCAGTGTTTTCTTGTCCTATGATTTATTCTGGTCGACGAATATTCTTGTAAATTTTACTCTTAGGCTCAAAATGCTGTCTGTACGGCGTGCTCTAAGGTTTGTAAACGCAATTATTCTTCCCCACTGACTGTACTGTTACCATTATTTTCCCCGGAATACTTCAAAAGGATTACTCTTATTGTGAGATCACTAAAATTTGGTCAGCAGGCATTTTAAAGCATGCCTTAACTTCTCAAATAAGATACTAGAAGACCCCTCTCACCTTCTACACACCGTTTGAGCTACTTCGGAATCCATTTCTTACACGCACTCGAAATTCTGAATTTTGTTCTCCCGTACCTGTGCGTATCACAACTCCATTTTGCCTTATCTGTCTTGCTTGTTAGTCCATCCAAGAGTGATGATGCAACAACTGTGAGAACGTTTGCTTGCTTCAAAATGCACTCTTTTTGTAGTTCGTGTCAATTCACATCATTTTCTCACTGCTTTTGTGTTGTAGTATGTCCGCAGTGTTGGTGTAAATTGCTGAAAATGCTCCCATACGAAGGCCATAAAGCTTATTTTGACTTCCCTTGAAGTGTTTCACATAGACAGCACAACATATAACGCTGCTGTATCAACAGTGTGCCAAATCATCAGTAGCTTCGGCTGTCCAGAGACAACTGCAAACCACAACGGCACACAATTCACTTCGGCAACTTTCATTGAGTTCTGCAAGAAAGAAGCCGTCCGGTACACGCGCTCATCGCCGTCTCGTCCACAGTGGAATGATTAGACAGAAAAGTTCGTGGATAGGTTCAAGGGAGGTCTTCTCAAATCAAAAGGGGACGTATAGAAGAGGCAATCGACTGGTTCCTTTTCCTGTACTGATCAACACCGAATAAACAAACGCCAACTAGAGTTTTGCCAACACAGACTATGATAAACAGAAAGCCCCATAGATTCTTCAATATTATTCGACCGCGCTCAGAGCCCTCTACTGGTGAAGGGAATTGCAGAATGGAACAAGATTTTAACCGGCGGCGTAGAACAAAGCAACGATCATGCAGCGACGGACAGTATTAGTAAGTGACTATCGGGCAGGCCAAGTAAAAGTGGACGCCGGCACGGTCTAAAACAAGCGCGAGAATATCAATTATGAGGTAAAAGGTTGGAAATCAGATCTAGTCCCACCATGCAAACCAACTACGATCAACAATGTGTCAAGCAGAAGAAGCAAAGCCAGCTGATTCCTCAGTTGACTTGTTGATCCAACGGTAGGAGACTGAACCTTAATATGTGCGATGGTTTGTATGCCTCAGTGATTCACTGAGCTATGCTGGGCGTTGCTTTTTTGCACCTTCAGAGCCGCTCATACTAGGTTGGTTAATGGTTAGAAGCTAGACAAAGCCAGACTTCTGGTCCTCCAGGCTAGGGGTTGAAGTGAGGGTAGCCTTTACTCCATAAAACGGACTTTTTCTTAGCCCAGTGCCAAAATCCCGCAGAAAGCTTTGTTGACCAAAGGCTTTGGTTGAGAACCCTAACCGGC
>OX104069.1:84826982-84843788 GCA_944474145.2 Dicrocoelium dendriticum | reverse complement strand
CCCTTTCCTCCGAGGTCCGGAACTTCTTGGAGATCAGAGATCGGACTAGGGAACTATTTTTGCCCAAGACGGACTTAAGCACCGACAGGGACTTACATGGAGCATGGTTGGACACCAAAAGGACCCAACTACACCAAAATCTTTGTCCAGTATGAAGAACTGGACACATCTTCATTCTTCCATACATTATCCATCGCCACGTTGCGGTGTTTTAAAACGGACATTTGTGGCATTTTATAGGGAGAGCGTTTGCCAGGCGAAAACCCACCACGTCCTGAATCACTGCCGCTAATTCACTGAATGGCAAGCGGTAACTGGCTATGTTTCCGGTTGAACGTTTGTTTGCTGGGTTATTCGCAGGCAGGTTGCTTCCCATTTTCTTGCGGGCTGATGCGTTAGCCGGGTGCCTATTGCCTTCCTGAGACCTGCCCGATTGGTAGGTCGGGGACTAAACATATGTTTTCAATATGACGTGTTGATCCTCTGCAGAACCACGTGAAGTCTCTGAGGGGTTTACATTTATATACGTTGAATTGTTATTGTAGTCTTGAAGGATAGAATATGGTTCCCAAGAAAGCATCGCAGATCCCGCGTGGTATGTGGTAAAATTGATTAGAAATATAGGAAACCACGGCCAATTGAGCGGTCAACGCAGGCTGAAGAGCGCATAATGACCAATTGTTCTGGCTTTGTATCGCAGAAGAACGTGCCTCCGAAGTCAAAAGTAGTTCTCCAGGCAAGCGTAATTTGGAAGAGATAGCGCTAGGCGTACTGAACCCAAATGTTTAAGCCTCGGAAAATTTGTATCCGTGCATGATAACGAATGGTTTGTCCGGTTAGTAGGTTGTAAAATGGTTGATAATCTTCCTCTCATGTCCCGATAAAGGAACTGTGTGGTTTGTATTTTTGTACGCACCTTGCAGCATTCACATCAAGCGCAGTCACACCGGGGATATCCAACAACAGCCAATCACTTGAGAGAGAGAGATATAAAGAAAATAACTCGATTAACGCATAAGGAAACGGTGACCTAAACCTTAAGAATATGAGCACATACAATAAGTTGTTTATAAACGAATCCTAGATAAGTTTACGAGGTTAGAAATTTTACATTACGGAAATGCCACGAACACAAAAGGTTATATCGAAATCGAATACAATTGGCTTAAGCGAGGTGTGCAAGTTAGTGGAATAGAGTACAAGTAGACATTTATATGAGAAAGAAACGCAGTAAGGCAAAGTTAAAAACCCACCACCTGAAATAAAGAGGCTTAGCATGCAAGCACGCTGTTACTAAATCGAATGCAGCGTACCTACAAACGCTGCGCCGGTTCTGCATACTTCTCTGCAGTACCCGTCGTCGCTTCTGTAATGGTCTCAAATGGCCTCGCTCATGGTTCACAACATTATATTTACATACGGTTGGCAGCGTTCGGTTTCGGATTAACCTGTCACTGTGGCAAGCCACAGGACGCCTGCGCCTACAGAGGGACCATTGATGGCTTGCGCTGCACCACTCACAGCTCCAACCACACACCCCATATCCAGTGTAAACCCGAAGGTATAAGACCGGAAGTCTTGCGGATGGGAAACACGTTTCATCAACGGAGCCGGCCCACACTCCTTCACAGCAAACACAAGCACGCTGTATTTGGGGAATCAAGTGCACACAAGGCGGTGGCTGGACAGTAGTCAGCTCCACACTGAGTGCATGGAACCACTCTTTGATGCTAACACGACCACAAGGACCGTGCACCCCGTCCCCTCCAGCAACGACAAACCGTCTCCTGGAGCCAGTATGGACGAGGTAGTGGGTAATAGACAGGTAGCTATTTTATTCTGGACTATGCGGGGCACACCCATGGAAGCATGATCAAGTGCGTACAACTGTACCGACAACTTATGGCAACTGTAACCGTGACAGTAGAAGCTTGTTCATATGTCAGTGATTGGAACTGTGCAATGGTGAACATGCGAAACAATGATTTGGCTGGCGTGAAACCGGGACCTCGGATAATAACAGCTTGAGAATCCTGAATGATCCATTGGAAGGTAACTGAAGAGCTCGCTCAAGAGAGATATGCCAATAGAGTGAGGTCGTGCACAAGTAACACAAAGGTCAACGCTGATATCATAGAAAGCAAAAGAACGACAGTATATGCAGATGTAAAGTACCAGTGAAACCAACCAAGCTAGAATTGTGACGCTAGATGACCTGCCAGTGTGAAGTTATGGGCTGTGGGTGGTGCAGCGCAAGCCATCCATGGTCCCTCGGTAGGCGCAGGCGTCCTGTGGTTTGCCACAGTGACAAGCGAATCCGGAACCGGATGCCGCCAGCCATATATATGCATGTATCCTCAGTTGCCCCATGCTGATGCTGATGTTGCTTTCTTGGTGCTTCTACACCGCAGCTGGGCTAAACCCACTTACACTTAAACTAGGTCTTTTTAAGCTGGATAAATTTCATTCCGCTTTATTTGGTTTGTTCTGCCTCCCTGAATAATGTTCTATTAACTGGCCACTTTGCTTACACTAATTGCGCTTATCTTCGGTAATCTTGTTGTGTTTGTAGCATTTTAAATAACTTGTGGACATTTCTTACTTATCACGGATTTGTTGCTAACCAAATTACTTCATATGGTAATTTAGCGAGGAGTTATGCCAACTTACCTGGATGGATTATTGGATTTATTTTATTTCAGCTTGTCGTTTAAAGTGAATGGCTGTTGTTTGATATCCCTAGTATGGTTGCGCTTGATGTGTATGTTGACAAAGTGCCTACATGTCTATTACCCACTACCTCGTCCATACTGGCTCCAGGAGACGGTTTGTCGTTGCTGGAGGGGACGGGGTGCACGGTCCTTGTGGCCGTGCTAGGCTCAAAGAGCGGTTCCATGCACTCAGTGTGGAGCGGACTACGGTCCAGCCACCGCCTTGTGTGCGCTTGATTCCCCAATTACAGCGTGCTTGCGTTTGCCTGTGAAGGAGTGTGGGCCGGCTCCGTTGATGAAACGTGTCTCCCATCCACAAGACTCCCGGTATTATTCCTTCGGGTTTACACTCGATATGGGGTGTGTGGTTGGAGCTGCGGGTGGTGCAGCGCAAGCCATCCATGGTCCCTCTGTAGGCGCAGGCCTCCTGTGGCTTGCCACAGTGACAGGCAAATCCGAAACCGGATGCCGCCAAACATATATATATATATCAACCATTAATCTCACTATAACATTTCAGGAAAGGTTAATATCTTTATATACTTTTACATTTTGCATACATTTATACTTATAGATACAAACCTCTGTATAGTCATACCAAGATTCATATTTTGTATTTGCATTCCTTTTGCATTTGCGTGTGTTGGGCGGAGCCTGGGATACTAGTCGTTATGCAATGACGCGTAAGACTTGTCATATACGACAGTATAGACGTCGGTGGCGACTGAACCCAACGTATATTGTGCAGGCTACAGGAATAGGAAGGGAATCAGACGGAGCGAGAAACGTGCAGCGATGTACTCACTAAAACGGTTTACGTCAAAGAATGTGCAGTCAGTAAAACAAGTGGACGTTACGAAGGGTAAAACAACCGTAAAATCTAATGTTACAAAATACTGAAAGAGCTTGTTTTTCGGTACACTACAAGGGCCCCCCACTACAAGGCCGAAGGACTGAAACATTCGATGGAGCTGTTGGTGAGGGAAACCGGAAGGTGCGGGTGGAGGCGAATATTTGCATGGGCTTGAGTAAGGGATTCCAAAGCGGGGCGTGTATCAGAGTTTGCTGGGTTCAGGCTTTTGCTAGTCATTATTTATGACGATCGTGCGGACCTGGGTGCATCATCCGTGGGCCTTCGGCGAGGGCTGGTAGGATTGCAATTGAAAGCTGGTTAGTCCAGAAACAAGGCCGACAGAACCTTTCCTTTGCTGCAGACCCGACGGTGCGCTTCGGAGGCATCACTCCTACACCGCACATTAGTCCACGGTCCTCATCTCACGAAGAAATTCGGGCGTCCTCGTCCCACGGAGAAATCTGGCGTCCTCGTCGGCAACGCGTAGGCAATGCGTAGTCGGCGTTTGGGGACCAGTCCGTTCGTGGGTGTCTGCGGTCGGGGGCGACTGTCTGTTCCTTGGATAAGGAAGGGGCTTCAGGACGACTGGCGAGTCACTCGGGGGTTGCGTTGAGCCGGTTGGCGAGGCACTCGAGGGTTGCCTGGGCAGTTCCGGCGGTTGACTTTCCGGATGGAAGAATTCAGAGGGGGTGGGCAAGGGTCGGGGAAGTGGCTAGACGCCGGAGAGGGAACATGGCATGCATAATAAGAGCAAATACGCTTTTTAAGTTTTCATTGTGTTGGGTTTTTGTCGATTTTGCAAACCGTTTGTGGATGAGACGCAGGATAACCATTAAAGACGATAAAGGCGTGTTAATGGAAATAGTAAACGTTTACAAAGCTGAAAAGCGGACTAGTCGTTTGACCTGTCTACCGCTTCGGTCGGTTGCCTAGGGTTAAGGCGGGAGTGGTTGCGGGTTAAGGAGTACGGAGGGTTCCGGACTATCCTGTGCTCGGGAAGTCACCACAGGTGCAGGCGCTTGTGCGAGAGCATCAGGATGGGTTGCAAGTGGCTCGTCAAAGAAAGCCACTTTGAGGCGGTCGATGGACACCGTTGTTGGGTGACCATTCTAGTCTAAAGTGAAATGTTTCGGAGTCCGTTGCAGAACTTTGAAATGGCCAGTGTAGGGAGGCTGGAGAGGGCGCCGCACTGCGTCGGTGCGGAGGAAGCCATGAGTGCAGGTAGAGAGTCCGCTGTGCAGTTGCACATCTCTATTCTGTTCACGGGGCGGGGTCGAGCGTAGTGAGCGCATGCTTTGAGCTAGGGAGGACGCAAAGTTAGGCGGAGGCATACCCGACGAAGCGGGGGGTGAAATGATTTCTCATGGTAACTTGAGCGTCGTGCCGTAAACACATTGTTAGTCAGCTTTGATGATGCTGCGATTGCCTAAGCGCACGAGCGAAATGTTTTCGCTCCAGCTAGGGTCGGAGGAGGTGCAGAGAGAGGCTTTACGCTGCCGATGGAAGCGTTCAACTAATCCGTTGGCTACTGGGTGATACGCTGTGGTATGGATGCGGCGACAGCCTAAAACTTTGCATAACGTATCGAATTTTGAATGTGCGAAAGGCGTTCCTCGGTCAGCTGTGATGGTGGATGGGCATCCATAGTGCGAGAACCACCGGTCCAAGAAGGCCCTGAAAACAGTCTAAGCTGTGCAGTCTGTTACGGGTACGGCTTCTGGTCATTTGCTGAAGCGGCCTACACATGTAAGAATGTATACGAATCCGCATGAAGGAGGCAATGATTCTACCAGATCTACCTGTACATGCAAGAACCAAGAGTCCGAGGCAGGGAGTGAACCAAGCGGACTGCGGGTGTGAAGCTGTACTTTGGAGCGTTGGCATTGAAGGCAGGCGCTAGCCCAGGTACGAACATCTACGTTTACGCGTGGCCAAACGAAATAAATAAATAAAACAATCTTTTATTCTCGACTGTGCGAGGCCGGCCCTTGGAGGCATGAGCAGATATGCACAACTGTACAAACATTTTATGGCAACTGTAACAGTGACAGTAGAAAATCGTTTATATGTCCATGATTGGAACTGTACCGTGGTGAAAATGCAAAACAATAATTTGGCCGTCATGAGACACGGGACCTCAGCTGATAATAGATTGAGAGTCTTGAATGATCCATTGGAACGTAATGGAAGGGCACGCTCAGGAGATATATGACGATAGAGTGAGTTCATGCACATGTAAGGCAAGGTAAAAGTATCGTAGGAAGTAAAAAGACGACAGTATATGCAAATGTAGAAGTTCAAGTGAAACGAACCTATGTAGAATTGTGACGCGAGATGACCTGCCGGTGTGAAGTCATGGGCTGTGACTTTATTCGGTGGCGAGTCACCTACGCCACGTTGCAGTGTTGTTAAACGGACATTTGTGGATTTTTACAGGGAGAACGCTTGCCAGGCGAAAACCCACCACGTCCTGGAACACTGCCGCCAATCCACTGAAGGCTTATTGTAACTGGTTATGTTTCTTGTTGAACGTTTGTTTGCTCGGTTATTCGCAGTCAGGTTGCGTCCCGATTTTCTGCTGGCTGATGCATTAGCTGCTTGCCTATTGTGTTCCTGGGTCCTGTCCATTGGTAGGTCGGGTGCCAAACATTCTTTTGAATATGATGTGTTGATCCTTTGCAGAACCACGTAAAGTCTTCTCTGATTCTGTGTATTTGCCGAAGAGCGAAGAATTCGTGTCCAGCTACCCTCACTGGACATTGGTGTTTGGGTGCAGATGGTTAGAGTGGAAGTGGGGCCACGGTCCGAGTAAGTACTCGTTGGTTATTTCGTCCCATCCCAGACGGAGGCAGTGCCTCAGTTGAATGCCCAATCTCCGATGTTCACGACCTCAGATAAAAGTGAGAGAGGAACGGGCTAAACGAGCTTGGTCTACTGAGAAAAGTGATTAGCGTTGTCTGGCGGGGTCTGGGGAAATGCATGTACCGGAGATAAATATGTGGCATCGTTGGTGATGCCACGCACGCGGAGTTTTTTTTGCAGCGTTAACTATCATCTGGCGTTTCGCACCGACCAAGAGGTCTAAATGCCTGAAAACATCAATGTCGCTAATGGAAAATGGGACTGCAGCAACAGTGGATACCCAGCGGAAAGTGCTCCGAAGTCCTGAGTCCAGGGTGAGCGACCGAGGACCGTAGATTTCGTGCCGTTGGCGGCACTGAGGCTCGTCGACAGAGAAGCGATAGGCTCACCTTGTGTAGTGGAAATGACGCTGACATCCGACCCGGTATCGACTAGGAACTGGGTATCTGAGTCACAATCCCTAGGGTAGACGAGAAGACTTCGAGCACTGCCGACACCGTTAGTCGCCATCACGGGCCGGCATGGAGGTTTCCCTGCTTGGAGCTGGAGAAACGGCATGGTTGCTGGCACTTGCGGGCTTTGTTACCAAAACGATTGTGGTATAAGCAAAAACCTGAATCGTTAGGCCTTGTGCGGCGAGTTGATGAGTTAGAGTGGCTGCGCTGCTTACGATCTAGGGAGAGTTTCTCGACGCAGCGTTGTAATGACGCTAGTTGCGATGATAAAGCGTCGAGCGCGGAAGCCTCACTAGTCGTGTATGTCGCCGGGGCTGTGATGGAGCTAAGCCGATTGAACGTCCTGGAGTCGTTCGCTGGCTGACGTCGTTCGATGACACGGTCTCCTAGTTCTGTAACTGCTGCGAGAACAGGGCGCGTGCTCCGTCAAGGATGGCTTGTGTGCTTTCCGGGGGACGTTGCATTCACAGTTCGCGGAGAACATCTTCGTTCATGCTGGATGTGCCTAAGAGCTGTTGCATATTTCGCACCAAGGCTGAAGACATCCCGTCCCCTAGCTGAAGATCCCTGAACAGTTGCTGCAGTCGGACCTTGTCAGACGGCGTGATTCGCTGAATGGTCACCTGCTTCAAAGTGCCATATTTCGCATCGGGGAGCGGGCAAGTTATGATGTCCCTCACTTGGGAGGATACACTTTGCGGAAGCCGGGGTATAAGTTGATGATATTTAGCATTATCAGATGAACTTTTACAATTGTGGAAAGTGGATTCTAAATGCGCAAACTATAAAATCGGGTCATGATCCCAAAAAGGTGGGGAGGCTAGCTCTACTGCAATAACCACATAGGTAGATGGTTTATCATCAGGATTATTCATCGTGAGAAATAAATAAATAGTTGCGGCAAGTGTGAAAACTAAACGATAGCGAGTAAGGAATCACAAAATCACTGGAATGAGCTCACCAGAATGAAAATACAAAATGGCAAGCGGCGTGTTCCTGACAGAGGTCACCAATTTCTGGGCGGAGCCTAGGATACAGGTCGGTAAGCAGTGCCACATGACTTATCAAGTACGACAGTGCAGAAGTCGGAGGCGACGGAAACCAACGTGTATTGTGCAGGCTACAAGAATAGGCAGCGAATCAGACGGAGCGAGAAACGTGCAGCGAGGTACTCACCAAAACGGTTTAGGTCAAAGAATGTGCCGTCAGTAAAACAAGTGGACGTTTCGAAGGGTAAAACAACCGTAAAATCCAATGGTACAAAATACGGAGGAACCTTACTTTCTGGTATAGCCCACATACCTGCCGAAACGTTATATGTCCTTAAATTTACAAATACACATATCTAATAAATGACACCTAGCAGCTCCCGACATTATCCATTACAAACGTTCTTTTGCTTGAAGCATAAAGTTTACCCTTCAATAATCATTCACATTGCCATTCATCCTTAATATTTCCTATCCCCTCAAGCACTTCCGGAAATGCTCCACTTTTTTGACTATACAACGTCTCAATAACATCTTGCCTTCTAACAAAAGCTGCCCCAAAATGCAAACATTGCTCCCTCTGTTTCTGCACTACCAGCACTATAACTTCGGACACCAGGAGCCATCTCTTTCAACGGGGTTTCAAAACATGTAACATGCACAATATTCGGAGAGGAGCTCTGAATATCGCTTATCCAAGGAAGTGAGTTACCGTTACTATTTCCTTCATGCAAGCATAACCATTGCATAAATGAATCAATCGCATAAATACTTATTTGTTCCACAAAACAGACGTTAACCCGTCACCTGTATTAACCATTTTCACGCTTTCGATTACGCCGTGAGCTTTACCGACACATAAAGTCAACACTTTAATTTATCATGCCAGGTTTCTGGAGGCAAATCAATATACCATTATTTTTTTATATTTCCCATACCGTAATGACACCATAATTAAGCATTTACTGTGCAGTCACTCAAATAATTTTGGATGTCACCGAGGACAATGGACGCGAAACCCTTTCCCGGCAGTACAGAAATTAGCCCTTTTAGTCATCCACCATGACTGCTTTCGCTAGAAGCGGGAGAAGGAATAAACACCGTAACCAATTCAAACCATTCACTTTATTGATTGCCAATCCTCCTCTCAGCATATTAAGAACGACGTTAACCTAACGATAAACCCATGTGCGTCGGAAAGCTAACGCTTTGCATTTATCAACATACAATCTTGTGTACCCCAATCACACCGCCAACAAAGCATTGCTTGCGATTGGCGGATCCGACGCATGATAGCTGCTGGTTACGAAGCAATTGAGAAGTGCCAACGCGATTTGCTGCGTTTCAAAACAGAAACAGCAAGCTCCCTTTATAGATGCACGGTGAGTACTGCGACGGTCCATAAGCAGAGGACTAAGTTCCTTGAGTTCATTGAGTTGTAGAGGGCGTGAGGGAAATCCTTTGTCAGCCCTATCGATTCCGTACCATAAAGGGTTTGATGCGCGTCGCTGCATTACGACGTTCCTCGATGGTTCGTTGCAACTGCAGTGACAGCCGCAGGATTCCGTCATTCTCAGCGAATGTTTGTCTATCAGCCGCTTGAAACTTTCAAGGATGGAGCGTCTGCGATGTCTTCCGGTAGGCTGTTCCAACCATTCACCGCTGTAGTGGATAGGATGAAGTCCATGCGAATGCTGTGTCTTCTTTGCTTAAACAGTTTCCATGTGTGACCTCGTGTGGGCAGTCAGTGTTAGGCTGGAAGAATTGTTGTGATGCACTTCCAGGTTCCCCTTGGAGGATGGGCCGTGTAGATGAGATCACCCCGGCGACAGCGGAGCTCGATGGAAACAGATTTAGCTGCTGGAGTTGAATGGGGTATGGGAGATCACGAAGCCCCAAAACAGCTGTCGTTGCACGTCTCTGAAGCTTTGCCATCAGAGCGCACCCAAACTTTGAAAGCGGCTAGCTAGCTGTTAGACCAAATTCTAAGGCTGGATGGACGTACGAAGTGTACAAAGGTCGAAAAACCTCAAGAGTCATTCGAGCGAATGCTCTTCTTAAGGCACCCACCAGTCTCCTTTCAGTGGCCACCTTCTTTCACGTGTCCTGCGTTTTCCTAAGATCAGAATTCCCGGTAAACCCGATATCTCTCCCGTGGGTGGTATTCCTGAGGAGAAACCCACCAATGTGTTATGCACCGTACCGTTCAGTGCTACCTATCAGGAGAACAGCGCATTTATCTCGGTTTACTGGCAATTCCCACTTGATGGACCATTCGTGTAGCTGGGCTAGAGCCCCAAATAATCTGTCCGCATCCTCAATGCTAGATACTGTTAACCCTAGCTTGCGGTCAGCAGCGTAGAAGAAGCGGTCGGTGTGAAGTGCAGCCCGGAACTCGTTAAGGTACAGTTTGAAGAGCTCCGGTCCAAGCATTGATGCTTGGGGATGCAAACCATCTCCCTGCTGGTTTTCGTTAGCGATTCATTCAATATCAATGTGTACATAGCAAGCGTAGGAATATGAAAGAGAAATGGTAAGGTGAATGATAATGTGGCTTCTGATGAATCAGTTGGTTAGATGTGCTACAACTGCAATGCCTGATTTTAAGTGGTACTGAAAAATAGACGCTTGATCCGATCAGGAAACACTGTGCGCTGGCTAGCCGAACAACCTCCCCGTCGTGCCAGCTGGTTGGTTTGGATAAATCACGTTCCAGCAAATGATTCATTGGCAGTGCTCCAGGATGTGCTAAGATTTCGCCTGGCAAGCGTTCTCCCATAAAATACCACAGTTATCCGTTTAACAACACTGTGACGTGGCCGATGTGACTCGCCAATAAATAAAGTCACTGCCTCTTCCCTTTTCCGGAGGATCTTTCACACATCACAGACGTCATCCGATTCGAAGCATTACATTGATTTCCCCCTTCGACGGCGAACTCAACGAACAAAAACACACAGAATCACATTTACCTAACCACACAACATGGCTACCTCCAAATACAGACATAAACGCACGTTTACATGTCAACATACACAAGCCCCTTGCTAGTTGTCAAAATATACTAAGTTGTGCAATTGCCGATCATACATATCTGTATTATCATGACCACGCCCTTGTTGGGGTGCCCAGCCATGACGAGAATAACCTATTCATTTATTATTTTATCTTGGGAAGTTTAGTGCCCTTAATAACTATCGGGACTTACGCCTTTGTAGTCGTCCACCTGATTTCTTTGAGGCTACCTTAGTTGATATTGTTACCGATTGTAATTTGTTGCAGCAGGTCAGCGTGCCAACCCATATTGTTGCCGACCAAACGCCAAACATTTTGGACCTTGTGCTCAGCCGGCTCAGTCAGAGGTCACGAAACTAACAGTTCTTCGACCCATCGGCTAAATTGATCACTGTGCCGTTTCATTACAATGGATACGTTGCCTCACGATCCATAGCCAAGATGGTTGTTGTCAGACATGTCGGCATGCGGCTTCATTCCGTCTAAAAACAGCCACAAGCGCTATGGACTGGAGTATTCCTGATCCCAACCCTTTTGATGCTGCGTGGAACCTTGTGCTCTCCAACATGACTTCCCTAGTTACGCAGGTCGTTCCTCGCTCCCGTAGAAATTCTTCAAGTGGGGTCCACATTGGATTGATGGTGCATCGAGATGTCTGATGAACAGACGAGGCAAATTGTGGGACCGTTCCAGGCATCCTCAAAAGGAGTCCGGTTATTTCTTTCTTTACGTTGTGCGTGGGCAGATGAAATGCCTGCTAAATGAGATGGCGGATGGTAAACCAGCTACCACTCTGGAGGTTATGCTAGCGTGAGTCGTTTCATTTCATCAAGCAAGCTAAATGGATAATAGTATTTGTCAAGCAAAGAAACGTAGGCCAATAATAAGAGCTGGTTATTCACCCCCTACTACGCATAACGGGTGGCAGGCTTTGGAGCCATGTAATAAAGCAAATAATGCACGAACGGCCAAGCTAAGGCTAGGTAATGATTAGAAAGTTCTGAATGTTTAGCAGACGTGCGTGCTCTGGGCCACCGCAGCGTTGTTAGCTTTAGTTCCAGCGAAATGGCAGCTGGAAAGTAACAGATGTGATAGCAAGGGCAGTTGAAGAAAATGATCCGGACTTCCATAACGCCTGCCTGCTAGCTTTTCCAAGAAGACTCGGTATAAGAATTATCCAGGTAAGACTAGGCGTATGAGACCAAGAGGCGATAAATTAGGAAGCAAAATGCTTTATTCTGGGAACTGTGGTACTACTGGTGGTCACTTTGTCGACCAGTTTGCATTCGTCATTTTGATGTATCGAGTGCAGTCAGTGACGACGCAAGTAAGCCGGTGGGCTTTCGGCCATCTAGTAAGCATACGTTGGGTATCATCAAGCAACTAATACAACCGATATAATGAGATGGAAATTAGGTATAACCAAGGGTGTAGCAAATATACGGAAGACGTATGGCAATGTGTGCTCGTACCATGACGCTAAATGTGAAGGCCAATTATGAAGAACCTTGCTAAGTGCCTGCCAATAGGAAAGCTAAGATAATACATTGATCTGGAAGTTTTCAGATAGCAAGAGGTAGTTTACTGCACGAGATGCGGAATGGTTGCCTGAGTCAGGGCGAGTGTAAGTATGAAGCCGTGGAAGTGAGTAATTTAAATAGGAAAGCGGTGTGGCTATGCGAATTCACGCTTGATGGATGCAGGAGGTCAGCAGCGCTGGAGGGCAAGGCTGAACGTGTCACCAGTGATCAAGTTGCTCCCAGTAGGCTGGGGTGTATACAGGCAGAACTATGACTGCCGTAATCAGTGCTGGCATGATAAAGTTTCTATAATGACCTTTAAACTAAAGCTACAGTGTAGCTATGTAGGCTATGTCAAAAGCCAATTGATGTAGGGAGAAGGTTAAAATGCCAAAACTATGGAATTAGGTAGCCACGCTGGCGATCAGATTTGCTGAAGCAGCGAACACCGTGGCCTATAAATCTTAATGTAGTCGTACATGAATAACGCCATTATAAGCAAGGTCGAAAGTCCGCCAAAATGGAGAAGAACGTGTCGATGATGCTATGAGGTGGAAGTATATAGGTATCAAGGAGCTGTTCAAGGCAAGATTAGCATAATGTTTGTCATAGACAGGGAAGGAACAAGTAGGATAGCCTCCGGAATGCCTAAGTTAGGATGGAATGGCAATAATGTTCGATGCAGGTAACCCTCGGCTCTAAAGATGTCAGGCTGCGGAAGGCGCCAGTGGTTAAGAGTGGCTTGTAAGCTAACGGTGTTTATACTTCACACAGCCAAAAGGATTGCAACAAAGGTTTTAGAACAGATTAAGATGTTGACTACGCTTCAGCTGAGTCAGACTGGGTCACTCTCAAAAAATCCAAATCACTAATATTATAGGGACGTTTCGTATTATCTGGCCAAATATATTTTTGTAGCCCCTGCTTGAAACCTTGCGGATTGTGAATTTCTCGTAACCGCGATGGCACATTGTTCCAGGTATCTACCTAAGCATCTAGAAAGAAATGTGAACGTAGCTTCCTCCGTGCTAGTACCTTAGCTATGGTGCAGCACGTGTTTCTTAGGTTAAACTCTGATAGTGTTCTCAATGTCAGGTTGGGTATGTCACTGTGCACCGCTTGATGTATTGCATTACAAGGTAATTCAGCAAGCGGTGCAGAGTGACAAAAGCATAGGTTTCAGCAAATGTGTCACATTCATAGAAGCTAAAGTGTAAGCAGCGCTTACCTCTGTGGGTATCCAAGCCGTAGAATTTTTGAAATTATCCGTTCGCTAATCCGGCGCTGATCCTTTTCAAGCACCATGTGGACTGACGTTCGCAAATTGTTGCACGTGAAGGTGCAAGATACTAGGTGAGGGCGCACATGACTCCGCTGAAGTTCCAGTCGTTCCTTGGCGGTGCTTATGTGACGGCCTATGTGGAAGGCTAATCGTCGTGTCTTTACAACTTTCTATTGCACATCCTCCAAAAGTTAAGGCTCATGTACGCAACGCCACGTTATTTTGACGTGCTATACCTTGAGGTTTTAGATCATAGATACAGCAAAACATTGTTTCTGGAATACCAATTACGAAGGTGCGTTATTTCATAATGCTTAAAAAATGGAATGAAAGATAATGCCGCCCGAGACAAAAGCTAGGGCAAACGTAAGAGTGCTAGTTCGAATACCGCAGTTTTCGTCGACCACTGCTCTGCCTCCTGCATGCAAATGTGGCTAAGTCAACCAAACTGTCTGACGTAAAAGGCGACTTGAATAAAACGCGTCCTGGCCGTGTCCTTCTTTTCGATCCACTGAGAGATATACTTAAAAAGTCAGTGCAGTTTCAACTGAGATAAACCTTCTTGAAATGGAAATAGCTATTACCAAAGCAGCTGTAGCAAAGATTAGACCATTGGCCCAACTCTCATATTTAAGAAAAATTGGAACCGTCTAAGGATATGGCTACACCAGCATTTGATACATCCTATCCTGGTGCCACTATCCCTGTTTAGCAGCAGCTAGTCGTCATAGCTCCCATATAACTTTGCGAAAACACGTAGCTCTCTAAGGGTCAGCCCTTCCGTAGAATGTTTATTCTCTTAGTACACTTTTGTCAAAACTCAGCTTGTTTGCTCTCCTATCCTTTGACTTTGTAGTTATTTAATAGTAACTAGAATGATTAAACCAACTGGCACTTTGGGCCACTGAAACCTGGTCCATTATCGCTATCTTTTGATCGTCTTACCTTCAGCACTTAGTCTTCCTTTCATGTCCATTTAATCTTAGTCTGCTTCTATTATGCGCAGCTTCCTATCTTCATACACCCACGTACAGTATAGTTATTGTGTCTTAGGTCATTCTTATCCCGTAGCGCACATATAAATACGGCCACATCGTCACTGTCTTTTGGTTTCCGATAATAACAAACCGTGACTACATACCACCTCCTAGTTTCAGGTAGAATACGAATATCGCTAGCTTATACCATATGAATTTCTCACCGGAATCCTGCTCTTCATACCCATGCACACGAAAGTGTTTTACCCATTAGGCCATGCATTTTGCGTAATTAAAAACATCTTTAGCATAATATCTGTTACACATTGTACACTAGTTGTTTCATGTAAATGTATTAAAGTGGGATTTTGATCCAATGCTAGGTACATTGACTATCCTTTACGGTCTTCTCTCGGCCTGTTCCTCTCTCCATTTTCGCTGAGGTCGTGAACATTTGAGAGATTCGGAATTGAACTGAAGTATTGCCTCCGTCTGGGATGGGACGAAATAAACAACAAGTACTTACTCGGACCATGGCCCCACTTCCACTCTAACCATCTGCACCCAAACACCAATGTCCAGTGAGGGTAGCTGGACACGAATTCTTCGCTCTTCGGCAAATACACAGAATCAGAGAAGACTTTACGTGGTTCTGCAAAGGATTAACACATCATATTCAAAAGAATGTTTAGCACCCGACCTACCAATGGACAGGACCCAGGAACACAATATGCAAGCAGCTAATGCATCGGCCGGCAGAAAATCGGGACGCAACCTGACTGCGAATAACCGCGCAAACAAACGTTCAACAAGAAACATAACCAGTTACAATAAGCCTTCAATGGATTGGCGGCAGTGTTCCAGGACGTGGTGGGTTTTCGCTTGGCAAGCGTTCTCCCTGTAAAAATCCACAAATGTCCGTTTAACAACACTGCAACGTGGCGTAGGTGACTCGCCACCGAATAAAGTCACAGCCCATGACTTCACACCGGCAGGTCATCTAGCGTCACAATTCTACATAGGTTCGTTTCACTGGAACTTCTACATTTGCATATACTGTCGTCTTTTTACTTCCTACGATACGTTTACCTTTGCCTTACCTGTGCACGAACTCACTCTATTGGCATATCTCTCTTGAGCGTGCTCTTCCATTACCTTCCAATGGATCATTCAGGATTCTCAATCTAGTATTAGCTGAGGTCCCGTGTCTCATGACAGCCAAATTATTGTTTCGCATTTTCACCATTGTACTGTTTCAATCATGGATATATGAACGATTTTCTACTGTCACTGCTACAGTTGCCATAAAATGTTTGTACAGTTGTACATATCTGCTCATGCCTCCAAGGGCAGGCCTCGCATAGTCGAGAATAAAATATTTATTTATTTAACTCAAAGATGCCGGCGCCATCCTCAAGATCATCACCAAAGAGAGAAAAACGAGCACGCCCATCGTGCCCAAAACGCGAGCATCTTTAACAATCCTGATAAAATTGCTTGACGAAAATCATCCGTCTACTTACGACCGTGTATAACTTATCTCTTGATACGCGCGTAAGTAAACGACTTAGCCAATCGAAGGTCAGTCGTAGCTGCTAATACTTATCGGCTTTATAACCAAAAAAGGGGCTACACGCTTCATAGCAAGTAGTTTTACCTTACGAGCAAACTTAAACCTTGGGCCTATCCTTAACAAACCGGATCTAACGCAGCCGCGGAGAGCTTTCCTACTTGCTATCAATACCAAAGCAAGCCAACCACCACTTGAATCATCGCCGGTCGCCGGAGCTACCGCTTGCTCTACAACAAGCACTAATACTGATCTGGATCTAACCCCTTCCTCAAACGTCCATTATAGCGTAACATACTGACTCAGGTCCTACAGCCTGAGAGCTGAAACGTCAGCCAACCGTTCGGATTTGTCGCAGCAAAATAAATAAATAAATGGTTTATTCTCGTCATTGCGAGGCACACCCTCAAGGGCGTGATCATGGTAATAGGGTCACGTATGATCGGCAATTGCACAAATTAATACCTCTTGGCAAATAGCATAGAAACATGTGTATCTGTTGACATGTAAACGTATGTTTATGTCTGTATTTGGAAGTAGCCCTGTGGTGAGATTAGGTAAATGTGAATCTG